>OX451219.1:17839965-18212465 GCA_949628195.1 Phasia obesa
AAAAAATATATATATATATATGTATATATAAAAAAGGATATATGGGAAACTAGCTAGTAATGATTACTTAATCGGCAAAATTATTGGGGAATTTTAATTGCCTTATACAACATTCATTTTCATTAATGGAACAGTTTCAGTCAATAATTTAAATGTTAAGTGGCTACACAATCGCAAATCAAAAAAAAAAAGGATAAACTTAAAATAAAAAAGATCTGGCCTATTAAATATGTTACGAAAATCAATGTCAAGTATCGCTATAATCATTTTTATTTACTCATTCATTTATTTATTCATAGTAAAATCTTTTTTAATGAAACTTGAATTTAGTTTTTTTCTGTTGTACTATGTATGTACATATATGGCTTGTGGATTGCTTGTGACTTATTATTAAAAAGGATATTTGAACAAAAAATTAAATGTTTCATTGCGTGGCCCTTTATTTCATAATTTGAATTTATTTCATAATTAGGCAAAGAAAAAGTGTTGTAATATGAAAAAAGGATATATGACGGTCTTGCTTAAAAATCTGTGTAAATTAAAAATATTTTTAGGTAATTTTTTTTTGCTTTATTTTTCATCCATTTTGAGAATTTGAAGGAGTCTGAGAAATTTTCTAAAATTTCTATAGATACAAAATTAAATTATAAAATATTAAATAAAATTTCTTTAAAATTTGCACCTTTTCCTAATTTGTTTGATTTTTTCCAATTTGAGATGATAGTTTGAAATTTAAGAAAAAAAAAAAAAAAAATATAAAAAAAAAGGATATATGACCAGCTTTTTTGTTAGAGCTCCAAAGTCTACCAATTTTGTGAGCATTATTAGGTGCATATTAAGACATTATTTTTGCTAATTTCTTTGTATATTTGTGTTCGGCATTTCTATTTTGAAGCCAGACGGTAAAAACGACTAAACTTTTGTTTGTTTAATTGGCACACAAAAAATAATTTTGCATAAATTATTAATTATAAAAAAAAAATGAAATTACTTCTTAAATTTAAGGGTCGAATAACAAACCTTTTTACATTCTTTAAATTAAATTTATTACTTTTTCCTTTTTGTTGATGTTGTTTCTAACTTTATTTTCTTTGATAAAATTACTTTAACTATGTAAAGTATTTTTTCTTTATACCAAATATTTTTCTATTGTATATTTTTCTTAGGGCTGATATTTAAATATTTAATTTTACACTTTTAATTGTTTGTTTAGCAAGACAGCAATTTATCTGCTTAGAGATTTCTTAAAAATATTATATAAATTACTTAAAATTTACTTTGTTAGTTTAACAAAAAATTTTAAGTTTAATTTGCTTAGAGGTTTCATAAAAAGATTATTGAATTTGTTGACCTTAAATTAGAAATACGAAAATTAAATTTATCTTTGGTTTAATAAAAACGATATTTTTTTAATCCTTTTATTCATTTTTAATTTTATCATAGAACTAGCTGTGCCACAGACGTTGTGTGCGTCCTATAAATATTTTGTTCGATTTTGCTTTGAAATCCACACAAACTTTTAAGACTCTTACGTATTTACTTTATAGAAAGGTATCCCTGTATAAAATTCTAAAAACTATTGTAAAGCTCTGCAAAATTTACTTAAAATATTTTAATACCAAAGCAATTCCACAAACTAAAAATACAAATCAATCACAAATTTTATTCAATTGGCTATTTGGCAGTAAGTGATTCATATTTTGTCATTATTTTAAAACAGCGCCCTCGTTTGCGCATCTGTGCTTAATATATACGGCTTTCAATTCAATTCATTTTTTTTGTCATTATTTTAAAACAGCGCCATCTGTTGCGCAATCGTGTTTAAAATATCCCGTTTTCAAAAATAAAAGATGCTTTGAAGTATCGGCATACTTTCACTGCTTTTTCTCCACTTAAGCTATTGTTGCATGAAAAAAGTATCCTTTATTAGAATCAGGGTAATAAGGTACCTCCTCATAAAATTTTGTTAAAATCCATCCAGTAGTTTTTACGTGATGCGAACACAAAAAAGAAAGACAGATTTAATTCAAATGTCAAATGTTATGTTGTGTTTGCGTAGTTCATTCAATATGGTATTTATGGGACTTCCGCGACAGGTATTTACTACACGTCTGCGGCGTCGGCTACCTTAAGGATTCTATCTATAAATATGTGGTCTTGGAATGCTACTTAAGGGCTTTCATGAATGCTTAGAAAAGCAGTGTCATCAGCAAATGTTGACGTGTGAATTCGATTGCAAATATAAAAATTTGTCCCAATATACTACCTTTGGGGACTCCAGCTTTAATTAATTGAGGCAAACTTAAAAAATCTCCTTCTTTAAGTATAAACTTACGTTCAGTTAGGAAGCATTTTAACAGCTAATAAAAATTAAAAGGCATTCATGCTATACTTTGTCGAAAGTTAGAGAAGTTGTAAGATTGTAGTAATAAGAGAAACCTGTGAGGGAAAATACTTAAGGATGAAGTAAAAACAAATTATTATTTTATTTCCTATTTTAAAGCGTCCCTTGGAGGAAACTTACGTTACGTTAGAGTACCTGAATGTTTTGCTCAAAAAACATTTTATTCCAACTTTTTTTGCACAGTGGGGAGGAATCAAAACCTTGACACTAAAAATTAGTCACATCACAAGGAAAAATATAAAACTAAATTCCCACTTACTGTTTTTAATTCTCAGTTTTCATTAGTAACTCTATGAGGGAGGTGCCTACTCCAATTGCAACATATTTCTATCCCCATATATCATTGTCATGTCATAGAGGTTTTTCGAAATTATGTCTAGAGATAATTACAGTGATTGTAAAAATTCTTGTTAATTGTTTAGTGAGTGAAAAGTACGCTTACACAAAAATAAAAAAAATATAAATTCCTTAAAAAAAATTTTTTCTATAAAAAAAAAAACGTTGCTGTCCCTTTTTAGGTTAAAATACACAAAAATGTAATAATTTGAGACTTTTTAAATTGAAAATCGTCTAGTTTTTAATTCATAAAAGATAAAATATTAAAATTTTTCTAAAATATTTTAAATTTTGCTCACTAATTACTATAAAAAATTAAAAAAAAAATTGCTTTAAATTGTTGTCAATATTTTGAAAAAACTGGACCAGGGTAACGAAAATTAAAACAAAATTTTTTAATTTTAACATAAAAACATAATTTGCAGATTAAAGTACCAGGTATTAACTAGACCTTTAAGATCGTGTATACCTTTTTTAAAGAAGAAATGGCAAGCTGTAGGAAAATTTGCAGGTGCGAGGTACCTAACTTTAAGACTATATAGCACCACCCCTGGAAAGTGTATGGTATCCAGCTTTAAAATTTAAGCTTAGATATTCCTCTGCTATGCTCATGTCGAATTTTCCATCAATCCGCCTAGCCTTTTACAAATGGCTGAGTTATTTCCAAAAATATTTTTATTCTGCCCCCCCCCCCACTGTGCATAGGTTTTGTATTAAGGATTTATCTCCCTCCATTTGTTATTAACTGATGCGAGCTTCATCGCTAGGGGGAAAATAACTAACACATGACTTGAGACGTAACTAGTACTTGAGTTGGATAAGGACCGGTTTGAGTTTTAAGACTTTGAAATAGACTTGTCACATATATTTTTAATTTTGAAATTTTTTAATTCTTATTATAGGCAGACATTATAGGTAAATAAAAAAATCTAAATCACAGAACAAAATATTTTCATTAATTAAAAATTTAAATTGATTTCAGATTTAAATTTAATTAAATAATTAATTGTTTCAATTATTAGTTTAATTAAAAAATTTTTTTTTGTTCTGTTTTAAACAAATATATATTTGAATCAATTATAAAATTAATTGAACTGTAATTTAAAACTAATTAAAAACTTTAATTGGTGCAAAATTTGTTATCTGTGATACAAATGAATGCGGGTTTTAAAGACAATTTTTTGAGTATTTCGCTGAGGGTTGCAATTAATAGCAGCTCTACCAATATCATATTAAGGCCTTCGTAGCGTGTACGCAAGCCAAAGCCATTTACGGCTAAAGATTTCAATATGGATTCATCATTGACTTTTTTTTGTGGAAATAAAAAACGTCTGACTTTGATTCACTTTTCCCTGACCACCCACCCACTGTGCCAAGTAAGAGGCTTTTGAAAAAAAAAAATATATAAAATGCGAAATAGCCCAATAAAAAGTTCAAGCTAATTATCATCCACGAAGCACTTGCTGCCGTTATCATTTAAACATATTGAATTCCATGTTAAATATTTTTATTATTATTATAATCGGTGTTTTATTTAAATACAAATTTGTAATCTCTTAATGACAATTACAATTGTAAATATAAATTTAATTGGCTTATGTTGTAATATTTATTTTTAACCGACTTCAAAAAAGAAGGAGGTTATCTATTCGTCTGAATGTTGCTTTTTTTTTTTATGTATGTAACCGCAGAACTCAGCCATTTCTGAACCGATTTTAAAATTTTTTGCTTTATTTGAAAGGTTATGCTTCAAGGTTGGTCCCATTTTAAAAACAGTTCATTATATTAAAAATTAAAGGGTGTCCCCATACAACATACATGTTTTTTACGTGTATTAAGAACCGTAAAGGGCAGCAAATTAAAATTTTAAAAAACTGCGTGCCGCTATAGCTCCCAACAGCAGAAATTAATAAAAAAATAAATTTAAAATTTAAAGGGTGTCCCCATAGGTGACATAATATGACCTATTTGGGTCTATCTTTTGAACCGTTATAGACTAAACCTTGAAAATTTGACAGAATGTCGACTACTATGACCGTTATAATAAAATGTATAAATACTCAAAATTTTAAATTAAAGGGTGCTCCAATAGTTCATTTAATTTGATGTATATGGCCATACTTTTGAAAAGTTGTACACAGACCGCTGAAATTTACAAAGAACCTGTAGTGCTAAGTCAGCTATAACAAAAAGTATAAAATTTTGAATTTGGAACTTAAAGGGTGTCCCAATAGTTAATGTAATTCTATGTATGTGGCCAAACTTTTGAACTGTTAGAGACAGACAGCTGAAATTTACAAGGAACCTGTATTGCAAAGTCCACTATAGCAAGTATACAATTTGAAGTTAGAAATTAAAGGGTGTCCCATAAATTACGTAATTTGATCTATATGACCCTATCTTTTGAACCGTTAAACACAAACACTTGAAAATTAGGCAGAATGTCCACTACTTTCTCTGGTATGATAACAAATATAAATATTTGGAATTATAATGTAAAGGGTGTCCCAATAGTTCATGTAATTTTATATATATGGTTAAACTTTTTAACCGTTATAGACAGATAGTTAAAATTTACAAAGAATCTTTGTGACCAAGTCCTCTATAACAACAGGTCTTTAATTTAACATTGTAAATTAAAGGGTGTCCGAATAGGTGATGTTATTTGATCTGTGTGCCCCTATCTTTGAAACCGTTATAGACAGAGGCTTGAATGGTGTCTCCATACAAGACGGATGCTGGTGAAAATAACTTAACTTTTAAACAGTAATAGGGAGAGGCTTGACATTCAATAGTCTTTATTTTTTCCCTCTAATTTTGGCGTATCTTTTATTTGGTTTAAATCTAATTCTTACAGATTACTTCTTACATTTTTAGTTTAGAATTGGTGCCCTTCTATCTCTTTTGAAGTCGGTTTTTTTTTGCAAGAATTATTTTCATTTGTTGTTGCAATTGTTTCCATTTCAATAACGTTGCCTTTCCGTGGGTGAAAAGTTGTAACTGCAAATAAGTTAAGTTAATTAAATTAATAAATATATTTAATCAATGTAAAAATCATGATTTCAGTTGTTTGGGTGCTATTTTATTTATTCATAAGTTCGTTCGTTCGTTCGGTTATTTAAGCAGTGTGCTTGTGTGTGCGGATATTAAAAGTCCTTTAAAAAAAAAATTGTTTTAATTAGTGCAAAAACTGTTTTGTTTTACAGGAAACATTTATAACAACAATTAAATTTCATAAGTACTGAGCTTTTTTTCACTTTTAATTTATTAAAATTTATTGGCAAAATAATTTCGCTAGATTTGCACAAAAAGCACATAACGAAAATACATGGAAACAATAAAAAAATGAGAAAAAATATACAACAAATGTTTATCCTGACCGCAATGTTACTCGGCAGTCTTATTTGGATTTAAAGTTTGTAGTTTTCTACTGCAGTAACCTGTAATATATCATGTTTAAAACAATTTTTAAATAATTGTTCAATTCACAAGCCCCTGTTATCATGCTATAAGGTTTATAGTCAACTTATTTTACAATAGTTTGTTGGTAATTTGCTTTGAAAAATTTGTTATAAATATACAATTTCATTTCATATGTTTCAAGGCACATTCATAAGGTAACCTCACTACGAAGGGGAAATATTAAGGCGAAAATTTTTAAATTTTTTTTATATGGAGTTTGATAGTTCAACTTCCATTTGAGGGGAAAAATTGTAAGTTTAACTGTCAAAATACATATAAAAAAATTTATTATTTTCGCCTTAATATTTCCCCTCAGTAGCAATTAGAAAAAGTATGATTTTATTATAAAAAATGGGAAGCAAAATTGTTAGGTTACAAAGTATTTAAACTAGCAACACTACAGTCAAACTTTCTGTAGAAAATACTATGGAAGACGTAATTATGTATTTGTAAAAATTTGTCATCTTCACCCATAAAATCGAATTTAGAGTAATTTTGGTTAATTACTACAATACGAGTTTTAGTATTTTTATTTTCATTGAAAAATGTCTTACAATTAAAATTTTTATCAATGCATATTTCGGATTTTAAGCCAAAAGACATCTATGTGGCAATTTTCAATTGTCCAATCAATTTCAGTATTGTTACTAATGACCAAATTATTTTTTATAAAATTACTCAAATCGGTTAAAATATAGAATTTATTTTTGAATAAAAATGTTGTTAACATTAATTTTCTGACTGGAATTCTTTGGTGAAATTATTTATCTGACTTAGAATTAAGTTAAGCTACAGCCTACCATTCTAAAAATCCCAAAAAGATCTACCAAATTTGAAAGAAAAAATCCGAAAATGGTAACGTTGGTTTTGAAAATATTTATTTTATTTTGAGTAATATTATTTTTTTGAGTAAAAAACGATACAATTCTACAATTTCAAAGCCTGCTGTTTGAGTTAAAGTGTATTTGTAGAAACTTTAAACGATACAAGGGAGCTTGTGAAATGAGCAAATGTTATAAGCTTATGGTTTAAGTACACATACTTACACTTTTATGTAAAAAACATCAAATTTTTTTTTTATTCTACAGCTGTAATGGAAAAATTTAATTAAAAAAAATTATTAAAATTTTACTTTTTAGGGTAAAAACACAACTTTACTGTTTTCACTAAAATGCCTGTCCATACGACACCGCCTTCTATCGCTGGAACCGTACAAATTTTATTTAAATTTTTATTACAAAATTTGTAATACTTTGGCAGCTAAAGGGTTCTTCAACAGGGACACTACAAAAGTAGAGCGACAGGGACAGCAGACGACGCCATATTTCTTGCCGCTCTTTTGACATTTCTCTTCAGTAAGGTTTGCAATTTCATGATGAAAAGATATACGAGCCAACAACGAGTCGAAATTCAACCAAGTTTGGAGAACGTGTTATCTCACGAAATGGTGCAGTCGCTTAGCCGCCTCGGTCGTGCGAATTTGACGCCGTTAGACTATTTCCTGTGGGGCTACGTCAAGTCTATGGTCTATGCCAACAAGCCAGCGACAACTGATGAACTTCGTACGAATATCGAACGTGAAGTTGCAGCAGTATCGGACGATTTATGCTTGAAAACCGTCGAAAATTGGGTTCAGCGTCTGGACTTCTGCAAGCGTGCCCGTGGTGGTCATGCAATAGAAATCGAGTTCCATACATAATGCCATCGAACGTGCTTTTACAGGAATAAAGAATTTCATTGGTATCCAAAACTGTTTTGGTTTTATTAAAAAAACCATTGTAGCGCTCTTATTGAAAAACTCTTTATAACCAATACTAAAAATTATAGGGTGTTCCGATAGTAACGTAATTTTCAAGATTTTTATTCTTGAACTCTAACAGGTAAACACTTAAAACATAGATGCAGTAATTAAAACTACCAGAATGTTTATTATATTAGCAAGTACAAAAACTAAAAATTAAGGGATGTTCCGATAGTGACGTGATTTTTACGAATATGACCTTATCGTAACAGTTAGAGTCTAGAAATCTATAGAAATAAAATCAAATGTCGGTCGAAAATGCATCGATTTGGGCAATTTTTTTTTTTAAATCTCCATCATGATCCAACATTTTTACGGAAAGACAGATTTACCACGCCTACTTTTACACCCACTTTTTAAGTAGCTAGAGAACTATAATAGGTAGATCTTTGAAATTTTGCATCAGTAATCCCCCTATTATTATAAAGAGTTTAGTGAAATACAGGCTGAATTGGAATAGTGGGCGTGGTACCTCCCACAAAAAGTGAACAATTATTGTCGTCTAGCTGAAAATCTGTATTAGGCAGGATCTTGAAACTTTGCACAAGTAACCCTCAGACTAATTCATTGCAATAATGTTTTAGTAAATTAATTTTTTTGTCCGAGGCCGGTTTTTTGGTGAGATAATTTTTTATTTTAGTGAAATATCGACACTTTAATGTAATGGTTTTTGGTGAAATTTTTTTTTTATATAATTTTGTTATTTTGGTGGAATTTTGATTGTGCGATAAAATCTTTTTTAAAGAGTGTTTTATTTTTCAACATCGTAACTTCTATTTAATTTAATATATTTTTAGTTCTCTTTAACATAAATGTTTTCGGAAAGGCTAATTTGATCAATTACCAAACCTTTAAACGATCAATATCAGGGAATGCATTGGAATATATTCGACTTATCAAACCTTGACTTAAATTAAAAATTTTATATCCCCAAAATAATGTGAAACAATTTTTAATCTATAGTAAGTCATTTCCTGTCTGTCTGTCTGTGTGTCTTTCTGTTTGTGTTCGCATCACGTAAAAACAACTGGATGGATTTTAACAGCATTTTGTGAAGAGGTAATCTAGTATCTTGATTTCAATATAGGATAGTTTTTTTCAGCAAAAATATCTTGTTTCCAAGAGAAAGTGGAGAAAATGCAGTGAAAGTATGCCGGTTTTTTAAACTAATTCAAATGTACTGCATACTTTAGGGCATATTTTATTTTTAAAAGCGGGATATTTTAAACAGGTTTGCGCAATAGATGGCGCTGTTTTAAAGTAATGAAAAAATGAATTGTAAGCTGGATATTTTAAACACGGTTGCGCAATATATGCGCTGTTAAAAAATAAAATATGCATTACTTACTGCCAAATACCTAATTGAATAAAATTTGTATTTTTACTTTGTGGAATTACATTGTTGTTAAAATATTTTAAACACATTTTTTAAAATTTTTGGAATTTTATAATTTTATATAAATTTTAGAATTTTATCCAGCGATGGGTACCTTTATATAAAGTAAATACTTAAGGGTCTGAAATTTTGGTGTGGTTTAGATTCAAAGCAAAATCGAACAAAATATTGTCAGGACGCGCACAACTTGTGTGGATACAGCTATTAATATATGCATATCCTTTGTTCAATAAATCAAACACATACAATTTAATATTTTGAAATATTTATTATTTTCCATCTTTAAACAGCAATATGCACATTTGACATCGTTATTAATTTTACTTTCTATTAAATAAATAAATAAAATTTTTTATATACATTTTTTATCGTTAGAAATTTTACAAATTTGATTTTGGATTCCTTTTTACATAGAATAACACTTAACAATCCAATATATTGCACAACCACATAAAGAATTTACAAGAAATTATTACAACCAACACATACAAACACAAAACAAAAATTTATTCATATACAATAAATTTATAGCATACTTTAAGGATTAGAATTTTATTTTTCTCCTTAGAAAACAACAAACTTTTATTTCATGTGTGTTCGGTGTTAACAATAGAAATTATAAATTTTCATTTTATTAAATTTGTACTTTTTTTTGTTGTTTTGCAGGAAACATAAAACTTTATGCAACATAGAGTGTGTTTATGTATGTGTGTATAGGTACTTTATTATTATAATTTATTACTAAACAACAAAACATATAAATTCCTTATTGTAAAGCTTAACTTAATTATGATACACAAATAATATTTACAATAAAGTTATCTGCTGCTTCAATTTAAAATAAACAAAGTTTAATATTTCTTTTTATCTAAAATATCTATCACTTATTTTATTTGATTAAAATTTTCATAATTTTTTTTATTTATTTAGTAGAAAATACTTTTAAATTGATATCTTACACTTTAATGTCTTTAAAAGGACAAAGAAGTTTGATATACAAAAAAAAAATTTTTTTTTATAAAAAAATTTTTTGCATACGAAACTCCCCTTACACTGGTTCTAATATACAAAAAGAATTTTATAATCTAACACAAATATTGTGTATGTTGTAATATGTGTGCATAAGGATGGCTGTAAAGTTAAGGTCTTAGAAGGTTTCTTATTTTAATAAAATTTATTTTTCAAGATTTCTTTCAAAGAAGTAGCATTTAGGATTTGAGATCGGTGACATATTAAAGCCTTTTTGTACTGTTTTTGTAATAATGAAGTTCTTAAATAATGACAAATTTAATACAGTAAGTGACAATCTGAAAGTTTTGATGATGAATTAAATTAAATTAGATTATAATAATATTTTGAAATATAAACTAAATTACGAAACTTGTTTTATCTGCGCCGAAAGGTCTGGCTTAGGGTTTGTAATGGAGCTATATTCGACTCACTTTTAAACCAATACTGATATGTTAAATATTTCACTTGTTAAAAATATAAAATAAGATAACAATAAATAAAAAATTAACACTGCCAAGCAATAGTTTTGTTTTGAAGTTCAATCATGTAGTAAATATTGGTGTGAAAATTGATAACTACTTTACTCATCTCATGGGTCAATTATGACGAATATAATATGGTAGATTATTATCGATAGCTTATATTTCATATAGCAATTTAATGTAAATCTAAAATATTAAATAAAAAATTTATCGATAACTATAATTTTAAACAAAATATACTATAAATATACTGATCGATAGTTGTGATTTATAATAGCAATTTTATCGATACCTGAAATAATTTTTAGAATTTTAAAAGCTTAAATAAGTTATTAATAGCCTAAAATAAAATACATTGCTAATTCAGTGGAAAATTTATCGGTAATAGCAAATTACTATCGACAATTTATTGGTAATTGAAATTTTCTATGACAAATTTGTCGGTAATTGAAACTTTCTATGGAAAATTGATCGATAATTGAAATTTGTGGTAAATTTATCGGTAATTGAAATTTTCTGTGGTAAATTTATCGGTAATTGAAACTCACTAGAGACAATTTATCGATACTTGAAATTTTCTATGGGAAATTTATCGGAATTTAAAATTTCCTATGGAAAATTTATCGATAATTGAAATTTTATGTGGCAAATTAATCGGTAATTAAAATTTTCTATGGGAAATTTATCGGAAATTAACATTTTCTGTGGAAAATTTATCGGAAATTAAAATTTTTTATGGAAAATTTATCGATAATTGAAATTTTCTATGGTAAATTTATCGATAATTGAAATTTCTTTTGGTAAATTTATCGATAATTGAAATTTTATTTGGTAAATTTATCGGTAATTAAATGTTCTATGGAAAATTTATCGGAAATTAATATTTTCTATTTAAAATTTATCGATAATTGTAATTATTTATGGAAAATTTATGGATAATTGAAGTTTTCTATTGAAAATTTGTAATTAAATTGTTAATGGTTCATAAATTTTCAATATAAAATTCAATATAAAATTTTCTATGGGAAATTTATCGGAAATTAACATTTTCTATGGAAAATTTATCGGAAATTAAAATTTTTTATGGAAAATTTATCGATAATTGAAATTTTCTATGGTAAATTTATCGATAATTGAATTTTCTTTTGGTAAATTTATCGGTAATTGAAATTCACTACAGACAATTTATCGATACTTGAAATTTTCTATGGGAAATTTATTGGAATTTAAAATTTCCTATGGAAAATTTATCGATAATTGA
Organism: Phasia obesa; assembly: GCA_949628195.1. Classification (NCBI taxonomy): domain Eukaryota; kingdom Metazoa; phylum Arthropoda; class Insecta; order Diptera; family Tachinidae; genus Phasia; species Phasia obesa. The sequence continues at coordinate 17,852,119 of OX451219.1, forward strand.
AATTTTCTGTGGCAAATTAATCGGTAATTAAAATTTTCTATGGGAAATTTATCGGAAATTAACATTTTCTATGGAAAATTTATCGGAAATTAAAATTTTTTATGGAAAATTTATCGATAATTGAAATTTTCTATGGTAAATTTATGGATAATTGAAGTTTTCTATTGAAAATTTGTAATTAAATTGTTAATGGTTCATAAATTTTCAATATAAAATTCAATTTATCGATAAATTTTCCATAAAAACTTAATTTATCGCTTAATTAAATTTTATATGAAAAATTTATCGACAATTAACATTTAATATGTAAAGTTTATCAATCAATATTCAAAGATTCTACGGAAAATTTATTAATAATTGAAGTTTTCAATGAAAAATTTATTGATAACTAAAATTTTTAATCGAAAATTTATTGATAGCTGAAATTTCCTATATATATTTTATCATTAAGTAAAATGTTCTATAGAAAATTTATCATAAAGTGACATTTTTGCAGAAAATTAATCATTAAGTGACATTTTCTATAGAAAGTTTATCATTAAGTGACATTTTCTATAGCAAATTAATCATTGGGTGAAATTTTCTATATAAAATTTATCATTCAGGGAAATTTTCTGTAGAATATTTATTATATATATTTCTATAAGGAAAATTTATCGATAAACTAAATTTTATATTTAAAATTTATCGACAATTATTATTTAATATGAAAAATTTATCAATAATTTAAAGTTTCTACGGAAAATGTATCGATAACTGAAGTTTTCTATGGAAAATTTATTGATAAGTAAAATTTTTAATCGAAAATTTAAGTAAAATGTTCTATAGAAAATTTATCGTTGTGTGAAATTTTCTACAGGAAATTTATCATTACAAAACTTATTGATAACTTATCAAACACCAAAAGTTTCCATAAAAAATGTATCAAACAAATATTTTCTAATAAATATTTAATGATAAATAATTTTCTACCAAAATTTTATCGTTACCGGAAATTTCTGTAAAAATTTCTATATAGAAAATTATATATAACTAAAATATTCTTTAAACAATTAAGAACTTATATATAAAAAATATTCTGTTTTCATCGATAACTAATATTTTATTCCATATTCATCGATAATTAGTATTTGATACAGAAATTTTTTTATATTTTTTTATATTATTTTGTATTGTATATATTTTATATTTTACATATATCGGTTGCTAAAATTTTTCTCATCAAATTTATAATAAAAATTATCTTTAGGTATATTATCGATAATTAAAAAAATTTTATAAAAAAATTTATCCATAACTAAAACGTTCTGTTATTTCTATAAGATTTTTTAATAGTTTTTTTTTAAACAGATATTTTATATGAAAAATTATTCTAGATATAAATTTTTTTTGAGAAAAAATTTATCGATAACTAAAATTTTCATCAACAGACCATTTAGCCGTAGTTGAATTTCTTGCTTAGCAAATTTATTCTATAAACAAAATGTGTCTGTGACTGAAATTTTTGAAAAGCAAATTAAACGTAAGTGATCGTTTAATTTAATATTTGCCTACGGAAATTTTATCAGGAACTGAAATTTTCTTTAGAAATTTTTACGATAACTGAATATTTCTAAAAACAAATATCATTAACTTATATTTTCTATAGAAAAGATAGCAGCTGTATTATTCTATTTATGGATAATCTCAATTTGTAATCTAAACTTATTAATTAGTAAATAATAAATTAAGTTTTCAAAAAAAAAATTATAGAAATTTTTCTTATAGAAAATTTATCGATAACTGTAACTTTTAATAGGGATAAGTACAATTTTGAAATTTTCGTTTATGTTCGTTACTATACTCTTAAAAGCTGTTTAACTATACAAACATTCCAGACATCAAAACCAAAACCGAAAGGCAAAAATCGCTCTTTTAATATAATATATAAAATTGATAATATATAAAATTATAATATATAAAATTGATAAACTGAAACAAGAGGCTTTTCATGTATAATACTATACTATTACCGCTTGAATATAAAAATGTTCTAAATAAACATAACTTTGAATTTAAATTTTTTATTATTGACAACCTTCTTTCCTTCCAAATTACAGTACCGTTCTTATGTGACTAAATAAAAATGAATTTACGATTACAATAATGTTGACGTTTCACATGTTGCTTATGGAAATGTTTGTGTGTTTAACTTAAATTTTACAATATTGTATCGGCTTTTAGGACCACAGTCATTGTACCTCACCTCTTATCTTTAAGTATGACACCACTCTGTACCACAGCTGCTGCTGAATTCAAACGACCATTATCAACACCAACAGAAACTCCTTTTTCGCCCACCACACTGGCACCATTATGCTGATGTTGCATAGTAAGATGACGTCGAAGAGCATGATGATTATAGGCACGTCCCATACCATTTGCATTATTGTTGCTATTAAAACCACTAATACAACCAGCACCAACTCCACTACCTCCACCTGTACCCGCACCCGCACCCACACAATGTGCATTATTCAAGTGCACAGAAGCACGATTATAATTGGTTGTGGATCTCATGGACATGTTGACAATACTGGTGTCCATCATACCAGTAGCTGTTGAGTGTTGTCTCAGACGTGTTTGCCGTTTGATACAAAAACAGCAAAGATATTGATTGAAATGTGCACGAAACACTCCCGAGACACAATACAGAGCCACTGGATTTACACATGAGTTGAGAAAACTAATTTTGTTTAAGAAGGGTAGAAGAAATTGAAAAGATTAAAAATACAAAATCAATGAACAGATTAGAAAGCCATAAACCACAAAATTATTAAACTAAAAATAATTTTGAAAGTTTGTAAATTTTATGACGCAAAATAGAAAATACATATTATTTTAAAAGGGTTGAGTTAAAAATAGATTATAAATAAAGGATCCCCCCTAAAAAAAATTTAAATTGAATTGCTTTATGCAACGCATTTGCAACTGTTCAAAAGATCAACAAAACAAAAAAAAGAATCAATTAATTTAAATTGAATTGAATCGTAGAAAATAGAAAAATAGTGGTATTAAATACTTATATTCATTTGATCGAAATTAAGGGCAATATCTAGCCCTAAGATCTTTAAGAATATTGCCTTTAGCAATGCAAAGTTTAAGAACAGTGTGCTAGTCTATCAGTGTCGGGGTTGTGAGTTCGATTCCCACCAAACACTCTGGGTGTTTCACTAAAACGAGATATGGTTTGCGTTACTCTACTCGGTAAATTAAGTTAGAATATAATTTTTAATGACACTGTAACAATAAATAAAAAAATAAGCAGAGGTGGCTATTCCTTTTTCTGTTAAAATTTAAATTTATTTTATAAAATATATTTTTGTTAAACATTATCAGGGTAAGAAATTTTTTTTTTAATAAAACTTGTGAAGAAGTTGCACTTAATAACACACTGTGTAATTTTTTAAGTCATGGCAAAATAACCATATACGGACACCATTACGTGATAAAAGACCAAAAAAAAAGACCCCTGTCTCCCAGTTTTGCCCAAAGTCCTCAAGGTTTTTTTTATGGGCCCTCAAAGATGTGGGGCCTCGATGTCATTTTTGCAAAAAATTATCATTTACTCAAGCTCATATTTTACAAACCGTTTGAAATTTTGATATACTCTCTGAGGCAAAGTTGTAGCTCTTGTCATAAAGAACAAAAATTGTGAACATATAAAATCAAAAAACTTTATCTTCAAGGTCGAAATCGCAAAAAAACTTTAAAAAATTCAATTTTTTTACCTTTTTTCCCCTGATTAGGTCCATAGGTAGCAAAGCGTTCAAAATTCAAGGAAACAATCAACTACAAAAATAAACCTAAGATCTCAATAAGATTTTTCACTTATTTTAATTTAGTATAGAAAAATCATCGATATTAGAATTTTGAATGGAAAACTTATACACAATTTTCAGATAATTATAGATTTCTCTTAAAAATTTATCTATAATTCAAAGTAATATAATGAGAATTGTCCTTTGCCGATAGATTAGCTGTAAAGTAATATGATACGAATTATGCTGCCTTTTCAAATCTTCACTAACTTAGCCTAGTAAATCTCGGGCCTCGAGTTTATAATATAAAATATTTTTAGTTTTGCCTCCGATATTTCGATATCCGTCGAATTTTTTTGTATTTTTTATTCTTAAAAATGATATTGAAATAATAAAAATATATAAAATAAAAATAAATAAAATACAAATAAAAGATATTAATAAATATATTTTATAGTTAAAACAAAAGTGGTCCTAGGCTTTACTAGTTTAATAATTTTAGTTTACTATAGAAAACTTATGGACAACTTAGTTTTTCTGTAGAATTTTTATTGACAACTAAAATTTTCTATTAAAAAATTTTCCATAACTTAAATTTTGTAATGAATATTTATCGATAACTGAAATTTTCTATAGAGAATTTTTTACAGATAATTTATTGATAACTAAAATTTTTTATAAAAAATTTGTCGAGCAAAAAAAATTTCTTTGGATAATTGAAATTTTTCATTTATTTTAATTTAATATAAATAAATTATCGATATTAGAATTAATTTTTAATAGAATATTTATAGTTATAGATTTCTCTTGATAATTTATCTATAACTGAAAGTAGTATAATGAGAATTGTCCTTTGCCGATAGATCATCTGTAAAATATTTTATTTTAGCCAAGTTTTTTTTAGATTAATTTATTTATAGAAAATTTATCGGTACAAAAATTTTTTTATAGGAAATTTCTTGATTACTTCATTATTTTAGAGAAAATTTATCGATAAATAAAATTTTCTACAGAGAACTTATCGATAACTTAAATTTTCTTAAGAAAATTTATCGAAAAATAATATCTTCTAAGCAAATTTCTTTGAAAACTAACTTTTCCCAAAAAAAATTATCGAAAACTCAAATTTTTCAAATTCATCGATAACTTGATAAATTTTAAAATTCTACGGAAAATGTTAGGGCAATATCAAAATGGAATATAATATTTGAAATTTGAATATTTAATTAAATTAAATTAGTCCGAACTTTTTGTTAACATATAAATAAATTGTTAAAGATAGACTTTAGTTCTTTATGACTACTAATAGTAGCTGAAGAATATTTTTATACAAATAGGGTAATTAATTTTTATAAAGAAATATTAGAAAAATTGAATTAATTTTCTGTAATATTGAGAAAAAATAAAAACATCTGGCTAAAGCCTGCGATCTTAGGGTCGCACTTGGCAACTAATTCGAGTCTGCAAGCAGCACTAAATAATCCATCCTAAATTACATATAATATTTTAATTACTTTTAGTAGCAATTTTAAAGTATTTTAATGTTTCTTAAGAAGATTACTTCTAAAAGTATTTTTACAAAAATAATTTTATCTTTTTTTACGATACTTTGTTTATAACTCAAATTGGATTATATTTTTATTGCATCATTATTTTGCATTAAAACTTTTTTATTTTACAATTTTATTTATTTTATCTATTACCTATGCCTTAGTCAATAGATAAAAAGTTATACTTACTAAGTACAAAACCCAATAATTCGTATTGTGTGCCAAAGTTCATCAAAATCTTCACGAGCCGTTGGATTTAAATGGAACCACAATTCGAACAAATGATATGGAAAGAAACAAATGAAAAACACTGCAAGTAGACAAAAAAAAAAAGAATAAAGATTGAAAATACAATCAGAACTGTTTAGAAAAAGATTATTGAAGTAATTTCTATTTTTGCAAATCGTAATGTGTCATTCCGTCATTCATGTCATATTTATTGTTAAAAATAAATTCAAGGCAAATAAGAAAATATCTTAAATATCTTAGTACAAAAAAAAAAAAAAAAAAAATAATAATAAAATAAAAATACAGTATTGACCAAAAAAAATAGCAACGAAAATCTCATATTTACGAATCAGTAGTATAATATTGTTTTTTCGAGGACACACTTACCCTAGAATATTTATTTATTTTTTTTTTGTAAAAGGAAATTCCTTATAAGCCGCCAACTTTAGTTTCTTACTCTAAATATAACTTAAGCCATTATTAAATTTAACCTTTTTGAAGACTGGAAAATCTTTATTGTAAGACTAAAAGTGAACCTTCTAAGTGCTTACAGAATTAATACAAAATTCATAATTAATTAAAAAAATTTAAGAAAACTTGGTTTATTTAAATTTATTTATTTTATTGTATTTAAATTTGTTTAGTTTAAATTTAAGTCAAACAAAACTTGTTTTATTTAAGTCTGAAGACTGAAGTCATGCATTTTTGACATCGAAACTGCACTAGCGTACGCGACCGTCCGCATAAAAAAATTTGCTCCAATTAAAGGTTTCAATAGGTCGGTGATGCAGCAGAATACGTCTGCAACTTCAGGCAAAAGTGCTGTCTCTCATATTATGAAATGCTTATTGATTTTCTTTTTTTTTTGTTTACACAATCAATGGAATTTATGGAATAAGTGTCTAAAAATGAGAGCATGAGAAAAAAACGCTGTCAAAATTAAAAAAATATCTATATCACGATCACTTATGAGAACCACATTTTATAAAATTTTTAATTATTTATTTAATTAGTATCTCAATTAAATTTTAATTGCTTTAATTAATTATTTAATTAGTATCTCAGTTTATTTCATTCACGTTCCATAAACAGTTACTCTCTTTTTTTCCTTGGGGTGTATTTACCAGGTAAAACAATTTAACGGACCTTTCTCAACTGCACGTCCTGGTCGAGGTAAATCGTATGTGGCCATTTAAAATTTATTTACATAATGCGATTTGCCATGGCCTTGGGTTAAAGGGTTATGACAGGACAGCATCCATTGTTTGAATTTAAATTAATTTGGCAACCGTCTTTTGAGATCTAGCATTATTTTTTTTAGAGTTCCCTTCATTTTTAGGGCTCCGTACCGAAAGGGTAAAAACGTAACCCTATTGTTTTCGATACAATGTCTGTCCATCTGCCCGTCCCTCTCTCAGCGTCTTTTATCACTGGAACGGTAATAGGTAGACGCCTGAAATTTTCACAGAAAACGTATAACTGTTGCCGCTATAGCAACAAATATACTAATAGTTATAGGGTGTTCTGATAGAGACGTGTTATTCACTTATATTTGTTTATTTCTTGAACTGTAGGAGGCATACACTTGAAATTTACAAAAAGTAATTAAAACTTAGTTTGCTATATAAATACGTATAAAAACTAAAAATTAAAGGGTGTTCCGATAGTGACGTTATTTGCATGTATAAGGCCTAAGTTTTAAACCATAATAGGTAGAATCTTAAAATTTTCACAGGAGGTATATTACTATGTCCACTATAACAAATAATAAAAATTAAAGGGTGTTCCGATAGTGACGTGATTTGCATGTATAAGGCCTAAGTTTTAAACCATAATAGGTAGAATCTTAAAATTTTCACAGGATGTATATTACTATGTCCACTATAACAAATATCAAAAATTAAAGGGTATTCCGACAGTGTCGTGATTTTCATGTATATAGCCTTATTTTTTGAACCATAATAGATAGACTCTTGAAATTAGTAGAGAAGATATGTTGCCACGGCCGCTATGATAATTACTAAAAACTAAAGGGTGTTCCGAGAGTGGCATGTTTTTCACATATATTGCCTTATTTTTTGAATCGTAATATGTAGACCCTTGATATAATCATAGAAAGAAAATTAGCATGGAATTGCCAGCTATAGCAAATAATAAAATTAAAGGGTGTTCCGTCGGTGACATGATTTGGACGTAAATGGCTTTATTTTTGAACCGTAATAGGTGAACTCTTGAAATTTTTACAGTATATGTGTTACCTTCGCCGCTATAAAAATTAAAGGGTGTTTCACAATAACATGTATTTCACTTATATTGCCTTATTTTCGTAACCCGCAATAGGTAGGCACCTGATATTTTCAGAAAAAGTTATTATTTTAACAGTAATAGGCTGACACTTAAAATTTGCACCTATTATATTTGACATCTACTGTATTAAGTAGCGAAAATAAATTTAATAAAAATAAAAGGGTATTCCCTAGATGACGCGAATTTGAGGAATTTGATCTTCTCTTCTAAATGTTATAGGCAGACACTTTATGTTTACACAGGACATTCAGTACTATGCTGCAGTATAAAATATAATTAAAAATTAAAGGGTGCCTCATAAGTTGTAAAAAAAATAGCAACTTGTATTTTTAAAGTTGTACTAAACATAGTATGGAACTCTCCGTGTGAGAGTGACTCGCGCTTGAATGATATATTTTGTAAACATATATTGAATTCTTACCGTTTTTAAAAGCATAATATAATTTAATAACATGAGACAAAAAACGTTGCGTTCTGATTTCTTTAATTTTCACTTTTTCTATTAAAATTATTATTTTTCCTTTAATTGTTAAACAAAAATATACAAAATTAAAATCAAAAAGAATTGAAAGATTAAATAAAATCCTTTTATTTCATCTCTTTTTCAAATATTTTGAACACATCTGTATCTTCCTAACATTTCGTGTATAACAACCATTTTCCTTGTAAAGTCATCTGTCAATGTCAAATATGTAATAAAGAAAATCAAAAAAAAAAAAAACAACACAAGGAATAAATTTATAACAACAAATTAGAAATCAAGTCAATAATGTCTTGTTGCTTTTGTTATCGTACTTACCCACTACAAATGCCACTACCATTCGTGCCACATAACGTCTTGCTCTCACTTGAGAACGACTCTGCACACTTAATGTTTCACCAGGCATTTCACGTGCACTGACATGTAATCGTTGGGCCATCATCAAATATAAAACGCCAATTATAAATAGTGGCAACAAATAATAGACGAATGCTTTTGTTACCACCACATATCTGGGTGTGAAAGAAGAAACAAAAAAAAAAAAAATAGTTCAAACGGAAATAGACAATTACAATTATTTTATGAGTATTAGCCATGATTGTTACCGCTTTATCAGTGGTAAAGGTGTAGTAATATTTGTGGTTTCGTGTTAAATTCAAATTTATAATAAATACACCATTTCCACCATTTCCACCATGTAACGCAAATATTAGGATTATATATGAGAAAGAATATCACACAACTCTGCAAAATTTTTTCGAAATTTTTCATAATCTATTTGTTGTTAAGGGTTAAGGCTAAATCAGTATTGAATCTCCTACTTTGATTCAAGGGGAGATATGTCTTTATTACACCGATAGAAAAACTAACTTAACCGTGCCATATTCGGACATCATTTCTGTGAAAAGGGTTTCGTTTTTGACACTTGTCATCCTTGTAATATTAACCTTTACATCATTTGATTTCTCGTTAATTCTCCTATTTTAATTCAAGGGTAGATAAACCTTTTTACACTCATAGAAAAACCACCTTAACTGTGATGTATTTTGAAATTAATACTATGACGATTGTCTTCCTTTTTGACCCCTTGACTCTTGTCATTCTGGTGGTGTTAAATTTAACATCATTTGGCACCTTTGGAAATAATTGTCTTGGTAATTTTGTCATAAATGTGGCTGGTTCAGCATTGCATCTCCTACTTTAATACAAGCGTAAATGTGTCCCTATTACATCGGTAGAAAAACCATCTTAACGATGATATATTTTGACATCAATTCTGGGACAATTTTTTTCATTTTTTACCCCGTGACACCTGTCATCCTGGTGATATTAACCTTTACATGATTTGGTAGTTTTGTCAGCAATGCGGCTAATGCTCCGTTGAATCGTCTATTTAATTCAAGATTAGATGAACCTTATTACACTCATAGAAAAACCATTTTACTGGTCATGTATTTTAAAATTAATACTATCACGACTGTCTTCGTTTTTGACACCGTGACTTTTGTCATTCTGGTGGTGATGTACTTTACAGCATTCGGTAATTTTGTCATCAATACGGCTGATTTCCTATTGAATCTCCTAATTTAAATTTAATTTAAAATTATGATGATTGTCTTGGTAATTCTGTCATCAATGTTGGCTGGTTTAGCATTGAATCTTCTACTTTAGTTCAAGGGTAGTTGTGTCCTGATAAATAAACCATCTTAATGGTGATGTATTTTGACATCAATACTATGATAAGTGTCTTCATTTTTCATCCCGTGACACTTGTCATTTTGGTGATATTAACATCTACATCGTTAGATTATCTTGTCATCAATGACAATCATCACATAACTGTCATTAATGTAATGACACGAATACATGAAATAAATGACAAATAGAGTTCAATTTTATGGAAAAAAAGTCATCAATGAACTCTGTAATTTCAAGTTATATTTATTTTTAGAAATGTGTTGAGCAATGTTGGCTCTAGTGCTGAGTAGGCGAATGAGTTTGAAGCTAATAAAATCAAATTATTAATTTATTATTTTTCTTGCCCACCATTTATTGCTATAGTATATAGATACCGACAAAATAAAGCCTTGTGATAAAAGATTGTATGTTATGTATCAGAAACATAAAATCATTAATGACACTTATGACTATATGTCATCAATGCTCATGTGTAGTAGGTTCCTCCGACAAAACCTAATGGAAATAATAGGATATTTTTTACTATTCTCTTTAATACATATTTTACCTATTAATAATATACAAAATATGGCATCGAGTTGATGACATTTCAGTCTTAACATAGATGACACCAAAAATATGACAAAATTTTATGATGACTTTACACTGAAGCCAGTTTTTACTTTATTGATGACATTTGTCATAACATTGATGTCATAATTACGATGACACGACGTCATTAAAATGACAATGAATTTTTCTGTCAGTGTAAAATGTTGTGAATGCATTTCGCGGCCCCCTGTCTAACGTAAAATTTAGGGCCTTTCCTAGGACTATCCAACAATTCCCTTGTCACCCAGAACTTCTACCTTTTAGCCAGTTCTACGGTATTTGGCTAAATATAATGGGTTGGAAACAAGATGTTTTAAATATGAGGACGAAATTGAAGTTTTTCAAGACTCGTTTCTGGGGCCATATGGTAAAAAGAAGCTTTAAATTAAACAAAGTAATCGTAACAGGACTGACAATGTTATGTACTATGATTTTGGAAATGGTGTACTGTTTAATAATTTAAAAAAAAATTAGTGCTTATTACAATTTTTTTAACAAAACAAACAAAAAAAAAAAAAAGATAGACCATTTACTAACCTGGCATAAATTTCCGAATTGTTGCGCTGCTTGCCAAACGGTGTACAAATAATTATGGTCAGATTTGTTTTATCATCGATTACTATGTGTTGTAAATCTGACATTAGTAGTGAAGGTGTGGCAAAGGTTATGCTTAAAAGCCAAATCAAAGTGGCTGTTATAACAGTTAATGGCTTTGTCTAAACAAAAAGGTAGTAATAAAAATGTAAAAGAAAATTGCTATTAAATAAAATTTATTACAATTTATTACTTAAAAACTTTTTTTATAAAATAATAATATTTTTTTTTTTATTACCTGTAGCTTTCTTAAAGGATTTACTATGGCACAATAACGTTCTCCCGACAAAGCTGTTAGTGTGAATACAGATACTCCTATAGAAACATCTTTAAAGAATTCTGTTATTTGACACATACTCTTGCCAAATGTCCAGCTATCAGTGGTGTATACCAAAACGGCTAAAGGAACGCAAACGATTATAACTAAGAGATCGGCTAAAGCCAAGGAGAGAATGTAACTACAAGGGGGAGAGAAAAAGAAAAATCAAATAGAAAATAGTTGTTTAAAAAAATTTTAAATAAAATTATAAAATTTAGAGGAACATATAAATTTTATTAAAAGTATTTGACTAAAATGGGGTATTAACTTTCCAAACTTTGTTTCGAAATTTACTTTAAATTTAATTAGCTGTCTTAGGTTTTCGTATAACTTGTGTTAAACATTTTTTTTTTTTTTAAATTAAAAACAAATTTTTTTGGAGAAGCTTCGTTGGAATAATTTGAAACTAGGAGAATGAAGGTAGTGTAATGCTGGTTATATAATAAAGGAAAAATAAATATCTTCATAATAACCATAAAAAAGTTTGTCATATATCCTTTTTTTTAGAATATGTTTAATTACACAAAAAAAAAGAAAAATTAAAATAATTGTTGTAAATTTTAGCCAAAAACAAATGTTTGAATTATTTTGATTAATATTTATTTAACATTTTAATATTAAAGAAAAATAAAATGTTAATTAAAAATTTATAAAAGAGACTAAGAATTTTTTTAACTTTATAAAATTACGTGAAACAAGCAGAAAGGATGTAAATTTATGCTGGTAACAAAGTTACGAAATTTGATTAAATTCAAACAGAAATTAAGAAAGTTCCCCATATATCCTTTTTTGGCAATCTTATAATATTTAAAAAAAGCAAGTTATTAAAATCAAAAATTAAATTGTAAAGGTTTAAGTGCGACTTAAAAGCTTTGAATGAAACCTATACTCGTCCCTGTTTCAACGATGACAAGATGTAAGAGCATTAGAAAGTGTAAGTGTGAAAAAGCATTTGAGCAAATGTACCACTAAATGCGTACCACCCACTGATCTAAAACTATCAGAAAGAATGTCTGACAGTGTATTTTGTTTTTTCCTTAAGTTTGGCTGATTTAGAGCAAAGAATTTTTAGGCTAGCTATATATCCTTTTTTTCTAAGAATATTATATTTTATTTAAAGTAGAAATAAAATTGTATTTAATAACATAAGGTTAGCATTTTGAGTAATATTTAATCCATTAAAAATACCAATTAAATCTATAGTCTATCTATGGTTGAAATAATTGGACACAAAGGGGGAGAATTCCAATTAATGTTATCAATACAACACATAAACTGATATCATTTCATTTCATAAAAAAGGTAATAAAGTTTCACATATTAGAAACAAACATTAATTTTTGTAATCTATCTCCCTTTAATATTAAAGCAATTAAATAAATATTAAATGTTTTTGATATGAACTTATTTTGGCAAACCTTGAGCCTGGCATATACATATGTATGTCCTTTAGATAATAAAATAAAATTAAATTTAATACACCAAGAAAAAAGAAAACATAAAATGAAACATAAATTACATGTTTTGTAAAAAATCCTTTAAAGCTTCTATATTATAACAGGATAAAAACCTACAAGGACCTTCATATTAAAATTTTGCAAAAAAAAAAAAAAAATAAACATTTTGTTACACTAATTCTTTTTGCATACAGTGCATGCAAGTTTTGTGTATAGATTACATCTGATGTCTTAAACGTTCCTTAAAATTTTTAAACTTAAAAGGATTTCCTTCTACGAATGAGGCTCAATATTAAACTGCACTAATGGTGTTTATCGAAAGTTGTTTAAATATAGCTGAAAAATAAAAAAATTACTCATGTATCCTCTTACGTAATAATTAAATTTAATATTTATTAAAATCTAAATTTTTTTTATATTATTTCGAAAAAAATTTTAGAACGTTAAATACTCATTTTTAGGGAGTTGCCAATGGCCAGAAAATAGCTAAAGGTTTGCTAAATTGTATTGCTAACATTTTGTATTAATTTCAGGATAATTGATTTTAAAATAAAGATGCTGGTCATATATCCTTTTTTTTACAAAAAAAAAAATTAAACAAATAAATTTAAAAAAAAATTTACGATACTTTTGTTGAGAGGTTGTTTTTTCAGTACCATCAATTATTATCTTATCAATCATTTACCAATTACTATTTTTTGACGTGTTATGTTTTTTTATATTTTTATAAAATCTAAAATTGTGCAAATAATTCTCTGAAATAATGCAAATGGTTGCGAAATTATATTAAAAAAAATGTAGGCTTAATTAAGCAAGTTTAGCATGAAAAATAAAACAGCCAGTTATATATACTTTTCTCCTAAAAAAAATATAAAAATTTAATTTGCGTGATTATTTAATAATATTATGTAAAAAAAAAATAAATAATTTTTTGGTGGACGCTTAAAAAAAACTTACAAATGACAAGAATTCTGTCAAACTGCCAAAATAGTTGATAAATTGTATTGTTAGTATTTCCTGTTAGTTTCAAGGAATTAAATGTAAACATAAAAAAGCTGGTCATATATCCTTTTTTAAGGCTTACTCTTTTTTTAGTTTATTGTTTTTCTTTTTATTTAAAAAAAAAATTCTATCTTTGGTTTAAATAATCCAGTTCTTTTATTACAAAAGTTTGTTTTAAATCGTTTGTGTTAAATGTATAACAGGAAGTAATATTGGCAAAAAAGAAAAACAAAATTTCTTCATCTCACAATACATCAAGGACAGAAGATATCATGGCATTGATTCTGTTGTTAAATTATTTGTTCAATAAATATATTATTACTAAATTTTGTTTGATGATGACCATACATACTCTCACATTTATTCAAAAAATTATTTATTCAATCTACTATATATTCTATTAAACCCCCCCGAGGGGCATTGCTGTTCATTCTCTAAGCTATTAATATTAATATAAATATTAGAAGTATTCAAAAAAACCTTTGAAATCTGTTGAAACTTTCAGAAAGGTTGTAGTTTAAATCTTTAAAATCTTTCTGTGATTTTCGGAAATTTTTGTTGTAAATAAAAAAACTTGGCATTATATCCTTTTTTCTTTATTCATTTTTATAGTAATAAAAATAAATATTATCAATATTTAAAGAAATCTTTAAATTAAACAAGAATATTAATAAAATAAACAAGAATATTAAGGAAAAGAAATATTATCAATACTCAAACAAATCTAAATAAAAAGGTTGTAGTTTGAGACTCTGCACTCTTGCTGTAAATTTTAGAAATTTTTGTTGTAAAGAAAAAAAGTTGGCCATATATCCTTTTTTTCTTTATTACTTTTAATAGCAATAAAAACAAATATTATCAATGTTAAAAAAAATCTTTACTTAAACAAGAATATGGAAGTCATATTTAAACTTTCTCTGATGAAAACTGATTTGAAATTAAAAAATTTCGGGGAATTTTTTGTAATTAAAACTATAAAAGAAAAATTATATTAAAATTGTTTCTGGGAAATTTCCAAAAAATTTTAATCACACACAAACAATTTGTGCATGTATTTGTTTTTCTATTCATTTAAGCTTTTTTAATATAAAATATAGTTTTATCAAAAACTATTTAATAGTGGGTTTCTACAAATTGTCTTAAATTAATAACTTTTAAGATTTTCATTTTTTTTTTACAATTTGTAAAAAGTTTGGTGTAGTGTGTGATAAACACTTTATATAAATAAGTTTTTCATGCTAAATTATTATTTTTTGCTATCCTTTTTTAATTGTTTTAAAATAAAGCCTTTTAAACGCTTGTATTAAAATTTAAATTAAATTTTCTGTCTAGCCCAAATAAGTTCTTGAAATTATTTGAGACTTAAAATATAAATGTTAAATTATGTTGTTTTTATTGCCTGTAAATTAAAGAACATTTTATCCACACCCAAAAAACCTGTACGTATATCCTTTTTTTCTATTAATATCAAATTTTGTTATAACAAATGAATTTAATCCACAACTTTTCGTTAAGATGGTCTCTTGCTTATCTCTATTTAATTTATAGCTGTGGAGACTAAAATAATAAGTAGTTAGAATTACAATGTTCGGTTTATCTGAATGTTAAAAGTTTTTTTTTTTTTGTTTTCATTTACATCTACTTTCTGATCTATAATTGAATTTCCATAAACTTTTAATAACTTTAAGCTGACACAGAGAAAGTTTATTTATTAAGTAATAAAGTAAAATGTTAACTTACGTATTTGGAATGTTGCGCATAGAACGATGTCGAAAGAAGATAATCACCAATGTGCCATTGCCCAAGACACCAACAATGAATATAATTAAGAATAAGATGGTTATGAAAAATGTTTCGGGTCTTTGTAGGGGTGGTACATATGAAAAAGTGGTATCAGTATCAAAACCATCTAGAGTAACAATGCCTCCAGCATTAATAACTCCTTGTTCACCTCCTTGTGCTACTGAACTTGTGCTGCTGCTGTTGCCTTCTCGCAGACTAGTGTTTGTTATGGTTTCTTTAAATATAGAATTTCTCCAAATAATATCCGTTGTTAGTTCATATTGCTGCTGCTGCTGCTGTTCGTGCAGCAGATGTTGTGTAAATTTTTCTATGGAAGCTGTCGTTACTGCTTTTAGTGTATTTGCTGTTGTCGTTGTTTCAGCAGCATTCATAATGTGTTGTGTTAATGTATTGCCAACTTCAATAAATGTCAAAGGAAACATATTGACTAAGTGTGTTTTTTTTGTTGTTGTTGGCTTACAAATCCCACATACAAGTCGTTAACAATCGTTTACATAAGATAAAGCAAAGAAAAAGGAATTCTTCTAAATACATTATAGCCCATGTCCTGTGTGAGCAGAAATGTTGGTCAAGTGGCTATGGCATTTGATTTTCTATTAAGAATTGTAAAATCCGTTTTTATTTTAAAAGTAGTTGTCCTCTTTTTTGTTTGTCTTCACACTGGCAGTTTTTTTTTTCTTTACAAAATTTGTGTCATTTTTTTATATCCTTAAGGAACTTTTATCAATATTTTGTCTTTATTACATTTGCTGATTTGTTTTTATATCCGCTTTTATTGAAAAATGTGTTCTTATCTTATTGACTTGCTTAGTGATTTAGTTATTGTTTCAGGCTGTAATAAGGAAAAAGTTTTTATAAAAATATCACTATGTTTGTTTATCATAAATTTAAATAAATATATCAAATCAAATCAAAGCTTCACAATAGCCACATTGTAAATATTATTGTAAGGAGACTCTGAAAATGGATGAAGTAGCTTATATTCTATGTGCTAAAAACATATTGATTAAATTTTATTTCATAGCCTTAAAGTGTGCCATATATCCTTTTTTTAAACCTCAAATAAAATTTGTAACAATATTTATTTATTTATTATTATTTTTTTTAATAAAACTAAAGAAATTTACAAATCAAAGATTAAAATTATAGCAACTGGCTGCAGTGGTCTTCATCCTTACATATAACAATTAAAAGTCATTGAGGTTAAAATTTTTCTACCATTTTAAAGCGTTTCTTTGGAAGACCAAACACCCAACAATTTAAAAAATCTGGCATAAATATTATTATTATCAAAACTATTAAAATGATTGTAAAATAATGCTTTTAAAAATGTTCAAGAAATTTGGCATCAGTTTTTCGAAATATAGAAAGAGCTCCCTTATATCCTTTATTTTTAATATAGCAAATTTTAAGATTTCGTTGTATAAAAAAATAGGTTTTGAAATTTTTCTAAACACTTTTATCCTTTGAAATCCATTAAATTTGTTAAGAATTCTTTTACTTTAAACAAAATGATTTTTATTATTAATAATGTAGGGAGAATACCGAAGCAGACCACTGCCTTAATGGGTCCTTTTCGTGGTTTTCTACAAATTGTTTTTAATTTACAACTTTTAAGGTTTTCAAAAGTTGTTTTTTCTGTAATTTGTAAAAAGTTTGGTGTGATATTTTATAAACACTTTATATGTTATTTATATCCCTTTTTATTTATCTTAAAATTAGGCCTTTTAAACGCTTGATTAAAAGAGTTGTAAAGGGAGATCAATTTCGAGGTACACTTTTCAATAGCCTTTTTTTGACAGATCCCGTGTGAGTCGTTTCATGCTGTCATGTTATTTTTGTTTAGTATCGTTTGGAATTTTATAATGGAGAGACTAACGCCTGAATCGCTTCGCTCTATGGGCTCTTGAAAAGTTTCAAGAAGATCCGACGTTTTCGAGGCAAATTTTGATTAGCGATATGGCCCATTTCTGGCTCAATGGGTATGTAAACAAACAAAATTGCCGCATTTGGGAGAAAGAGCAACCTGAAGAGATTCAAGAGCTGCCACTTCATTCAGAAAAAAAACAACGGTTTGGTGTGGTTTGTGGGCCGGTGGAATCATCGGTCCATATTTCTTTAAAAAATTATGCCGATGCGAACGTAACCGTCAACGGCGACCGTTATCGTGCCATAATAACCGTCTATTTGATGCCTGAAATTGAAGCTCGTGATCTCGGCGACATTTGGTTTCAGCAAGACGGCATCACTGCCCACACATCGCATCAATCAATGGATTTATTGAGAGAACATTTCGGTGAGCACATAATTTCACGTTTTGGGCCGGTCGATTGGCCACTAAGATCGTGTGATATCCCACCGTTAGATTTTTTCCTGTTTGGATATGTAAAGTCTAAAGTTTATGCGGACAAACCCGTTTCGATTCAGGCCTTAGAGGAAAAAATCATCACGTCATTCGTCAGTTACCAGTCGAAATGCTCAAACGAGTTATCGAAAATTGGACTCAACGGATGGACCATCTGCGACGTAGTAACGGCCAACGTTTGAAAGACATAATCTTCAAAAAATAAATGCCAAAGAATGTTCTTTTAAATGATAATAAACATTCTCCATTAAATTTGAATTTTCTGTATTTTTTTTTTTTTTCAAAAAATTATATTTGGAATCGTGTTATATACATTATTCATTTTTTATCACGCATGATTCCTTTGTAAATTTATTAAATAAATATTTTATGATTATAAAATATTTATTTCCAAAAAATATAATAATCGAAATTGATTACTATGGGGAAAGCCTATCCAGATAGCTATTTCGCTAGTGCTCAACTAGCTCATCAGTGGATTTTTCCCAATTTTTCTGAATAAAAACTCAGATTCTTATGCTTAAAACTTAATAGACTAAATGAGAAGTTCAATCAGTCTATAAAGAAAGCCAAATCTAAATTTCTAAAGAAAACAAAAAAAAAAACCATAGTAACCATTTCGATTTCAAAAAGTTTATTTTATTTTTCTTTCAATTTTCTACATTAAGGGTTTCCATTGGATACCATTCATAATGTATCAAAAAGACTTTTGATAAAAAAGTAGAGAACCTTGAAGTGAATCACCCCTTATTAACATTTAAATTAAATTTTCCGTCTAGCCCAAATAAGTTGTTGGAATTCTTTGAGACTCAAAATATAAAAGTCAAAATATGTTGTTTTTATTGCCTAGAAATAAAAGAACATTTTATCCACACCTCAAAAAACTTGTACGTATATCCTTTTTTTCTCTTAAGATATCATAGCAAGTTAATTCTTTTTGCTGAGATGATCTCTTGTTTATCTCTATTTAATTTTAGGCTGTTGAAAAAGTCATTAAGTGACTAAAATAATAAGTCAATGATAGATATAGTTAAATTCATAATGATTACAGGCAACCGACTTGTAATTTACGACAACCTTACTTTCATTGCATCACGTGCTACAATCAGCCTTTACTCTTGATTTTAGTGATTTGAGACTGTAGACTGGTAACTGTTGGCCTTCTTTTTCATCGCGGTGTCTCTAGTAATTGCTAGTACTTTGTACAAGGATTAGTTCCTCCATGGCATCCACATGTATCAAGTTTCTAACCGGGATCCTAAGTCTTATGGTAGCCAGTGCTGGACATTCACACGCAATGTGCGCTACCGTAAAAGCCTCTTCTACGCACAGTCTGCAAGTATCATCTTCTTCGATTTTCATCTTGGCTAGATGGTACTTGAATGACCTGTTAGTAAAGCAGTTAGCCAGCTTACTTCTTCTATTATATTTAAGCACCTTACTGGCCTTTCTGCCAACAGGCTCACTGAGTCTGTCTACATGTAATAGACTCGCATTAGGCTACTTCGCAGTGCTACTTTGGGTTCTGGTCGAAAGAAATTCAATTCAATACCCTTTTCTGCTAGTTGGCCTGCTGCTTCATTCTCAGCTGCTGCCAAGTGTCCTCTAACCTACATCGACGTTACCTCATTAACCGAGGAACACCTTTTAAGTTTTAAAACACATTCTAGCAGTAGATTAGAGTACATGTTCACTTGCCTCATGCATTTTATAACCGACTGGTTGTCAAGTGCAATGAGAACCTTTCTGTCATGCACCCGATGTTCCAGTAGGTGATCCAACGCATGCAGAGCAGCCCAAGCAATTCTGCCTGGTAAACAGAGACGTACTCCACCAAACGCAGATCACAGGGCAGGTAAAGAGTGTTTTTTATAGAGGTATAGAACTTTAAGTTGGGATTACTTTTCAAGATGGCGACCGATTTAACAGCTGTCAAGTGATTTATTCTCAGTTTGGTTTGGCAATTCATCAGGAATAGACTCACGCCTGAACAACGCTTGCAAATAGTGCAATTTGGGCCCAAAACGAGATTACCGTTGTTCCTGATTTTCATAAGCGAATTTTGTTTAGCGATGAAGCGCAGTTCTGGTTGATTGGCTACATCAACAAACAAAACTGCCGCATTTGGAGTGAAGGTAATCCTCAAGTGCATATCGAAACACCGTTACATCTAGAAAAATTGACTGTTTGGTGCTCTTTATGGGCTGGTGGAATCATTGGTCCGTACTTTTTCGATGGTGGCCAGAACGTTACAGTTAATGGTGACCGGTATAGAGCCATGATTACTAACTTTTTCATTCCTGAATTGAATAACCATGATGTCCAGGAGATGTGGTTTCAACAAGACGGCGCAACATGTCACACAGTTCGTGCCACAATAGATTTATTGAAAGACACGTTTGGTGACCGCCTAATTTCATGTTTTGGACCTGTTAATTGGCCTCCAAGATCTTGTGATTTAACACCGCTAGACTACTTTCTGTGGGGCTATGTAAAGTCATTAGTCTATGCGGATAAGCCACAAACGCTTGACCATTTGGAAGACAAGATTCGCCGTGTTATTGCCGATATACGACCACAAATGTTGGAAAAAGTCATCGAAAATTGGATGTCGAGATTGGGCTACATCCGCGCCAGCCGTGAGGGTCATATGCCAGAAATCATATTTAAAATTTAATGACCCGATGTTCGGCCCAAAGTGGCATCACTATTCATATGCAAAGCTGACATTGCGGCAGCAACCCAACATTGCCTCAGTTGCCTGTGTTGAAGCCGTACGCATTGCACTATATATACTTATACAAGCAATCGTTTGAAACCCATCCCAACAGATGTATAAGTTATTATAGGTCCCACCATCATTTTGTAAATCCAGTAGGCAGCCTTGGCGAGATTCCAACAAATTCGTTTATATGGATGCAAGATCCTTTTTGCTTTCGGTATCATCATTTCAATGTGTTCGTTCCAGGTAAGTTTCTTACAACTAGATAAATCATCTTCCTTGACAAACTGATTTATGATCCGAAAAGCATTAAGGATTCAAACTCTAGACCCTTCTTCCTTTGCCAGCAGTTATGGTTAGCCCCTGCCTCAATTGTTATGAGAGCCTGTCTCATACATCCATGGATGCTATCGATGAACTTTTCATTGGCAGAATTTTCATTAGCAATCATGAAATTACTTGTATGTCCTTTTTTCAAATGAATCCTTTAGCGCAAAATAAGCAACTGCATCATTTTCTAACACAAAAATGAATGTAATGTGATTTAATGTATTAATTGTGCTGCTACACTTTATTAAAATTGATTTATTAATAAAAAGCTTTTTATATAAAATTTTTCTTTTCAATTTTTTATCATGATATAAGCAAGGCTTTAGAATGTGAGAAATTTTTAAAGAAATTTTACACTTTAAGCAATGAATCAAATCCTTTTAATTTACAAAAATTAATTGAAATTCTTCTCTTATGTCTAGCACACAGCCATCCTACTTAATTAGCTTAAACAATTACAGACCTCCTCAAATATCCTCTTTTTATAAAACATTTAACCAAAAAAAAAAAAAAAACTCACCCTTAATATATTTAATCTACCAAAATGGTTGTGAAATAATGTCTTTAATAAGTGTAGAAAATTTGGTTAAATTTGCTTTAAAAACAAAAAAGGCTCTCATATATCCTTTATAGAAAATGTTGAAACGAAATATTTATATGTGTTTATATACATACAAAAATAAAATCAATATTTCATTCAAACAAACAAAGCAATATTTCATTGCAACAAACAAAGTATATAAAGGACTTAAGATATATTTTTCAAACTCCATACTTTAATCAAATCTTGATTTAAAGAAAAAGCATGAAAATCATTCTTTGGAAATCTTTTGATATCTCATAGTGAATATTTATGTTTCACGAATATGGGCAAGAATAAGGTCTAAGGGCATTATTCTGCGTAATCCAAAAATTTCGCACAATATCCATTAACAATGAAAAGTTGTTATTATGTCCTTTTTCATATCCTTTAGTAAGAAATAATCAAGCTACAAAAAATAAATGTTATGGCTTATATTATTTTTATTTCTACACTTTTATTCGCTTGGTTTAAGAAATAAAAAAGCTGCCTATATATCCTTTTTTCTCAACAATTTTTTATAATGTTCTAAGGAATTTTCCTTTAGCAATTTTCCTTTTAGGAGTGTGTTAAAAAAGCTAAAAAATAGAATATTTTAAGCAATAAATATAATAAAGAATAAAAATTTATATAAATCTGATTTTTAACACAGAAATTAAGTTAAATTAGCTAAAATAAATCCCGTTTAAATATGAAATTTTTTCTAAAATCATCTAATTACCAAAAATAATCACCTGAATTTGTTTTAAACATACAAAAAAGATTGTAAAATAAAGCCTTTAATAACAACAAGAAATTTGGTTAAATTTGCTGCAACAACTACAAAGGCTCACATATATCCTTTTTCTTAAAGTTCACACAAAAAATTTTATATTAAAAATGAAAAAATCAATATTTCATTGGAACAAACTGGGTTACACATATTAGCCATGAGTCGACCAAAAAAAAAAAAAAAAATAGGAAAATCAAGGATATCCTTTGAAGTACCAAATTGTATATTTTTTTGTTTTAGAAAAAATTTACAAAAATACGTTTTCACGGTATTCTTCAGTAAAATCAAAAAATTTGGTAGAATTTTCATTGGCAACGAAAAATAATTTTTATGTCCTTTTTCATATCCTTTAGTCAGAAATAATCAAGCCAAACCTTTTAGCTATAAAAAATGAATGTTATGGTAGATATTACTTATGTTGCTACACTTTTATTCACTAGTAATAAAAAAGTTGTCTATATATCCTTTTTCTCCACAATTCCTTATAATGTTCTAAGCAATTTTCCTTTAGCAAGGCTTTGAGGTTTGTGTTAAAAAAGTTAAGAAATAGAATACTTTAAGCAACAATTTAAAACACAATAATTATTATAAATCTGATTTTTAACACAGAAATTTATTTAAATTAGCTTAAACAAATCCAATCTGTTTAAATATCAAATTTTTCTAAAATCATATAATTATCAAAAAATAATCGCTCTATTTGTTTGAAATATACAAAAAAGGTTGTAAAATAATGCCTTAAATAATAACAAGAAATTTGGTTAAATTTACTGTAATAATTACAAAGGCTCTCATATATCCTTTTTCTTAAAGTTCACAGAAAAACTTTTATATTTTTATTAAAAATAAAAGAAATCAATATTTCATTGAAACAAACTAATTTAAAGGTTTCTGCATTGTATTGAATACAAAATTAAAACATAATCTTAAATTAAAAAAATCAGGAAAGTCAAGGAAATCAAGGATATCCTGTAAAGTGCCATAAACAATATTTATGTTTCAAAAAAAAATGTTCCAAAATACATTATTACGGCATACTTCAGTAGATCCTAAAAACTTTGTAAAATTTTCATTAGCAATGAAAATTATTTTTATGTCCTTTTTTATATCCTTAAGTTAGAAATATTCAACTCAATTCATTTCAACTAGAATAATGAATGTAGTGTAATGTATTATTTATATTTATATATTTTTTCTTGACTTTGCCTAACTAATAAAAAAGCCGCTTATATATCCTTTTTCTTCACTCATTCTTATAATGTTAAAAAAAACTTTTATTTTAGCAAAATGCTTTGAAATGTAAGCTATTTGTTAAATTTTTCTTTATAAAAAAAAAGTAATAAAAATGTACTCGTATACCAACAACAACAACTAAAAGAAGGAAAATATAAAAAATAAACTTTGGCAAATTCTTCGTGAATAAAAAAAAAAGAAATTTAAACATTTTATTTTTTAGTTACTAAAAACCATTTAATTTCTTGACGTCTATAAAATTAATATAAAATGATAGAGAGTACATTTTTCTGAACTTCAATTTGTATTTGTTTTTCCAACAAATGAGTCTCTCCATATCCTTTTTTTGATAGTGAATTGCTTAAAATATCTTAAGAAATAATAAAAGTAACCCTAACTAAATTTGTTATTTGTATGTCACTCTTTTTAAATTTTGTAAATGTGGAAAACTTTGCAGACAGTTTTGTTTAAATTTGCTTTATCATCCCAAAAAAGTGGTTCACATATCTTTTTATGTAAATTTACTCAAAAGTCATTAATATTTATTTACAGAAACTTATTAAGTCTTAAGGTATTTATACTTGTATGCACATAAACACACATTTAATCCTGTTATGTTACATTACTCTTTAACAAAACCTCAATGAATTCTGTAAAACTAGCTCGAATGCTTTAAAATCTTGAATATAAATGTGTTTTTGTGTTAAGTACAGTACTAAGCAGTTTTGGTGACTTTTGCTTTATTAATAAAAAGGTATATATATATATATATATATCCTTTTTTCTGAGCAAACTTAAAATAAGGAATTAGAATTAGAATCAGAATTATTTAATAGCTTATAAAAATTAAACTTGACAAGTTCCTAATATTACTTAACACATATTTTAAAATGAATCCTTTTCAACTCCTGTAAAATATTAAACTTGACATAAAATGTTTAAATATTTTTTAATTATTTTAACACTTATAACGTGAATGTATTTCAGTATTATGCTGAACTGAGCCGATTTTTACAGCTCTCTTTTTAATAGAAAAAAAAGGTGGTCATATATCCTTTTTTTTATAAAAATATCAATAATGCAAATTTTCATTAAATTTAAGTAACTTTGTAAGGTGTAATGCTCAAAAAGGTAAACAAACCTTATGCTAAATAATTAATTCAGAAAAACCTAAGTAATTAAATACAAATATGATTAAAACCACCTAAATATATAAAATTAAAAAGCGTTCTCATTTTGATTTATATTTTCTATTTATCGTGAGATTGGAAACATAAATGTGTTTAAATATAATACTCATATGACCAGAATCTTCAAGGCTTTACTTTGAAGGTTAAAAAGTTTGTCATATATCCTTTTTCGCTTAAAATTGTATATTTTATTTTAAATACAGGGGGTTCTGTTAGGCAAATGTATTTGAAAAGTTTAAAAAACTGCAACCACATAACTAAGTAATAATAAGGAAAGTAATTAGTTGCAAACATCTTTGAAATATGTTGCAAAAATTAAAAAGCATTTAATATGTTTTAAGCATGTGTTCATTTACTATAAAACTAAAAATATGAATGTGTTTTAATCTCATACTTATGTAACAAAAATTTTTAAGGTGCTGCCTTTTAGGGAAAAAAGTTCGTCATATATCCTTTTTTTCATAATCAGCTAAAATTTTTATATTTAAATTAAAACTGGCGAAATGTTAGCCTAATAAAGTAAAAAAGTTAAACAAACTACTACCACATAATTAGTTAACAATAATTGCACACATCCTTAAAAAGACTTGTGCAAAATTTAAAATCACGTAAAATGTCTAAAAAGGGTTTAATTTCTATAAAACTAACAATATGAATGTGTTTTAATCTCACACTTATGTAACCAAAATTTCTGAGGTGCTGCCCTTAAGGGGAAAAAGTTCGGCATATATCCTTTTTTTTCATAATCAGCTAAAATTTTTATATTTTAATTAAAAACTGGCTTTATATTGGTCTACTAATGTGCTTAAAAAAGTTAAATAAACTGCTACCACATAATTAGTTAACAATAATTGCACACATCCTTAAAACGACTTGTGCAAAATTTAAAAAGCACGTAAAATGTATAAAAAGGGTTTAATTTCTATAAAACTAACAATATGAATGTGTTTTAATCTCACACTTATGTAACCAAAATTTTTAAGGTGCTGCCCTTAAGGGGAAAAAGTTCGTCATATATCCTTTTTTCATAATCAGCTAAAATTTTTATGTTTTAATTAAAAACTGGCTTCATATTGGTCTAGTAATGTGCTTAAAAAAGTTAAATAAACTGCTACCACATAATTAGTTAACAATAATTGCACACATCCTTAAAACGACTTGTGAAAAAATTAAAAAGCGCTTAAAATGTTTAAATAGAGTTTAATTCTTATTAAACTAACAACGTGAATGTGTTATACTCTCATACTTATGTATCAAAAATTTATAAGGTGCTGCCCTTTAGGGAAAAAAGTTCGTCATACAGTGCACTCGGGAAAACGTCAACTAATTCAAACCGCGGGTGTTGACGTTTAACAAATTGTTGACGTTTACGAATGTAAAAAAAAAATGTGTTATTATCACAGTCCAAAATCTTCTTTTTTTCATTTTTATCTTGCTAATTGTTGACTTTGATACACCATATTGCTTCGCTAAAGCTACCGCACTTGTACCCTTTTCTAATAAGTTGTTTTGAGCTCATTTTGGTAATGTGATACTTACGAGAACAAAAAAGCAACTGAACATAAATAAAAATATAATATGTATGTACGTGCAGTTGCAACTACTTTTCTACTCTACTTATAAGGGGAATCCCCAATTTCAGATGTGATTTCATAAAATAAATGTGTGTGTGTACAAATTTGTGTATTTTAACTGCTGCTAAATTCAAACTTTTGTTTTATTCAGAGTTGACGTTTTAGAGCTTTGTGGTTGGGTTGACGTTTTAGAGTAGGCAATGTAAAAAAAAAAGCGTTGACGTTTTGGGATGTTGACGTAAACGAGCGTTGACGTTTTCCCGAGTGCACTGTATATCCTTTTTTTCATAATCAATTAAATTTTTATATTTTAATTAAAAACTGGCATCATATTGGTCTACTAATGTGCTTAAAAAAGTTATATAAACTGCTACCACATAATTAAGTAACAATAATTGCAAACATCCTTAAAACGACTGGTACAAAAATTAAAAAGCACTTGGAATATTTAAAAAGTATTTCATTATTATGAAATTAGCAATACGAATGTGTTTTAATATTACGCTCATATAGTCGAAATTTTTAAGGTTGTTCTTTTAGGGTAAAGTTAAGTTTGCCATATATCCTTTTTCTCGAAAATCTAAAAAATATACATTCTACTTTAAATTCAGCGGCCCTAAAACACTTAAAAGGTTAGAAAGCTAAAGCCGAATAACTAAGTACCAATAAAATAAAAATACCTTAAATACAAACACTATTCTAAAGTCATATAGAAAACTAAGATCCGCTTAAAGTCTTTCCACTATTTCCATTTACTTTGAAATTAAGAACATGAATGTGTTCTATTGCTTTAAACATGTTACCAACATTTTGAACGTTTTGCTTAAACAGCCAAGAAGTTGGTCATATATCCTTTTTTATAAATACTCACACAAGGCATAATTAGGCATAATTAGGACTGCCATAGCAGATAAAAACGTAGATAAAGATGACACTTTATTGGCCAATAACAAGTTTTAATAACGTAAATGTCCTGTTCGGTGTCATTAACGTTATTGCGTTCGTATAAAATCTATTGTTTGTTGTATTTGAACGCAACTCTTGTTTAATACTTGCTAGTAGGTTATAAATACATTTACGTTTGTATGTGATTGTAATGAAATTTGAAACATTTTGGTTAAATTGTAAAATTTTAACGCTCTTTGGAGTATAATTAAACAAGATGAGATATTTTGCAATGCCACAACAAATGTTTATATCGAGTGTTTTTATTTTAGGGGCATGAGAACTTAAAATCTATACATATAATAAAATAGTAGCTCATTTCCTGTCTGCCTGTCTGTCTGTCTTTTTTTTGCATTTGCATCAAATAAAAATTGCTAAATGAATTAAAAAAAAAAAAATTTGTGAGAAGGAACCTTAGTATCCTGATGCCAATAAAACTACTTTTTTCCGCAAAAATATGTCATTTCCAAGTCAAAGTATGAAGATTTTTCTACCAACTTCGAGGTATTGGAGATGTTGCATACTTTAAGACATTTTTTATTTTTTTTTTAAAGGAATATTTTAAACAAGATGGTGCTACAGACGCCGCTGTTTTAAAAATTTGTATTTGACTTGTATTTTTACTTTGTGGAATTACTTTGTTATTAAAATGTTTTAAACACCTTTTACAGATTTTTACCATAATTTTTAGAATTTTTGAATTTTATATAAATTTTAGTATTTTATCCAGGGATGGGTACCTTTGTAAAAAAAAATTGGTATGTGTGAAACACTATAAAAGTATGAGTCTTAAAATTTGTTGTAAATTACTTTTAAAGCAAAAACGAACAAAATATTGTCAGGACAACCATAACGTGTGTGGTCTAGTATTAAATATAACGGCAGCATTTCCAGAGTTTTTCATCCTTTTTAGAAAAGTTCAAAGTAATTTATTAAAACACTTTTTTACTTCAACAGAAACATTATAAAGTGTAAGTCGTTTCATGCTGTCATGTTATTTTTGTTTAGTATCGTTTGGCATTTCATAATGGAAAGACTTACGCCTGAATCGCTTCGCTCTATGGGCTCTTGAAAAGTTCCAAGAAGATCCGACGTTTTCGAGGCAAATTTTGTTTAGCGATGTGGTCCATTTCTGGCTCAATGGGTGTGTAAACAAACAAAGTTGTCGCATTTGGGACGAAGAACAACTTGAAGAGATTCAAGAGCTGCCACTTCATCCAGAAAAAACAAAGGTTTGGAGTGGTTTGTGGGCCGGTGGAATCATCGGTCCATATTTTTTTAAAAATGATGCCGGTGCGAACGTAACCGTCAATGGCGACCGTTATCGTGCCATGATAACCAACTATTTGATTCATGAAATTGAAGCTCGTGATCTCGGTGGCATTTGGTTTTAGCAAGACGGCGCCACTTTCTACACATCGCATCAGTCAATGGATTTATTGAGAGAACATTTCGGTGAGCACATATTTTCACGTTTTGGGCCGGTCGATTGGCCACCAAGATCGTGTGATATCACACGTTAGACTTTTTCCTGTGGGATTAAGTAAAGTCTAAAGTTTATGCGGACAAATCCGCTTCGATTTAGGCCTTGGAGGAAAACATCACGCGTGTCATTCGCCAGTTACGAGTCGAAATGCTTGAACGAGACATCGAAATGTGTACTCAACGGATGGGCCATCTGCGACATAGCAACGGAAAACAATTTGATAGACATAATCTTCAAAAAATAAATGCCAAGGAATGTTCTTTCAAATGGTAATAAACATTATCCATTAAGTTTGAATTTTTGAGGAAACCTCGAAATGGATCACCGCTTATTAGCTTGAAACACAATACCTGGGCCATAATTCAGTAGCTGGAATACAGCCTGGTTATAGCAGAAAACAGAGTTTGCTTTAGTTAAGCAAATGATTTTGTTTTTTTTTTCTTTTGGTTATAAAATTTACATATTTCGTAGACAGTTAGGCATTGTTACTCCCTCGTATTGTACCTCCCTCTCCATTCTATCATTCTATTCGAATATTTACCAATCTATTTGAATGTTTAACAATCGGTTAGCAATATGAGCTAAAAATATATATGTATATATAAGCACAAATCACAGAAGTACAAGTGAATAAATAAAATACGTTTCGATAACACTTACACACACACACAAGTATCGTATTTATTGTAGTGAATAAATTTGATTGTTTATTTGTCGATAAATTTATACAATTCATTGATGTGTTAAAGATAAATAAACAAACGATTGTATGAACTGAACAGAGGTATTCATTAGCATTAACATTAGTATTCATATGAAATGAAATTCTATTTAATAAAAGTTCGATAAATAGTTTCATAAAAAAATTATTTTCACAAAGAGAAAAAAATCTTTAAAAAACACTTTATAAATGTTTTGTTAGAAATTTATATTGAACTATCTGTGGCCACACACGTTATGTGTGTGCTGACAATATTTTATTAAATTTTGCTTTGAAAGTAACCCATTCGAAATTTTAAAACTCTTTCGTATTCACTTTATATAAAGGTTCCCATACCTGCATAAAATTCTAAAAATTATATAAAATTCCAAAAAATATTGCAAAGCCCTGTAAAGCACAGAATTTAGTTACTCATTACTTTAAAACAGCGCCATCTGTTGCGCAAAATTGCTTAAAAAATACTGTTTTCAAAAATAAAAGAAGCCTTAAAGTATGCAATACCTTTTAATTGTTAAAAAAGGTGTACTTTCACTGCTTTTTCTCTACTTTCTCTTGGGAATAAGATATTTTTGCATAGAAACAGTATCCTATATTGGGATCAGGATACTAATGTACCTCCGAACAAAATTTAGTTAAAATCCATCCAGTAGTTTTTACGTGATGCGAACACAAAAAAAGAAAGGGAGGGAGTCAGACAGACAGACAGACAGACAGACAGACAGACAGGAAATGAGTTACTATTTTATTATAACGAGGGATTTTTTAAGAGCTTGAGAACTTTTTTTAAAAAAAAAACGCATAAAATTTGCAAAATCTCATCGGTTCTTTATTTGAAACGTTAGATAAGATAATTTCATTTAAATGTTGACCGCGGCTGCGTCTTAGGTGGTCCATTCGGAAAGTCCAATTTTGGGCAACTTTTTCGAGCATTTCGGCCGGAATAGCCCGAATTTCTTCGGAAATGTTGTCTTCCAAAGCTGGAATAGTTGCTGGCTTATTTCTGTAGACTTTAGACTTGACGTAGCCCCACAAAAAATAGTCTAAAGGCGTCAAATCGCATGATCTTGGTGGCCAACTTACCGGTCCATTTCTTGAGATGAATTGTTCTCCGAAGTTTTCCCTCAAAATGGCCATAGAATCGCGAGCTGTGTGGCATGTAGCGCCATCTTGTTGAAACCACATGTCAACCAAGTTCAGTTGTTCCATTTTTGGCAACAAAAAGTTTGTTAGCATCGAACGATAGCGATCGCCATTCACCGTAACGTTGCGTCCAACAGCATCTTTGAAAAAATACGGTCCAATGATTCCACCAGCGTACAAACCACACCAAACAGTGCATTTTTCGGGATGCATGGGCAGTTCTTGAACGGCTTCTGGTTGCTCTTCACTCCAAATGCGGCAATTTTGCTTCTTTACGTAGCCATTCAACCAGAAATGAGCCTCATCGCTGAACAAAATTTGTCACATTTGAACATTTCGAACCGAACACTGATTTTGGTAATAAAATTCAATGATTTGCAAGCGTTGCTCGTTAGTAAGTCTATTCATGATGAAATGTCAAAGCATACTGAGCATCTTTCTCTTTGGCACCATGTCTGAAATCTCACGTGATCTGTCAAATACTAATGCATGAAAATCCTAACCTCAAAAAAATCACCCATTATGTATATACATAGATTTTCAAATTTATAAAGAACTTAAATTTTTATAAATTTTATAATAACGAGTGAAGCCGTAGTGATGGCTGGACGGGTACTCCTCATAGAAAGTAAATGTTAATTATGTTTTTTGCCTCGAGACTACAATAAATTTGGCATAGGCTTGATCACGACAAACCTGAGTTTTAGGGCAAAAGCTTAGCAAATTAGGACATGAGGTATTAGTACTCCCCATACAAAGTAATTATTAATTATTCATTTTAGCTTAAATTTTTTATAAATTTTCTATTAATCAAGGCAGTACAAATAGTATCTTAGCGAGTGAAGGTTTAGTAATGGAGGCTGGACGGGTACTCCCCATAGAAAGTAAATAGTAATTATATTTTTTTGCCTCGAGTATTACAATATAGTGACACTTTTTTAATTTGGCATGGCTTCACCAAGACTAATCTGAGTTTTAAGGCAGATCAGGACATGAGGAATTGGTACTCCCCATACAAAGTAATTATTATTTATTCTATATCTAGAAAACTTAGATAGTGAATCAAATTTAGTACTTGCTATGCTGGGAATAAATTGTGTTTTTCAGCAAAAGTTAAGCGGCATAATTATGGGGCGATGGGTACTCCCCATAGACAGGTTTTTTTAATAGTTCGATATGTAGAGAATTGCAAGGGAGGTACTCTTTAAATTTGTTACAGTTTTATCTGAGAAAAACTTGAATCTTCCAGTTAAATGTATAGCAACAAATTTTATCCTCTATACACAAAGCTACACAATGGACATCGAAAAAAAAATACATTGAAAAATGTATGCATGACTCATTTTATACACGAATAAGTCTTGAGTGCCCACTGCTGTGCATTATATCTAAATGTGTACATTGAAGACATTAAAAGCATCGAATTAACTTTATATACATATGCACATTCGTGGTGAAGATACCATAGAATTTGTAACTTCATAAGATTAATCTGTGTGTGCGCAGTAAAAGCAAACAGTGTTGCCGCTTTTGGTTCTTTGTACTTTTATTTAAATTTGGTTAGTTTTTTTCTCAAAGTATAAAAAACAATTAATGAAAATTTTACTTCTTTCTAAGGAATTGTATTAGAGATTTGAATTTAAAATATAGAGTATTTTATGTTTTAAATAATATAAAAGAAATACTTTTATTTATTTAATAAATACTTCGCTTTGGTGAAATTAAGTGTAAATCAGTACAAAAATTTAATTTAATATTAAAATTAATAAAATTAAACTCGGTCTTTCGGACTATTTTTGTATAATAATAAATATAAATAAATACCCAATATTACTTTTATGTCTCTAGTTCAAAAGTTACAAAAAACACTAATATGGCAACTCCCACCCATGTCTTTGCTTGCTAAAGCATATACACAAGATGTACTCAAGTACAGTCATAGCCACACATTAATATCAGATGTACATGCGGAAAGAAAGGCAATGTCTTCAATGTATAGAAGGTGTACAGTGTTTTTAAGGTGTTCATTAAAATTTCTTTCACATTTCTACGATCTCTGATATATAGCTTAGTGGTGCAAAACGGCGACTGGGTTACTCCCTATATACAAAACAAAGTTTTATTTATACTTCATTTAGAGAATTGCGATAGTGAAACTCGATATTCTTACTTACATAGGCTAATCCCCCCGGGGGTTCCAATTGTCACTGCAGGAATATGGCAAATGCTTTGACGCGGTCCACTAGGGAAAAATAGGGGCACCAGACGTTAGGGTTCCTGGAGCCTAAATCAGGAAGAAAAGGTCTGTGAGTAAAATCACGGGTTCTCTTCGAGGCCCAAAGGACTGGTACCACAGGAATCGGTGGCCCCACAGAGAGCCTATCCTCTCTGTGACCGGTTATTGGTGAGGTCCCCTTCGGGGGTACACGTGGTGGTTGTGGTTTAAGATCGATTTATGTAGGTATGGTGCACGGTCGATCAAGTGTGCTGTTGCACTCTCAACAGACGGAGTTTGGATAGTCTCCAAACCCCTAAGCAAGAGGTTATAATATGGATCTAGGCTTGCCTTGGAAAGGCTTGCCATATTATATAAATTGCTACTCATTGTGACTGTATCACACACAAAAAGCGATTAGTGGCAATCGAAAAGTGTTGTTATACTACACAATGGGGGCGCTAGTCTACGCCTAAGTTTCACTCGGTGGTAAGACCACCGTGAGGTTAGGCCGAGTATGGCAAGTACTCACGTTAATCTTGTTCCACATAGGCTAATGTGAGATTAAAAAATTAAATTTGAGGCTGCTGTAGCTTAAGTGGTTAGCACGTTGACTACTAAGCAATGGTCACGAGTTCAAATCTCAGCCGTGGCAACATCAATTTTTCTAATATTTATTAATTTTTCTTTATAATAATGCATATCACAGAGCCCTCCTTCGCCGGTATTACCACATAGCACTAAATCGCCGGCGAAGTAAAATAATTATAAATTGGCTATGCTAGCTTCGAACTAATTCGCCTAAATAACACCAGAGGCGCTGCAATACTGTTCTAAAAATAATCATAACGTGCAATTGCAATGTTGCCGGAATCGAAGCTTTACTATCACTAACCATCTGTCTTATCTACTACTATACCTTTCCAAAGGAAGTACCACAGTTAATGTAGGCGTTTCTGCCTGAGTGGTACTTCTCTTAAAAAAAAAAAAAAAATTCATACATATAATAAAATTGTAACCCATTTCCTGTCTGTCTGCCTGTCTTTAATTGTGTTCCATCACGTAAAAACTACTAGATGGATTTTAACAAAATTTTGTGAGAAGGTACCTTAGTATCCTGATCTCAATATAGGATACTTTTTACCTCAAAAATATCTTATTTCCAAGAGAAAGTGGAGAAACAGCATTGAAAGCACGCCGATTTTTTTCACCAATTTAAAGGTACTACATACTTGAAGGGATCTTTTCTTTTTAAAAGCAATATCTTTTAAGCAATGTTGCCCAACAGATGGCGCGGTTTTAAAATAATGAGTCTCCTGTCTGTCTGAGTCCTGTCTGTCTTTTACAGAGCTTTACAATAATTTTTAGAATTTTAGAATTTTAAATAAATTTTAGAATTTTATCCAGGAATGGGGGTACCTTTATATAAAAGTCTTAAAATTTGGTGTGGATTACTTTCAAAGTAAAAATGAATAAAACAATGTTAGGACGCACACAAAGTGTGTGGGAATAGCTAGTATTTAATACATATGTTATTAACATCTAGGAAGTTGCCGTAAATTACATTTCGGTTGCCTGCAATCATAGAGGATGGAAGGGGGTCAAAAAGGGATCCATTATGGAAGTGGTCTGCTTATATATTCCCCCTACATTACATACATTATTAACATCTAAAGGGTGAGCCATACTATTTGTGATTTTGGCATATAATGTTTATCTTTTATTTCGGTTGAAGATTAGTGTTCTTTTTATTGTAGGGGGAATATCGAAGCAGACCGCTTTCATAATGGGCCCCTTTTGTATATAAGAGCTTACAGACTTCTCCCTTTTAAATAATTAGTTCAGATTTGATAGTTGCATATCTGTTGTGATGCGGGTGTGTTTAAAAAAAATATTTCTCAAAAAAAAAAAAAATAAAAAGAGGAAATGGTTTCTAGACAGAGCAATAATAAGATACCAGCAAACAGATTTGTATATAATTTCATCGTAGAGACAAAAAAAAAATCATTATCTAAAGTCATAGTTTTTGTATTTCTTAATTAGCTGTCTCTATAATTGCGTGCTTTAATGTGATTTATTTTAATTTTTATTTATGTGTAGGAAATGTAGCTCTTGACACGGCGCCATTAAAATAAAATTCTATAGAAAATCATAAAACAATAATTTCATAATTATTTGCATAAAAATATCCTCCTCGAAAGCTATGGCTGTGTATCAAATTAATATTAAAGGATAAAGAAACAACAACAGCAATTTAGTAACAAATTACAGAGTTATATGGAAATACTGTTCTCTGGGAAATTGTATGTAAAACAATAGCAGACAATAGAAATATTAATAATTTGCCTTTTAATGTTTATTTCTGCCAAGTAACTAAGGATTTGTAAGGACTTGTGTGAAAAGCCTGATTTTATTTCAATATAATTATCGTTAATTATCATAAATTATAAAGAAAACTGTGAAATTTTATTTTTAACAATAAATAAAGGCAACAACAAATAGAAAAGAAGAACAAAACATAATGGCATTAAGGCTATGAAAAATAAGGCCAGAGTTTTTTTTTTGCTTAGAATATTTTAGGCGTAAAACAAATTGTTTTGAAAATTTTAACTTTCCTAAGCAGCAAGATTTTTTTAAAATTATATTTGGATTTAGCGAGTCAAAGAATATATGTAACTAAAACAAGTTTCAATAAAATCCGGAATCTGGAATAAATTTGAAAACTATGTTTTTTTTTGTAGTTGATTTGACAAGGAATAAACCCGCTCTTCTTTTCAGAGCCCTATGCAGCATCTCAGTACAGATGTCTGATTGGTCTGAATATTTTTTTGTGAGGTTCCGTAGAGCCATTGGTTTTCGCAAGCAAACTAGTAATTTGGGAAGAATTTGGAGAAAACATATTGTGAACAATTGACGAGATGCGGCTCCGAATGCTTAAAAGAATGAAAAAAAATAACACTAAATCCAATCCAACTTAGTTGCTGCAGTATTGAGCATGACTTGCGTTCAAACATTTTTGTCATAAAGCCGTTCTTTTAATAAAACCAAAAATTAAATTTTTTAATGCATAATTTAATACCTTAACAAAATTTCCCTTGTATTGCGATTAAACTATAACACAAGGATGGGACTTTAAAGGTTTAACTTGTTTCGTTTGCTTACATAGTTTTTATTTATCGCACTGCCATACTTTCAATTGCATGGTAAATAAAAACTACTGGGAAATACAGCATTAAAACTGAATAATCCCATATTTGGAGATTTTTGAAATTTTTTTGGGAATTATTTTGTGTGCTTAAATAGCTTTTATTTAATGCATAGCCTCACTTATAACTGCTTGGAATAATAGAAATCATTCTTATAAGCTTTCTATTGCCAAATACTGCATTAAATCTGAAAAATCCCATTTTTGGTAATTTTATTAACTTACATATATGGGATTTGTATTGTGTGCTTAAATAGCTTTTATTTATCTTACAGCTTAACTACTAATAGTATGGCAAATAAAAACTATTAAACTTATATGTTTTCTATTGGTAAAAACAACCTTAATACTGAAAATCCCATTTTTGGGAATTTTTCAAACTCTTGTGGGAATTGTTTAAGATTAATTCTCATACATTTTCTCGTTTTATTACTCAAATTAAACACAAAAAAAGTGTAAGAGTTACCCTTGAAATGCATAATATAATTGTTTTTCATAATTCCATTTTTATGGAGACATTATGTAAGAAATATCAAGCAGACTTTTTAAGCAACAGTAGTTGAGAACAATGTCATTTTTATCGGTAAATACCGCATTAAAACTGAAAAATTTCATTTTTGTGAATTTTTCAAAATTTTCTGGGAATTGTTTGAAATTATTTTTAATACATTTCTGCGTGTCCTAACACAAATTAAACACATAAAAAGAGAAATATATCTCTAGTAATGTTAAAATTATCTTTATTAAAATTAGGTCACAAAAAAGTGGAATAAATCCATGAATATACATAATTAATTTTTGAAATTCCCTTTTTATGGGGACATTATGTAAGAAACAAACAGAATTTTTAGGCAACAATAGTTGAGAAAAAGAAAGCAAAAATTTTATGTTCAACAAAAATAACATTTATATTGGTAAATACCGCATTAAAACTGAAAAATCCATTTTTGGGATTTTTTCAAACTTTTTGGGAATTCTTTAAAACCAATACCAATACATTTACGCATATTCATATTTACTTTTTATTACTTATATAGTATTTTTAACTTCTCTAAAATTGGGAAAAATGTTTCCTGATGATCTAGCCTAAGTAACCAGTGAAATACGTATATAAACAAATAAATTGCATTTTTAATACAAAATGTTATGGGTAATTAGCATAATATTAAATAAATAATATTTAAATTACAATAATTTCTAAATAAAAATACAAAAATAATCTGCTCAAATAAATTTACTGAAAAATCCCAGTTTTGGGAATTTTTCAAATTTTCTTGGGAATTATTTAAAACCACTTCTAATACATTTATGCGTGTTGTTACTCAAATTAAACACATAAAAAGTGAAAAATTATTTCTAGTAATGTTTAAATTATCTTTATTAAAAATAACCCATAAAAAGTGGAATACGAGTAGTTCCATGAATATAAATAATTTTCGTAATTCCATTTTATGGGGACATTATGTAAGAAACATCAAACAGAATTTTTAGGCAACAATAGTTGAGGAAAAGAAAGCAAAAATTTTATGTTCATCAAAAATGATATTTATATTGGAAAATACCGATACCAATACATTTTCGCGTGTTCCTATTTAGATTAAATGCATAAAAAGTGAAAAACTTCCTCTTGCAATGTGTAAATTAATCCTTGAGAAATTAGGGCCATAAAAAAGTCGAATAGTTCCCTGTATATAATTAATTTTTGTAGTTCCATTTTTATGGGGACATTATACAAGAAACATCAAACAGACTTTTTATTACTTATAGAGTATTTTTGGCTTCTCTAAAATTAGGAAAAAGGTTTCCTGACGATCTGGCCTAAGTAGCCAGTGAAATACGTATAGGAACTAGCATTTCCCCCAACAAATAAATTTTTATTACAAAATGTTATGGGTGATTAGCATAATATTAAATAATTAATGTTTAAATTCCCAAGATTTTTCTAAATAAAAATTCAAAAATAATATGCTCAAATAAATTCACATTTCTATTTTCAACTACCGCATTAAAACTGAAAATCCCAGTTTTGGGAATTTTTCAAATTTTTTTGGGAATTATTTAAAACCACTTCTAATACATTTATGCGTTTTGTTACTCAAATTAAACACATAAAAAGTGAAAAATTATTTCTAGTTATGTTTAAAATATCTTTATTAAAAATAGCCCATAAAATGTGGAATACGAGTAGTTGCATGAATATAAATAATTTTCGTAATTCCATTTTATGGGGACATTATGTCAGAAACATCAAACAAACTTTTCAGGCAACAATAGTTAATGACAATAAAGAAAAAAATTTATGTTCAATAAAAATGACATTTATACTGATAAGTAACGCATTAAAACTGCAAAATCCCATTTTTGGGAATTTTTCAAATTTTTTTGGGAATTGTTTGGTACCACTTCTAATACATTTCTGCGTATTCTTACTCAAATTAAACACATAAAAAGTGAAAAAGTATCTCTTGTAATGTTTAAATTATATTTATTAAAAAAGTGGCTATTCCATGAATCTAATTGATTTTTGTAATTCCATTTTTATGGAGCCATTATGTAAATAACATCAAACAGACTTTTTAGGCAATATCTTATGTTCAATAAATGGGACATCTTATTTACGAGTAGTGTATTAAAATACAAAACACTCCATCACGCTTCATTTAACATGTGAATAATTGGTGCTTTAATTTAATTCTGTTTTTATTTTTTTGATTTGGGCAAAGGAAACAACATAAAAAACGTTTTAGGTATTTTGCTTTTATTTATAAAAAAAAATCGGAACTGAAAGCACGTGTTAGCTGATATTTTTTTTAATAAAAAGGCCACTTCTTAAAGAGAACAAAACCACTCATTGAAAGTTTTGGAATTGTTGAATGAATATTAATGTGGTATATGTTGGTATGGTGTCTGTTGGTATGGTGTGGTGTTGTTTTAGATAATTTTTATTATGAAATTGAAAAATGTACTAGGGAGCTACTAAAGTCATTATAAAATGCCACCAAACACGCACATAAATGAAATGTTTATTTTTTTTTTTGAGTAGGACGAAAATATTTACACGTGGGTTATTATTTTTTTACATTAATAAGCAAAAAATTCTTCTACGGTATTTATCAAATTTTAAGGATAATCAAAAAAAAAAACATATTTTTTTAAAAAATAATTATGGGGAAGAGAAGATGTTAAAGTTGAAAAAACAAGTTGGGTATGCCAATAAATGCTTATTTTCTTTTAATTTCAAGGCGTATCAAGGTTGACATGAGGAATATAACATCACTTAAATAATTATTTAGGCTTCGTTAGGTGCCCAAGGTTTAATTTACGACCACCAACCTGATTTTGTATATTAGCAGGGTTTATATTGATATTAAGGCCACCATTTTTTTGTAGCTTATTATATTAAAAAGCTTGCAATTTTCTAGAAACACAGCACAGATCTTCAGATGGCAGATACCGAAGCGGAGTATGGTATCCAAAGTTTAACTTATAATAGTGGAGAAAGACATAGGTTTTCTTCATTAAAAAGGCAGGCACACTTTTACATACAACCCCAAAAGAGCAATGAATCTTTCCTTTCTTTTAAATATTAACCCAAGAAATAATGGTGGATAATCATCTCCGGAAAACCATCAATCCTCAGCAACAACATGCGCACACAATAGTAGGAAATCAACTGAAACTTCTCTACATGACATGGTGAGCATATGGAGAAATCAGTTTCTTAATATCGAAGGACTCTTAAAAGAAATATTGTAAAACCTTCTGTATGAGTGCCCAGAACTCCATTCTTCTAGACGTAAATTTCTTGCAGCAAATATAATAGGCGAAGTATTTGAGTTACCCGGAACCAGTCTAGCTGAACTGACTAGAAATCTCAGTGCAACAGAATGGGTCTAGCTATTCACTAGGATCAGCATGGAGATCAGCTTTATTGTCAGGACGAGTGAGGTGGTTGTAAAACGGAATCATTTGATTGTACTTAAGGCGTGCTTAGAACAAGCAGACATGTATATCAGCCAATTCATCCGATCTGTGGCAAAAATTTGTGCACATGTTGAGACGATGAAAAAGAGTTTCGCTTTTATATTAATATTTTCCCAAAATATCGGCAAATTACCTTCGTTCAAGGATCTTCTAGCCTTATCCATTTTGTGGTCAGAAGAAGACCACACGTTAATTATATGGGAACTACTGACTTTATGCGACATTCCAAAGAACTGTCTGGTGAATTCATTAAAATGTTCTGAAAGGCGTGGCTTGCGATTTTTGAAAACCATAGATCTTTAGATGACAGGTAGGGTAGGAAAAGTATGAAGTAAAACTTACACATGTCCTTGTAATTGTAACATGATTTACATCTGTACCGGACAGTGTAATGGTCACTTGGGTTATATGATTTATATATTGTTTAAGCATTTAAAGAGTGAATTCCTTTGTTGGCTTTTGTACATTTTTTTCTTCTTGTAGTTAATCCTCATTTTGTTATCCATTTACGTTTCAATCCTACTCAATACCTTTGCTTTAATTGATAATTTCCAGATTTTATACCCGTTAGTTCTCTCAATGAATAATAATCATTCACAGAAATATTTTCTTGAATGAGTAAGAATGCCGGAAAGAAACAAAATTGTAGATATAATGAGCTATTAAAATTTTGATAAAAGGGATTCAGAACTGAGACATCAAGTGGTAAAGTTTAAGTACGAAAATTATAGTGCAATCAAAAAGCACGATTTTAGTTTTAATATCCACGTGGTTAAGTTGTAAATTTCTGCCCTTGTCCACGGTTCATAACCCAAAAACCTGGAAACTTCTGGATAAATCTTGTTAAGGAAAACTACAATTCATACAACAAGTTCCTACCTAAGACGGTCTGGTGCCCACTGATTAGCCTTGAAGGGATTTCTTACATTATATTATTCAAGTTTGGTAAAGTATTAATATCGTGGACAGAATCGAGTTTCGGATAACGATTCCCGTATTTTATATAAGAGTTTAAAAGAAAGAAAAAAAAAAAACAACTAAATTGCTTTTCTTGTAATATTAAGTTTAAACAAAGATTGATTCAAAGCATGTGAAACTTATTCATAAACTATTAGTGCAGACATACATGGTAAAGTCGTTTATGTACAATTTAAAAAATAATTTATGTTATTTTCTGATAGAATTTAATAATGCTTTTTGCATTTATTCATAAAAAGAGAACATAAATAATTCATTTCAAAATTGTCATTCCCAACTCTGTACTTTACTAATTGTTGTAATATATAAGTTACTTTATTCATAAATTTTGTTCAGCGATGATCAATGAATTTCAATTGCATTCCATGTCAATTGTTGTAAGTTCATTCATCAACGCTCTATATTCTCATGCTATTTTAATTTTTTTTCATTAAATCATATTTAGGCTTAGTTAAGATTTAACCCTTTTGGCGAGTTTGTAATGTAAGTTCATTAAAAAAAAAACCTTGAAATATAAATATGTATAAATAACGAGTGATTTTTTAAGAGCTTGAGAACTTTTTTTTTAAAAAAAACGCATAAAATTTGCAAAATCTCATCGGTTCTTTATTTGAAACGTTAGATTGGTCCATGACATTTACTTTTTGAAGATAATTTCATTTAAATGTTGACCGCGGCTGCGTCTTAGGTGGTCCATTCGGAAAGTCCAATTTTGGGCAACTTTTTCGAGCATTTCGGCCGGAATAGCCCGAATTTCTTCGGAAATGTTGTCTTCCAAAGCTGGAATAGTTGCTGGCTTATTTCTGTAGACTTTAGACTTGACGTAGCTCCACAAAAAATAGTCTAAAGGCGTCAAATCGCATGATCTTGGTGGCCAACTTACCGGTCCATTTCTTGAGATGAATTGTTCTCCGAAGTTTTCCCTCAAAATGGCCATAGAATCGCGAGCTGTGTGGCATGTAGCGCCATCTTGTTGAAACCACATGTCAACCAAGTTCAGTTGTTCCATTTTTGGCAACAAAAAGTTTGTTAGCATCGAACGATAGCGATCGCCATTCACCGTAACGTTGCGTCCAACAGCATCTTTGAAAAAATACGGTCCAATGATTCCACCAGCGTACAAACCACACCAAACAGTGCATTTTTCGGGATGCATGGGCAGTTCTTGAACGGCTTCTGGTTGCTCTTCACTCCAAATGCGGCAATTTTGCTTATTTACGTAGCCATTCAACCAGAAATGAGCCTCATCGCTGAACAAAATTTGTCACATTTGAACATTTCGAACCGAACACTGATTTTGGTAATAAAATTCAATGATTTGCAAGCGTTGCTTATAAAGAATTTAATAATTTTCCTTAAAATAATTACTAAATTTTAATTAAATTAAATTGAATTTAATTTGCTAATTTAAATGTTCAAATATCCCGTGAAATAAAAATGAAGTAAATCGCTTTTTGAAGTTAAGAAGCCTACATAGAAAAGGTAGGGTATGTTTTAGGGGTTCTTCAGAAAATATTTGGTTAAAGAAGAAGAACAATGGATGGTGAGGCCAGAGGGTCATAACATCTAAAGATCCAAGCTTAAAAATGTGAACTAATTTCATTCCCCTCATTTATTAGATTCCGTTTAACTTGTCCGTCTGAAAATAAATAACTAAAGTTTTAATTTGTAGTTTTGTGTGCACGTTTCCTTTTTGATTTGGTAATTGAATGGGATAACGAAGACCAAGAAGCCACCCCATCCGACGACTCCTAGCTACTACAGAACGTGCGGTCTTTTCGTTGTACCAATTAACTCTTTTATTATAACATCTCACTCAGAAAAATACCATTACAACAGTTAGAGCTAACCTGTCAGTATTCTTACCACTGAGTGAAAATAATGCGTCGACTATCTCCCTGCACTGTCGTAGCAACAAAATAGCAATTTAAGAGGACCGAAAGAAGCATGGTCTATAGTATATGGATCGCCGCACAATAGTTTGAAATCGTTTTATTTTAAAAATAATTTATGGCAAAGGTGTTTTTGAGTAAAGTTGTGGACAGTCGGCCCCTTAGAGTGAATAGTCCTTAAAAATATCTATGAAAAATGTGCTTACATGTCTAGGTTATCTCTTTTAATTTGGGAAAAATTGGTTTAGATTTTTTTTTTTAATTTTTGGTCGAACTTAACTTAGTATTTTCGACGTGTTGCACATACTAATTTATGATGGCATTATTATTATGAAATATTAGCTACATTCTTGATAATCTATAATAATATAATAGTAAATAAATCATATGTATAATAATAATATATTATAGTAACTCATTTCCGTCTGTCTGTTTCTCTGTCTGCTTTTCATTTGTGTTTGCATCACGTAAAAACTACTGGATGGATTTTTACAAAA
Source organism: Phasia obesa (assembly GCA_949628195.1). Taxonomy (NCBI): domain Eukaryota; kingdom Metazoa; phylum Arthropoda; class Insecta; order Diptera; family Tachinidae; genus Phasia; species Phasia obesa. The sequence continues at coordinate 17,895,778 of OX451219.1, forward strand.
TTTTTTGAGGAGGTAACTTAGCATCTTGATTCCAATATAGGATACTTTTTTCCGCAAAAATATCTAATTTCCCCGAGAGAGTGGAGAAAAAATCAGTGAAAAAACACAATTCCCAGTTTAAAGGTACTGACATTTTCGGTTTAAAACTGGGATATTTTAAACACGGTTGCGCACCTCTTATTTTTAAAATTGGGATATTTTAAACAACAGATGGCCCCAATTGAATAAAACTTATATTTGATTTGTGTTTTTACTTTGTGGAATTACATTGTTATTCAAATATTTCAAACACCTCTTACAAAGGTGTACAATAATTTTTAGAATTTTATATAAATTTTACAATTTTATCCAAGGTTGGGTACCTTTATATCTGGATAAATTTTAGCAAAATTTTGTGAGGAGGTACCTTAGCATCCTGATTCCAATATAGAATACTTTTTTTTTTCGTAAAAATGCCTTATTTCCAAGATATAATAAAGAGAAAAAGAAGTAATAGTACGCCGACCTGTTTTACCGATATAAAGGTGCTACATACTTTACTATTCAAAGCACGGTTGTACAACAGATGGCGCTATTTTAAAATAATGACAAAATACTCGTATTAATGACTTACTGCCAAACAGCCAATTGAATAAAATTTGTATTTGATTTGTGTTTTTACTTTGTGAAATTACATTGTTATTAAAATATTTTAAACACATTTTACAGAGCTTTACAATATTTTTTTAGAATTTTTTTTAAATTTTAGAATTTTATCCAGGGATGGGTACCTTTATATAAAATAAATACATAAACCTTAACTGAAATACTATAAAAATAAAAGTATTACAATTGGTGTGGAATACTTTCAAAGCCAAATCGAGCAAAATATTGTCAGGACGCCCAAGACATGGCGGGCACAGCTAGTTTATAATAATATAATAATAATTTTTTTTCTGATAGCGCGATTCTTTAAAAAGTTACAAGTCTCTGATTAGGGAAAATTTAAAAATCAGCGTTTTTTTTTCAGGATTTTCCCTTGAAATGTGGTATGGTTTTTTTGCTTATATAATTTAAACTTACACCAGTACTAGTAAATTTTTCTGAACTATTTTAAAGACAACCTATTGAAAATGCGAATTAAAGAAAAATTAGGTCAAAAATTGTAACTGTTCTTCCTCCAGCCCTATCCAAACAAAGCCAATTAAAAAAAAATATAATTTATTGTAAAATTTCTTGAAGCACCCACCGATTGAAAAAAGTTACCAGATTTTAAAAGCTGCAATTGTTGGCTTCATAGTCCAAAAAGGATTTAATAGCCCCATGGTTAATAAAGACAGGCTGGAGACTTAAAAAAATAAATAAATTTTTTTTGGAACTTATTATTCCAGATTTAGGAATTCAGGTGTTAAAATAAAAATTATTAAAGTTTTTTATTGCCATTTTATCTCTTGTCTATGTCAGATTAGAATTTTGTAAGGATAACTCAGTCCGTTTAGAAGTTGTGTCAATTTAAGTTTTATTTAGTTATTTCCCAAAAATTGTTTTATTCTGAATTTTCCAGTTTTAAAAGTAAACAACACTAGAAAAATAAGGCGCGGAAAAAAAGTTTTTACGAAACTTGAATCTAGAAGTCATACACTATCCTTGGATACTTTGCATAAAAATTATATACTTAAGCTGTAGAAGATTCACAAACCTTGATTATTGTTTAATTTTTTTTTTGTCATTTTCTATGTTCGGAATATCTTAAAGTGGTTTTACACGGCGTGTGTTTGTCATATGACTTGTCAATTTAGTAACCCATATGTAATTTCATGTGTTTGTCAAAATAGGTATTTTACATACGGTTTATAATTTTTACTTTCAAACGTACATGTGTAATTACATCTGACATAACCTATAATATATAATTTTTCCGCCACACAGTTTTGTATTGCCAACCAGAACTGATGCAAAGATACAAAAGTAGTGCTTTTGGTACCACAAAAAAACTAAAATAGCAAAATATCAAGTTGGCATTACAGGATGTCAGATGCTTTGTCACATCAAAATAGAACACGTTCGAAATGAAAAATGACATATGTATTGTACACATGGAAAATACACATGTTATGTTTGAAAGGGTTCACATGACGTGTTTAGAATTTACACATGGAAAAGTGACAAGTCATATGACAAATACACGTCGTGTAAAACCACTTTTAGGTGGGGAAAATGATAATCGAGAAACTTATTGCCTGAAGGCTGTGACTGGAAAATTCTATGATGATCTATTTTGTATTAATGACCATTAATTTCTAATTTCTATTTTCTAAATTTCTAAACCGTTTATTTGGGGTTTTTAAAAGAATTTTGGCATTTAAAACATAATTGATGTCCCTAACTTTTATCGGAAAGGACTTTAGTTAACTGCACTTAAGATTTAAACCTCTTGCGTATGAATGGGTTTGATTCAATTAATTGCTTAATACACATTAGTTTCATCCCTTTCACTGTCATTATTCAAATTAATTTATGCAGAAACAAATCTTTGTATTAAATTGCTGGATAGATAACAACGTACTCTTGTTATTGGTGTGAAGCAATTCAATCAATTTCTAATTGAATTCCTTTTGTTTCAGCATCTTGGCAGCAAATGCATTCTGGTTAATAAAGAGAGTGTAGAGGATATTAAGTTGACATATGGAAATATACTTGTACTTGTAAAGAAAAAAAAAGGATTTGAGATAAAAACAGACTCATAGTTGTCTTGCATACAAACGCTTAAAATAAAATATTTTTTGCCATAAGGGAGGAATAGATAGATGTAGTTAATTTTCTAAAAAACATATTCTAATTATCTATTTCTTGTTTAGCTTAATTAAAAGATGCAGCAAAACACAGTTGATCAAATTGCGTTTATATAAAAAATTTTCCATAATGCACAGTGGGGAGGAAAAATTTGATTTAAGATCAAAATTAAAATATTAAGGAATATTCTGACAGGACAATTCCAGCAATATTCTACCAATATATCAGAAAAATAAATTAAATAAATCTTTTAAGATGATGTAAGCTCAGCAGCCCTATGAAAAATCGTCTAAAAGCAAAAATGAAAATATAACCAGACAAGTCCTTATACAGAACTGAGTATAATATTTCAATTAATAATTCTTGCAAAAAAAAACCGACTTCAAAACAGATAGAAGGACACCAATTCTAAACTAAAAATGTGAGAAGTAATCTGTAAGATTTAGATTTAAATCAAATAAAATATGCGCCAAAATTAGAGGGCAAAGAAGTAAAGACTATGTGAATGTCAAGCCTCTCATTATTACTGTTCAAAAGTTAAGCTATTTTCACCAGCTTCCGTCTTTTATGGGGACACCATTCAAGCCTCTGTGTATAACGGTTTCGAAGATAAGGTTACATAGATCAAATAAAATCTCATATTGGGACACCCTTTAATTTTCAATTTTAAATTAAAGACCTGTTGTTATAAAGGACGTGGTCACAAAGATTGTTTGTAAATTTCAACTGTCGGTCTATTACGGTTCAAAAGTTTGGCCATATATATCAAATTACATGAACTATTGAGACACCCTTTACATTATAATTCCAAATATTTATACTTGTTATTATACCAGAGAAAATAGTGGTCGTTCTGCCTAATTTTCAAGTGTTTGTGTTTTACAGTTCAAGAGATAGGGCCATATAGATCAAATTACATAATATATGGGGACACCCTTTAATTAATGAATTCAAATTGTTTAGTTGCTATAGTGGACTTTGGAATACAGGTTCCTTGAAAATTTCAGCTGTCTTTCTATAACAGTTAAAAAGTTTAGCCACATACATAGAATTACATTAACTATTGGGACACCCTTTTATTTCCAAATTCAAATTTTATACTTTTTGTTATAGCTGACTTAGCAATACAGGCTCTTTGTAAATTTCAGAGGTCTTTGTACAACTGTTCAAAAGTATGGTCATATACATCAAATTAAATGACCTATTGGAGCACCCTTTAATTTAAAATTTTGAATATTTATACATTTTATTATAACGGTCATAGTAATCGACATTCTGTAAAATTTTCAAGGTTTTGTCTATAACGGTTCAAAAGACAGGCATATATAGGTCAAATTACGGCACCTATGGGGACACCCTTTAAATTTTAAATTTATTTTTTTATTAATTTCTGCCGTTGGGAGCTATAGCGATACGCAATTTTTTAAAATTTTAATTTGTTGCCCTTTACGGTTCTTAATACACGTAAAAAACATGTATGTTGTATGGGGACACCCTTTAATATAATGAACTGTTTTTAAAGTGGGACCAACCTGAAAGCATAATCTTTCAAATAAAGAAAAAAAATTTTAAAATCGGTTCAGAAATGGCTGAGTTCTGCGGTTACATACATAAAAAAAAGCAACATTCAGACGAATTGATAACCTCCTTCTTTTTTGAAGTCGGTTAAAAAGTAACAAAAAAATGTTGGGTGCTTTTATGACGTTTGTAGATATTAATTTATTTTTATATTTTTGGTCGACTTTGCACAATGAAAAAGTTTTTCAAAATGTTTTAATGATTAGATTAGTTTACCAATTTTAGAAAAATATAAAATTTATGCAACGAGTTCTTAAACACGATCGCCCTTGTCGATTGCCAGTTGATCTCTCTTCTTCTTTGTTTGCTATTCGCTATCTGTATTCTACTTTGCCTGCAGAGTTGTATTTTTGGGATGGTGCGCTGACACATTTGTTAGAATAAAAATACAAAATTTGGACTATGAGGATGTTGGTGGTAAAAAGAGTTGACACTAACTTGGTTCCTGTATTTTTTTTTTTGTTTTATTAAGAAAATTACAAATTTTACAGAAAATATAGGAAAAAATTGTTTAAATACTCGTATTAAAAAAATCACGCGATTTTTTTTATAAATTATTACTTTACCATACGTAGTATAAGATAAAGTATAGTAATCGTGAAAAAAAATCGAGGTTGGGATTTCGTCGGATTTATACGTTTTAGGGTCTCCTGAATCCATTTTGGCTATGTTCGCGATGATGTCTGTGGGTTTGTGGAGTTCGTACAGGTCATACCGTTTGACATATCAACATGAAATCTAGTATGTACCTTTGGTATATGGAGTTTTGGGGCATAATTATGAGGCATAATTATGAGGGTAAAGGGTAGTTGCCTTACCACCAAATTTTGTGAACGCTCTAAAGGTCATACCATATGACACTGGCAAATTTTTTAGACTTATAAATGAAATATAGTTAGTTCAAATACAGCGAAAATAAGATAAAAAGTGAACGAAAAATAAAAGGGAATTCAAGAAAAACTTCACTTCGTCAAAAGCAAAGTGACTTTCTTCTAACATAATGAACTAATACACCCTCGTATAACATCAATGCTAAGATTATATGATTCGAGTGTTAAATAGTTGACGCATTTTCATCCTTTTCTCCATAGTTTTTATTCACCTGCTCTTTTCTGTTTCCAAGTTGTTAAAAAATGTATCAAAAGGAAAGGTTCATTTAAAATCATCCCTGTAGTAGAAACCTAATTTAAAGACTCTCCGGAATCTTAAATTGCGGAGAACCTAAAAAAATTTTCAGAAATTTCCGTATATAGTTAATTCAAGCTAAAAGAAGACTAAGTTTAATAATCAAAAAAAAAAAAAAAAAATACATTAAAAAATGTGTTTCTATTTATCTACTAGCTGTGCCCGCCAGTACGTCCGAGTCAATGCAATAATTTGTTCGATTTTGCTTTGAAATCAATCAACACCAAAGACCCTTACTTTTTTAGTGCTTCAGTTATGATTTATGCATTTACTTTATATAAAGGTTCTCATCCCTACTAAAAGATGACACCTTAAAGTATGCATATCTGTGAGTCCTTCAGTTATAGTTTATATATTTACTTTATATAAAGGTTCTCATCTCTACTAAATTAAGTAAATACATAAACCATAACTAAAGCACTAACCGATATGCATAGTTTAAGCATAACGGTTAGTGCTTCAGTTATGGTTTATGTATTTACTTTATATAAATAGATATATAAAAATACTAAACTAACTAGTTTCTATCCACCTTCTCTTGGAAATAAAGTAGCCTATGCGGAAAAAAGCCTATATGTGAATCAGGATACTAGGTCACCTCCCCACAAAATTTTATTAAAATCCATCCAGTCGTTTTTACATGATGCGAACACAAAGAAAAAAACAGACAGACAGACAGACAGACAGACAGACAGACAGACAGAAAGGAAATGAGTTACTGTTTTACATCTTGCAAGCCAAATTTAACCCACTGTGCAAGATTTTTATTAGAACAGTAGGCGAATTCTACTCCACCTAATATAAAGTGTTAATAGAATACTTTACACACACATTAAATTATTTTGATAATGCAAGGTATTTTTCAGAAAAGAGGGAGCAGCCACGCCCATAAAATAAATAATTTTTTAAATACTTATTTTTAACCGATTCTGTTAAATATTTTACGCTATTATTTACTTATTTTAACAATAGAGGATTATAAAAAGAAAAGTAGGCAGCGCCACGCCCATAAAATAAAGATATTATTTTTAATACTTTTCATTAACCGATTTTATTGATACTTAACATTTAGACTGGCAAAACAAAATTAGGATTCAAAAAGTGGACGGAGCCATGAATATATAATTTTTTAATTTTGAAAATCTGTTTATTAACAGTAACGAAAGCTTGAATATTTTTTTTTTGTTTATTAAAATTATTTTAGTCTAATTGACTTTCCCTGGTTTATTATTTTATTTTTGCTCACTGCTTTGCTACATGACAATCATTTATTTTCTTGGCGATAGTGGCGCAAAACCAAAAGAATAATATTAAAACCAACTAAATTTTATACAAATAAAAATAAATATTAAAAACAAAGAGCAAAGAAAATATTAAAAATAAAAATCCTGCAATAATTGAAGACTAATAAATGAAATCCTTAAAAACGAAAAATCCATCTGCCATTGATGTTTGCAAAAATAATTAAGATTTGAACTAATTAATTTTCGGAATTTAACTTTTAGGATTATTGAAATTGAAATTTATCAAAATGAATAGAGGGAGGGATTGTAATTAAAATTTCCTCTACAGCATTGCTGTGTTGTGGCAACCAGCTGTTGTTGCAGAAGAAATGAAAGAAATAAAATGAATTGCTAGTTGATAATTAGCGCAAAAAGCGTAAAGTAAATTAATAATGGATTTAAGTGGAAATGGATTTAAGGGGAAAGCTACTTATAGCATTTGGGCAGTTTTATCTTAAGACACTTTTGTTTCACAAGAAGTTTTCATAACATTGGGAATGGGATATTGAGAATGTGTTTTTTTGGCAGCAGCAGCTTGCTGAAATCACATGTTATTAACATCTACACAATCCTCTAATCCATTTGATAACCTTTACCTGGAAGGAATGACTATGTTTGCTATGCTTAATTCGTCTGGGTTATACTTTGCATTGGAATGGAAATACCTACAATCATTGCAAAGTAGTAAATGCTAAAACTTCTTCTCCAGATCACGCTTGATATCATTTTGCAATTTGTGGAGAAACGGGTTTTCATGAAAACAAAAAATCACTCAAATTGTATACTGAAAGCTTGAAATCCAAAGACTATTTACTTTTTTTGTTGCTTTTAGTCCCTTTGGGAGCATAGGTCCATTATATTTGCCTTGCTTCTGTTTCCATATCTTACATCTCATTTTATATCTTTTCACATACTATCTTAAGCCTACTGTAGCCTACACTAGGGTGCTGAGGCTGCCATCTATCGTTGCATAGTAACAATGTGTCTCTGTGATTGTACAATGGTTCAGATCATTGCTATTGTGGATTCGTGCTAAGCATGACTTTTTTGCTGTAAAGGTGACACGTTCTAAAAAAAAACAGATGATTTTGATCTTTCTTTTATGCCAGGAATGGGAGCTGAAACGTCAGGGATTTGTCTAGAGGGAAGTTAAAGCCTCTTAAACAAAAACTCAAGCACAGAGATGAATATTTAGATGTCTCAGTCTCAGAGTTAGAACCAGGGTCCTTTGGTTAACGCTACCCCCTTGGTTGACAATACACTACAATATCGTAATCAAAGTGTGATACTGTCGGTTTGCGTCAAGAAACTCGTCTCTCGCTGAAGTTTGACAGATAAAATGAATATCCTTTGCCTCCTTGCTATATACCCGGCAACTGCAGATATTTATTGATCTAAGGAATTCTAATATTATTAACATTTATCCGGATTATCTAATCACCTAATAACACTTTGATCAGCCTAACGATGACTTCTCTATTACTGTTTACTAAAATGAGCCAAACGCTTATGATTATAATTGCCTAATTTTCGCTCGCTCACACTAGCTATGCATTAGGAACATTAAAAGCGGATCCAATCCTGTGCATTCTTAAAAATGCAGCTTAGTTCAGAAATCCAGACGGGATGGATATCAGCTTGACAATCAAACGCGGATTTATCGGGTGCTTAAATCTTAAGGGTCGATGTTGAATGTGAACCACACCTAAACGTCAAGTCTTTTTCTGCATTTAATTTGACATTTCTCAATTTCAGACTAACTCAATTTGAACCATGGAACCATATACAATCGAGCAACAATGGCAACAGTGGATGATCAATTTTCGAAGAAACTCATCTTCAGTGATGAGGAACTGGATTCGTCAGTAAGCAGAATTGCCTCATGGTCCAATAATAATCCAAGAGTGATTGTCGAAAAACCAATGCACCCACAAAGATTGATTGTTTGGTGCGGTTTATGGATTGACGGCCGTATTTTTTCAAAAATGATCCCAGTCAGACAGTTAGTGTGAATTGTGTTCGCTATCGTGAGATGATGACGCTCTTTTTATGGCCCGAATTGGTGCGTGCCACTTGCCACACAGCTAACGAAACAATGGCCCTTTTGCTCGGAAAATGCAAAGTGTACGTCGATAAGACAGCAAGAATTCAAGAGCTAAAGGATGAGATAATTCGGCACATTAACGGCATAGAACCTAAATTATGCCTCAGCGTCATTGAAAATTTGGAGCATCGCCGAAGTCGCGGCGGCCTTTTGGCCGATATTTTGTTCCATACATAATTGAACCATACCAATATTATAAAAATAAAAATAAATGACGATAATTTCCTAAATAATTTGTGTTTTATTTAAAATCAACATCGGCCTCCTAAAATTTAACCACCCTTTATATCCATTGACATTCTACGATTGAAGATAGTGTGTAATCTCAGTGAGAGGAGGGGATGTACCACGCCTACTGTCCCAATCCAGCCTGTGTTTTGTTAGACTGCAAATTGGTACCATTTTAAACGCGGCTTGAAAATGACATCGAAAGCGCTCGCCAAACGTACCAAAACAACAACAGTGGTTTGAGGGTTACTTGTGCAAAGTATCAATACTCTACCTATTGCGGATCTCCAGGTAGACGATAATAATTGTTCACTTTTTTTGGCAGGTACTACGCCCACTATTATAATTCAGCCTGTGTTTTGCGAAACTATGTATATTGTTACGAAAGAAGAATTTATTTATTATAAGCTCTGAACAACAATACTCTCGAACAACAACAACAACATTAATGGCTTATTTTCCTACAATGATGATAGAAAGAAACAAACAATAAAGAGTAACGCCTTAAACAATTACGCATACACATACACAGATTAAAATAAACACTCTTCTGTTAAATACACAGCCACATACATAAATACAAGCATAAACAAATAAACAGCCACACACACAGGTATAGAGAAATAAATAGCCACAAATACAGGTATAAAGAAATAACCAATCACACAAACAGAAAACAAGAGCAATAACAATCGAACCTGCCAGATATGTCTGGAATAGAACATTCTGGTGCTTTTAATCACCTATATAAAGCGAATCGTGCTGGCGAGTAGTATGGCAGTATTAATTTAAAAGTCAAAGAGTTAAGTTGTCGAATATTAAGAGTGTTTAACAGTTTGCTGTATTTTTGAACAGTGGTATTAAATAAATAAAGTGACTTACAGTAAAAGTAGTAACAGAGTGTATTTATTTTGCAATTAAAAGAACCCAACGTAAAGTAAAAACGTAACAATATTAATAAGGTACAAAATTTCAAAGATCTACCAACTATATAATACTCTAGCTACTTAAAAAGTGGGCGTGTTCAATTTTTCTTTCCGTAAAAACCTAAGAAAGGTTATGATGAAGATTTAGAAAAAAATGGCCAAATAGGTGCAGCCGTTCTCAAGTGATACGATTATCAACGAACGACATTATATTTTATTTTTATACTCGTAGAAGATAAAATACAAAAGTCCAATGCTTGAGAAAAATGGACATAAATCGAGATAAGTCGTTACTGACAGCAATAGTGCACAACTCTATGATATCTTTTTCCTGTCTTAAAAATTTTTTTTTCATTAATATCTCACACACAGCTTATTTTATTTCGCTTCAATACCAATTTTCCCCTGTTGGATAAAACTGAAATTTTAATAAGATTTCCTTATTTTCTAAATTAATATTCGCTGGCATTTAAAATATTAGTTTGCATTTATGTACATCTGTGATAAATTGCCAAATTTCCACAATCATAACCACAAATTTTCACAATCTGTTAACTTTTTCCTGCATCACAAACTCAGCTGCAAATATGAAATGTTTGTTCATCTAATGGAAATTTAATATGAAATCAAGCAAAATATAACTTCTAAAATATCATCATCATCATCATCATCATCATCATCATTATCAACACGCTAATTTAATTAAAAGCTTTTTAAGCAAATTATAATTGAGTTTTGCTAACTTTTGGATCTTTATGACTTTAACCGCAATAAATATCATAAAAATTTTATGACTTTATTGCCATCCGGTTAATTAATCAACACACAAAGGGCTGCTTAGTGCTGGCTGATTGACTGGCAACAACAAATTTCTCACTTTTTGCAGTAAAAAAAAAATCCTTCACTTCACAACAGCAGTCTCTAGGGGTTATTTATGATTTATATTTTTGCCGCTATTATAATTTATTATAATTTGCACTTATTATCATCTATCTTTTTTATAAGTATATATGAGCCCTTGATTTTAAAAGTGGTATAAGTCAAAAATTTTAAAAATCTAGTTTATCTGCTTTTTCATATCAAACCCTAATTAAAATAACATGATCAAAAGTAACTCGCAGTATGCCATGAAAATTAAGTCGAAACCAAATACAGTTACGGTATTTTGTAATAGTGGTATAAGTCAGTCTGTTTTCAAAGTTTGACAACATAATTATTAGTAAATTTGTCATGTTTTCAGATAGCGTTTCATGTAGGATCAGGTAATCCTATTAATGTAGAAATGCACTATTTATAGTTAATTGTAGACATTATACGGCGAAGAAGTCTATGTTATGCTTGCAAGAAATGGAAACGTATAAGACTAATATCGCCTTCCAATGAATCAGTTCATACTTTAAAAGAGAAATCGAAACCACCCTTACAATAAGAAGAAAGCAACACGAAATCAAGAAAGAAGACAATAAATCAACTTAATTACACAGTGCAACATGATAAAAGACCAAAAAAAAAGACCCCTGTCTCCCAGTTTTGCCGAAAGTCCTACAGGATTTTTTTTATGGGCCCACAAAGATGTGTGGCCTCGATGTCATTTTTGCAAAAAAATGATCATTTACTCAAGCTCATATTTTGCAAATCGTTTGGAATTTTGATATACTCTCTGGGGTAAAATTGTAGCTCTTGTCATAAAGAACAAAATTTGTGAACATATAAAATCCAAATAACTTCATCTTCAAGGTCAAAATCGCAAAAAACTTTAAAAAATTCATTTTTTTTTAAATTTTTTCCCCTGTTCAGGTCCATAGATAGCAAATGGTTCAAAATTCAAGGAAACAATCAACTACAAAAATGAACCCAAGATCTCAATAAACAACTTGATAGAACATATGAACTTCCTAGGAATGATTCTTAACACCGTTTAGGTAGCGCTTAGGTAGCCGGGAAATTTTTCACTTTTGCCTCAGAGAGTATATCAAAATTCCAAACGGTTTGCAAAATATGAGCTTGAGTAAATGATCATTTTTTTGCAAAAATGACATCGAGGCCCCACATCTTTGAGGGCCCATAAAAAAAACCTGGAGGCCTTTGGGCAAAACTGGGAGACAGGGGTCTTTTTTTTTTGTCTTTTATGACGTAGTGTTGTCCATATATGATTATATTGCCATGACTTAAAAAACTACACAGTGTGTTATGCAAGAAATATAAGAAAAATGAAGAGAAATAGTGGAGAAGGATATGAAAAAAAAAAGTCTAAGCATGTAATTGGCAAAGTTTTCGAAAATAAAGATTGCCTGTGTTACAAAAAATGTAGAAATGGATTCGGATATGAAGACAAGAAAACTAATTTTGATTCTTTTTTGGAAATTAGCAAATTTCGAAAAACAGAACTTGTTTCTGTATGGATTAGTTCGAAAATATTCAATAAAACAAAAATGACCCAGAAATTACGAAGGATATATGATTTTTTTTTTTTGTCTGCGATTTTTTTTTTTTTTTGATTGCGATTTTGGTTTGATAGAAATTAAAAGGAAAAAATCGAATTATTTATACATCCCTTAGCAGTATTGTAATTTAATAGATCGGCTTAAGGCCTCTTAAGGTCTTTTGATAATAAATTATTATTATGATTACTTTTATTAGTTTATTTAATCTCCATAATTAATAATAATAAATTAATAAATTAATTTAATAGAATTATGTAAAAAGAGAACCCAATTTTTGGTAGAACAAATGGCTCAGAATGATTTCATTTCGACGAAACAACTGAGAGCGTTGATTCTCTCTAATAAATAGAAAGAGAAACAACAATGGAGAAGCTCTGTGTCTTGACTAAAAATACACAATGGATCAGATTTCTAAAAAAAATGCTCCATATAAGATGTTTTATAAAACTTCTTTGGATGACAATTGCGAATTCAAAGTGTTAGACCTTTCACCACCTCAAAGAGGAAGGCCAAGAATATATGAAAATATTGATTTGCTTTCATTATACACATTCATGAGACCAGAAGCAAAACGTAAAGATATAATGGATTTCTTACCCTCTAACCCACCCATTTTCGACAAACACTTTATTTCCCTAAATACTAAAGAAATAAATTCCTGAGTTACAGTGTAATGAGTTTAAATAAAATGTTAATTTTGTAAAAAAAAAAAATTCTCTGATGGTTTAAGTCATTTATAAAGACATGCAGTTAATTTTGAAAATGCTATAAGTCATTTCAACCTTTCAAAACCACATTTCTTTTTAAAAGTGGTTATAGATTTTACAATCATAATAAATACTTATTTGTTGGCTCTATTTAATTGTCAAAATATTTTATTCCATCATACAAAAATATTTTTTAATCCTTTAAAATGCAAACCTCTTAATATCGCGAAACAAGAAATATATAACTTATACCACTTTCATACTCAAGGACTCATATATAAAGCACAAAATTTGTTTGTGTAATTGGTTGTTTATTTGTCGGAAATCTAAAGCTGCCAACAGCAGTAAACCGATCTTCCTATATATTATATATATATGTATATATTATATATATGTTGTTAATATTTCAAGTGGGCGTAGCCCTTCCCATACAAAGTAAATATATATACCATCGTATTAATTAGAAACTATAGCAGGTATAATCCTCAGTTCTTGTACAAGTAACCCTCTTATAAATAATAGGTTGTATTAGAAAAGTGGTCGTGCTACCTCCCATACAAAAGATATACCTAGAGAACAGTAACACATACAGTGTTGAAATTTTGTATTAATAATCCCCTTTCTGATGTTCATAGTAGAGCAAAAATAGAAGAAGTTAACGTTGACGCTACTGGCAGTTTTATATTTACCACTAGCTGTGCTCACACACGTTGTGTGCGATCTGACAATATTGTGTTCGATTTTACTTTCAAAGTAATCCACACTAAATTTTAAGACTCTTACGTATTTACTTTATATAAAGGTAACCATCCCTGGATACAATTCTAAAATTGATTAATAGTAATTACAGATTACAACCGCTTTTGATAAAAGAACTTTGGGTCCTCTCAGGTGTACCTTATAGAAAACATGCAATAAATAATTTGATTTTCAAACGCGTGATTGTTTTTAAATTACTGTCACGCACGCATGCTCACGATAGGATTATTTTACTCACGCATGTTCACGCAGATGACTATATTCTGCTTAATATTCTATCGAATTGAATTTTTTTTTTTCAATTTTGACTTGTATATTATTTGATGCTTTAAAAGTTAACAGATGTACCTCGTTTAATGAGGTAACTTTGATGTGAGTTTTAAGGATACAAATAGGCATAGGCTAGGAATGAATCAGCAGATCAATTCGTAAAAAGGGGATCTGTAGACCAGATCGCAGAGTAGTACTGATAAATGGCCTTATACGAGCGAAGATCCTACCATGGGTGAATTAACTAAATCTGAAAAGATGAAGCGAGGCTACAACAGGAGCCCCTTGGCAGTAAGGCCAATATGAAGTTCAGATATAATAGAAGTACTTTAAGTTAGATAATAAGGATCATCTAGCCAAGCTGAAAATCGAAGAAGATGATACTTGCAGACTGTGCCTGGAAGAGGTTGAGACGTTTACGCACATTGTGTGTGAATGTCAAGCACTAGCTAACATAAGACTTAGGATCCCAAGGGATCTAAACCTTAGACAAATGCTAGCAATTACCAGACACTCCGTAATGAGAAAGAAGGCTAACAGTTATCAGCCAACAGTTTGACATGAGTAAGGTCAAGATTAAAGGCTGGTAATAGCACGTGATTCAATAAAATAAAGGTTGCCATAAATTACAAATCGGTTGCCTATAATCATTGAGGAAGGAAGGGGGACCCATTAAGAAAGCGGTCTGCTTCGCTACTTATAGATAAAACAAATATTTGCAAATACCAGTTAAAGGAAATTGGCTGTAACATTTCATTTTCACGAACCACCCAAAACAGCATTTTCCTCCACCCCATCCCTCTCTTTCAAAGCGCTTGAATCTATTGTACTTTTGTTCACTTTTCACTTTTCCCTTGTTTTATTCGAACCAAAAAAAAAAAAAAAAATTTTTTGTTTTTCAAAATTATAATTGGATTTGTGAGATTTAAAGTTTTTGAAACAGATGGAAGGAAGTGTTTAATTTGATTTTATTTTATAACAGCAGCCTGCAAATTTAATTTTATTCTACTGGGAAAATTTAGTAAAAACATTTTTTGATTTTCCTTTTGAAGATCAAAAAAAAAAAGGGAAACTTTTATAAGGGGAGGGAGGTTATCAACTGATGTGACATTAACAAGAGCAAAGTGTTATTTTTTTTTGTTCGAATAAAATGTTTTATTTATGTTTAACAAGTATTCACATATTAAATATGAATATGAAGAGCAGTGACCAATGTCCCCAACCATTTTTGGGGTTAAAAAAAATATTAAAATAAAACTAAAAAAATATTTTTATTCATACTTGAAATGAAATATAAAGAAAGAAAAAACAATCCTCATCAAAATATGGATATGAAAAATAAATAAAATTTCAAAATAACTTTAAATATTTTTTTTTTAACTTTCTTTAATTCGAGTCAAAATTTAATGTAATAATGACAACAGGATTTAAGATTTGGTAAACTTTGTGAAAAAGGACTCAATAGCAAAGGCCATTTGAAGTTGCTTTAAAATTAAATTAAATAAACTAAACTTTATTTGAATCAATAAATTAATTATTTAGGCTTAAGTTCTTAATTATAAAGAGATAAAGAAAAATTAGATACCAGCAAAGTAGAATGCATTTTCTAGACAGCTACGTCCGTCATCAGTACTCTTTGTATCGATCTACCCGGTAGTTTCAATTGTTACTAATTTTCTATTTAAACAAACTTATCAAAGAAATAGAATCTGAGAAATTTTAATTTTACATAATATTTCATAGAAGATAGAGCTTTTTTGAAATTGTTTTACACTTGTAAACTCTATTTCTTTTTTATATTATACTACCAAGCAAACATTTTTCTTTATTTTAATTCTCTCTATATATTTTCTTTATAATTAAGAACTTAAGCCTAAATAATTAATTTATTAATTCAAAAATAGTTCAAATAAAATAAATAAAATTCATATAAACTTTATTTGTTTTGGTCTATTGTGGCTTTATTATAAACTAGCTGTGCCCATACACGTTGTGTGCGTCCTGACAATATTTTTGCTAGATTTTGCTTTGAAAATAATCCACACCAAATTTTAACACTCTTACGTATTTACTTTATATAAAGGTACCCATCCCTGGATGAAATTCTTAAATTTATATACAATTCTGAAATTCAAGAAATTATTGTAAAGCTCTGTAAAAAAATACAAATCAAATACAAATTTTATTCGATTGGCTATTTGGCAGTAAGTAATTAGTATTTTGTCATTATTTTAAAACAGCGATATCTGTTGCACAACCGAGTTTAAAATATCCCGCTTTCAAAAAAGATGCCTTAAAGTATACGGTAGCTTTAAATCGGTAAAAAAAAAAAATCGGTGTACTTTCACTGCTTTTTCTCCACTTTGGGATCAGGATACTAAGTTACCTCCTCACGAAATTTTGTTAAAATCCATCTAGAGGTTTTTACGTGATGCGAACGGAAACAGAAAGACAGACTGGCAGACAGGAAATGAGTTACTGTTGTGTTGTTTGTATACAAGAATAGATTGGTTAAAAAAAATCTGTATGCGTATGAGTGATTTTATATATTTATTTAATTTCATATTACTCATACGTCACTATTACGCTAGTGCTGTGTAATGAATAATAAACATGTTTACAAATGTGCTGTATTTGCAGCATATCTTTAATAATATTGTCACTTCACACAACGTGCCTCATAACGTAAAAGGCAAAACAACTTCGCAAGAATATTTTCTTATTTGTTTAAATCGCATTAGTAAAATCTTGAAGAAATTATAATTTTTACAATTTGTAATTATTTCAACTTATAATATGAGCAGGGTATTATTATTCCTAAATTAAGTTACTGTAAAGTATTTCAACGAAATGAAAAAAAAGCCTGTTCACGTGTGATTAATTATAGATTTTTCCAAATAATATTATTCATACGTTGGGATTTAACTGTTTAAGCACTACCTATATATAATGCATAGATGGTAAAGTGGTGTTTACTGAAAAACACGCGTGCTAGTAAATAAATTTCGAGGAAATCTAATATTGATTCTCTTTTCTGAAAGGCTTAAATTTATTTTTTTTTTATTTAACAAAAATTACCTAATACATATGATGCTATACTTAACATAGAATCAAGGGTGAAAGATGGAAGAGTAAAGGAATGATTTTATTGTTAAATAATTGTTGGCAGAAGCAAAATATATACAGTGGTGCGCCATAAAATAGAGTCACCTTTAAGTACATATTTCGCAAAAGAAAAGAAACATACTAAATCTTCATAAAAAAATTTTAAGGTTTTTATTTTTTCATACAGATGAGATTTTAAATGAAGCTTAAGTTCGTTTGTATTCTCTCTAAGAAAGAATAAATTAAATTACAAGTTAGGTGATATTATTAAAAAAAAAAAAATAGGAAAATTTAATTTTCAGACACCAGCAGAGCAGAATGCACATTTTCTAGACAGCTACGTCCGTCACACAGTGTTGTGAGCGTGGCCATATATAGAAAATTATGGAAATTAAAAAAAAATGGCTAACGGCATTTAATTAAAGACACTTACTAATAAGCGTAAAAAAATTAGATTAAAATAATATTTTTCTCTAAAGATATGGCTCTTCAAAATTGTGGTTTGAAATAACTACAATTTTGTATAAAAAGGAATAAAATGAGCATGTACTTCGTAGGGTTATTTATATAATTGAATTTAGTTGGCAAATAAACCAAATTTGTACTAGATTAGTTGTTGTATTATGTTTTAAGCATATAAACGGTATTTTTAACTACATATGTCGATAACAGTGTATGCATCATTATAAGAATGATATTAATAAAACAAAACAAAACTTGTTGTGATAAGCAAACATACAATAGTGAAGAAAAAAAAATTTTTTCAAATATTACCGGGATATTTTTTCTTTCATTTTATAACAAAAAGTAAAAAAAAAGTATGTTAATTTATAAAAAAAAAATTTAGCAGCGCTTAAATGCGCCAATTTAAATAATTTATATTTTCTTAGTGTAGCAAAGTAAACTGTCTAGTGGAAAAAAATCAAAAAAAAAAAACTTTCAAATTTATCAATAAAATATATATGGGATGAAAGCTGTGATTCCCACGATTCAAGAGGTGGTTTGGTTTTTCATGTCCGTTATACCTATAAAAAGTTACACGGCTTTAAAATCGAATTATTTTGATATTTTTTTTTTCACAATTTTTGAGTAACAAAAAATGAGTTTGGAAAAATAAATATCAAGAATTCATTTTTCAATAAAAATGCAAATATTTATAACAACACTGTAAAAAAAATTGTGAAGTTTTTAGCCAAAATATGTACTAAAAAAAAGTCAGCTTCGATGGACCCGAAAAAAAAGGAAAAAATATGTATATATATATATATACTTAAGTTTAAGCATATATTGAAGGTGAGGGCGTCCATTCATCTAATTGAAGAAATATAAGTGTCCTGTCTTCGAAATTAATTAAAAAAATTTTATTTAATTTTAAATTTTTTTTTTAATTTTTTGTAAAAATATATTTTTTAGCCTAACGTGGCCTTATCTGAATTGAATCAAATTTCGCCAAATCATTAAGAATATCACGTCCAATTACTATAAAAAAAATTTCATACAGTTAGCAATTTTTCTAACTTTTATGACACTTATAAATTTCAGGATATACGGGAAGGACACGAATCCTTGCTTCGAATTTTTTTAAATTTTAAATTTTGTTACGTTTTGCCAACCTACATATATGTGCCAAATTTCAGCTCTCTGCAATAACTTTTTCTATTTATGGCCACTCGTTATATGAAGTCACGACTCTGTGCGTCATCAGCACTCTTCGTATCTAATCTACTTTGGGTAATGTTTAGTTGTAAGCATCATCTATTGAACCAACCAAACTCAGATAAAGGAATACGAGAAAACTATATTCAATCATCAATCTTCAGTTGGTGAGAACGAAGTCTAACACTACCTAAAGCTTCCCATTTTTTTATTATTTTTACTTCAATATTTACCACCTTATATTTGTTGTTGCACCTTCGGTTAGAAATGAAAGCTACTTTTGTTTATTTGTCTAGTATCAAACCTAACTATGTTGGGAAACATGTGTCTTGCTAAAACACAAATTCAAGTGGAATTTTTCAATCTGCTTTAGGCATCACATAACTGTTAAGCAGATTTATTCATCTCTTGGAAATTTGTGTTTTTTAGATAATAGAAGTGGATGGCTCCATTATTTTTCACACCTAAAATCTTGAATTTAAAATGTTTTTTTTTTTACGTATATATTTCATTTTAAGTTTTTTATCAAAACTGGTCTATAGTATTTTAGTTGGTCAGTTGTTCGGTCACACAAAAAAAAAACCTTAAAATTTTTTATGAAGATTTAGTATGTTTCTTTTCTTTTTCGAAATATTTAGTATAAGGTGGCTCTATTCTGTGGAACACCACTGTATATCTGTATGAGATAATATAGAGAAAGTGAACAAATATTGTCAGGAGCTATGAGTAGAGGGGGGGACTTAAAGATGAGAGTAATAAAAATTTAACTTCACCTGGCGAAACCAAAGTATTTTTTAAACCAAACATACAACTATGTCACAGAGCTAAATTCCGTTCGGAACTGGAATTGTTTCCGTACTTTGCTTCTCTAGAAAACGTAAAACGAAAAAATTTTTCGAAATGAAACCACTTGCAATTTGCTATGTAGAATTAATATCTTTAGCATTTTTAGCCGCTTTAACTATTCAGGACATCGTTTTATTAAAATTATGCTACATATTTTATCAATTTACGCTGTGATTAAAGATATTTCGGGCAATTTTTGTTACATTTTTTCTGACAAATATTTTTTTGGCTTTCAAAAAATTAATTTATTTAAGCATTTCAGACATTTCGTTCGGATTTTAAATGATTTCGTAGTTATCATTTCGATCGGAATGGTTTTAGCTTCTATAGATTGCGTTCGGTTTTAGTAAATCTAAAAAATACAAAACCACTTTTTATGTATTACATATTGAAACCTAAGAACGAATGTGACAAAACAAAAAATAGAAGCTTTGAGAGATAATAATAATTCAAGAAATAAATCTTTGACCAGTTTGTAGGCCGAAACCTCCCCTACATTCCTACATCCCAATATATATGCCCCGGGTTGCGACTGTGGGCACCAGAACAATTTTTCTGACCCAAGGTTCGACATTTTCTGCACAAATTACGAAAACACGAGTTTTACAAAACCAATTATTTTCTGCACAACATTGCAACGTTGCTTGTTGAACATTTCGACCTTCTTAACACAAATCTAGTGACAAAAATTTGTATACCGCATCGTCTTCTTGGGTGTTGGGTACTATAACTTTTGGGGAACCTGCCATTAAAAAAAAACATGTAACTTAATATTAGAGTAATAAATAAAAAAATCATATGGCAAAATAATTGTGTGCTAAATAAAAATACTTTTAAATGTTAGCTATATTTTTTACCCGATATACCCACAGATCTATCTGGACATTTTAACGATATACTGAGAAAGTTCATTTTGGACCACCCTGTTCGCTGTGATAATGTTTAAATAAACCAGCAATATTTTGGCTCCCGAGGTAGTATTTACTTTCAATGGAGTAATATAACTTTGAAATCGGTTACCATAAAAAAAGATTTTTGATAGAAGCAAAATACGGAATCAATTCCATTTCCGAACGTAATATAGCTCGGGAGCATGGTTTATTGTCTTCTACATTCATTTTTATGTTGCCACATTAAAAGTGGTTTTGTATTTTTTTCGATTTAATGAAACCAAACGGAATCTATAGCAAATAAAACCATTCCGATTGGAATGGTAACTATGGAATCATTTCAATTCCGAACGGAATTTGTGATTTGTTTTTTTTTTTTTTGGTTTCTAGATTTTCTTTTTAAATATTATTTTAGACTTTGTTTCAGATAATTAATATAATTTATGAATGTTATATAGATTTATATATATTTTTTCATTTTTTAATATATTTTTCTTTTATTAATAACACAGTGTATCACGGAAAAAAATAACCATATACGGACACCACTACGTGATAAAAGACCAAAAAAAAAAGACCCCTGTCTCCCAGGTTTGCCCAAAGTCCTCCAGGTTTTTTTTATGGGCCCTCGAAGATGTGGGGCCTCTATGTCATTTTTGCAAAAAATGATCATTTACTCAAGCTCATATTTTGCAAACCGTTTGAAATTTCGATATACTCTCTGAGACAAAGTTGTAGCTCTTGTCATAAAGAACAAAAATTGTTCTTTTGTTTTGTTTGTTGACGTAGCCATTCAACCAGAAGTGCGCTTCAACGCTAAACAAAATTCGCTTATGAAAATCGGGAACAACGGTAATCTCGTTTTGGGCCCATTTGCAAGCGTTGTTCATGCGCGAGTCGATTCATGATAAATTGCCAAAAAAAAAACTAAGAATAAATCACTTGACAGCTGTTAAATCGGTCGCCATCTTAAAAAGTAATGCCAATTTAAAGTTCTATACCTATATAAAAAACACCCTTTACCATTTTATCAATTGGAAAAAGGCTTCTCGCCGACCAGAGTACAACATTTCCTTGTCAATTACATTTAATATTTCTAAAACTTTTGAAAGCTACGATAATTTGTCTCATGATAAAAGAGATTGCTTAAGTTAAAAGCGTAAATTTTATTGTGAAGTGACTTATCTCGGATATCATATTGTAGCTTGCAATTAACAAAAAAAAATAGTTTTCAAAATTAAATAATTTATTTTTTTTTTGTTTAACTGACAATTTGTCCAGTTTTAGCTTTCTTAAGCTAATAACTGAAACCAGAACTGGGCCTTCCAGGCCATTTCAGACCGTCTGGCTACTACCTACTAGCGGTAGCTGAACTAAGCATGTGTTTTTACTTTTATTTTTTTTTTAATTTTTTGGACTTAGCTCATTTGCTTGCTCATTGCATAACAAGAAGAAAAATATATAAAAGTGATTTATATTATTAAAAATAAAATACATTATTTCGTTCTATAAACATGCTACCATAAAATCTTTATTTTCATTAAAAGTAGACTTAGTATATTTGCTCACCAAGCCAACGAAATAATATTATTTTTTGTGTTGTGAAATTTTTTTTTTCGACTTCTCACTATTGATACTATAATGCTTCAAGTGTGTTTGTGTTTTTTAGGGATTTATTTCAAAAGTCTTCACTGTCAAACAGTATATATTTTTTTTTTTTTTGTGGATTCTTTAATTCATTTGAGAGCAATATTTGAAAAATGTCACAGATTTATTTGCGTTGGTTGAACCAATAGCAAATGTTACACCCACACCCACACATTGATTTATATGTTTTAATTAATATTTTCTTTTTTTTTGTTATTTTATATTAAACAAAGAGGGAAACATATACCGCAGGTATAGAGAGATTTTTTTGAAATGATAAAAAGTAATAAAAAAATTTTTTTTGTTTTTTTCTTTAGAAACATAATTGTAATTGAAATAAGTTTTTCACTCAGTGTTATTTTACTTTCTATTTTGTAATTTACATTAACCTTTAAGTACTATATTTATCATGATTATTTTATTTATGTGAAACCGCAATATTAAATTTGAAATTTTTATATAAACTTAAAATTTTAAATTTTAAAAATTTTTTTTTTTAATTTTAAAGAATGGGCGCAGTGGAGGTAAGTAAATAAATTGACTGTCAAATAAAATGTCAAGCGTTATATCAGCTCTTTTATTTTAACATTTAATAAGTACAAATTTAAAAAATGGACAAAGAATTGTTTCATAAAATGGATGCATTAACTGGCCACCTCGTTCATATGATTTGATGATTTAAGATTTATTTTTCTGGGGCTATTTAAAGTCCCAGATTTATGCAGTAAAACCAGAAACGGTCTTACATTGAGAAGATAATATTCGACACATTATTGCGGAAATACAAACTGCGTTACAGTAACGGATATGAAAAAATTAGACCTCAAGAGTCATCGGCTACAAACACGAAGTAATATTTTAAACATTTAAGTCAATTTGATGGATAATAAAAACAGTTTTCTTTGTCAATTTAAAGTTCACCGTGTCTATAAAAAATAACACCCCTTAGTGCTGTGCCGTCTTCTGAACTCGAATTGATGTTTCATCGTTTGTCGCTTAGAGGCATTTTTTGTTGTTTGTTGATCTTGCATTTTTTTATTCATTCGTATATAGCAAACTATTGGGTGATTTTTTTTGAGGTTAGGATTTTCATGCATTAGTATTTGACAGATCACGTGAGATTTCAGACATGGTGCCAAAGAGAAAGATGCTCAGTATGCTTTGACATTTCATCATGAATAGACTTACTAACGAGCAACGCTTGCAAATCATTGAATTTTATTACCAAAATCAGTGTTCGGTTCGAAATGTGTTTTATCGACAAATTTTGTTCAGCGATGAGGCTCATTTCTGGTTGAATGGCTACGTAAATAAGCAAAATTGCCGCATTTGGAGTGAAGAGCAACCAGAAGCAGTTCAAGAACTGCCCATGCATCCCGAAAAATGCACTGTTTGGTGTGGTATGTACGCTGGTGGAATCATTGGACCGTATTTTTTCAAAGATGCTGTTGGACGCAACGTTACGGTGAATGGCGATCGCTATCGTTCGATGCTAACAAACTTTTTGTTGCCAAAAATGGAACAACTGAACTTGGTTGACATGTGGTTTCAACAATATGGCGCTACATGCCACACAGCTCGCGATTCTATGGCCATTTTGAGGGAAAACTTCGGAGAACAATTCATCTCAAGAAATGGACCGGTAAGTTGGCCACCAAGATCATGCGATTTGACGCCTTTAGACTATTTTTTGTGGGGCTACGTCAAGTCTAAAGTCTACAGAAATAAGCCAGCAACTATTCCAGCTTTGGAAGACAACATTTCCGAAGAAATTCGGGCTATTCCGGCCGAAATGCTCGAAAAAGTTGCCCAAAATTGGACTTTCCGAATGGACCACCTAAGACGCAGCCGCGGTCAACATTTAAATGAAATTATCTTCAAAAAGTAAATGTCATGGACCAATCTAACGTTTCAAATAAAGAACCGATGAGATTTTGCAAATTTTATGCGTTTTTTTAAAAAAAAAAGTTCTCAAGCTCTTAAAAAATCACTCGTTAGCTTATCTATACATATAATAAAATAGTAACTCATATCCGTCTGTCTATCTGTCTGTCTGTCTCTCTGTCTGCTTTTCTTTTGGGTTCGCATCACGTAAAAACTACTGGATGGATTTAAACAAAATTTTGTAAGGAAGTACCTTAGCATCCTGATCCCATTATAGGATAATTTTTTCCGCAAAAATAACTCATTTCCAAAAGAAAGTGGAGAAAAAGCAGTAAAAGTACACCGATTTTTTTTTACCGATTTAAAGCTACTGCATACTTTAAGGCATATTTTAATCTTGAAAGCGGAACATTTTAAACACAGTTGCACAGCAGAAGGCGCTGTTTTAAAACAATGACAAAATGTGAATTGAAAGCGTGACATTTTAAACACGGTTACGGTTGCGCAATAGATGGCGCTGTTTTAAAATAATGACGAAATATGAATTACTTATTGCCAAATAGCCACTTGAATAAAATTTGTATTTTATTTGTATTTTTACTTTGTGGAATTACAATGTTATAAAAATATTTTAAACACCTTTTACAGAGCTTTACAATAATTTTAAGAATTTTATATAAATTTTTGAATTTTATGCAGGGATGGGTGACTTTATATAAAGTAAATACATAAACCATAACAGAAGCACTATAAAAGTAAGAGTCTTACAATTGATGTAAAATACTTCCATAACAAAACCGAACAACATATTTTCAGGAAGCCCACGACGTGGAGGGCGCAGCTAGTATATAAATATAATAAAAAAAATCTATACTTATAATAAAACAGTGACTTATTTCCTGTCTGTCTGTACGTTTGTCTTTCTTTCTCTTCATGTTCACATCACGTAAAAACTACTGGATGGATTTTATCAAAATTTTGTGAGGAGGTACCTTAGTATCCTGATTCCAATATAGCATACCTCTTTTCCACAAAAATAGCTTATTTCCAAGAGAAAGTGGAAAAAAAGCAGTGAAAGTACGCCGATTTATTTTACTGATTTAAAGGTACTGCAGGGCTTTAGGGCTTCCTTTATTTTTGAAAGCGGAATATTTTAAGCAATGTTGCGCAATAGATGTCACTGCTTTAAAATAATAACTCAATTCCTGTCTGTCTTTTAGAGGTTTACAATAATTTTTAGAATTTAAGAATTTTTTTTATAAATTTTAGAATTTTACACAGGGATGTTTATCTTTACATAAAGTAAATACGTCAGAGTCTTAAAATTTGGTGTCGATTACTTTCAAAGCAACATCGATCAAAATATTGTGAGGATGCACACAATGTGTGTGGGCACAGCTACTAATACATAAAATGCTTTAAAAATCTCCATTGAAAGATCAGAAAAACACCGTGTAAGCAACAATTTATAAAATAAGACAAACAATTTAGTTAATTGCTTTTGAAATTAATATTCCCTTAAATTAACTAAAATCCTCTTATTTTATTTTTTTGTTTGTTTGTTTAATTAAACAGACGCCTGTACGCATACGTATTTAAATTATTCAGCATATTACTCATACGTTCCAGTCGCTGTTTTGAAATTGTATGGCTGCTGTTGCTGAAAGCATTACAGCATAAAATTATTTAATCCACTGACACTCAACTTATTGTTTGTTTTATCCATGACCTTTTAACAACCACTTAAATGGTTAATGGCCACATTCAACAAAAAGCAAAAACAAAAGCAAACACTTTGATGGATGTTTGTAATTATTTAAAGACTTTTTTATGAGTATTAAAAACATACTATTAAGGACTAAGCGGCAGTTGATATATATGCATAATAAAGAGAAATAGATTTGTTTTTTATTTCTTGAAATAGTTAAGGGATATTTTTCTCTAATTAAAAATAAACACACTCATTACAGAAAAAGATTGATTGGTTATCGGTAACACTTATCTATTAAATATAACATAAAATGAATTTAAAAAAGATTACTAAATTAATAGACGTAACTAAGCTTCCAAATATGCAATGTAAGTTCAATCTGGTATGATGTGATCAATATTAATGTTAGCACCTAGCTCTGTTGGCTCCTAACCGACGGTATTCTTGAATGTCAATGAAGTGACTATAGTACCACCTAAATGCCATTGTCCCATCATCGCTTATTACCGCACGTACGCTAATGAATAGCAATTAATAGAACCTAGAAGTCTGGATCCGTGTTTTAACCTCTTCTTTAGAAACTATCCAACTCCTTCTAATGAGAGTAAAACAGCACTTGACTGATCGTTTGCCATCTCTGCATGTTATGATCCAAACCACAACCACCACGTGTACCCACAAAGGGGACCTCACAAACGCATAGAGAAGAGTAGCTCTCTGTTGGGCTACTGGTTCACGTTGCTAACAGTCGTTTGGACACTGGGCGGGCCTCGAACGACTCTGTATTGCACATATCTGTTCTTACAGATTACGGTTCCACGAACCTTGCTGTCTGGTGCCCCCATTTTCCCCGACAGCACTGCATCAATGTAGAGGCATGAACTACAATTAAAATGAGTGGCCACAGGGGGACCCTAATCTGGTATAAATAAAACACTTCTGTTGAGTGCCTCGATATACTGATGGTTTGTCAGACTGGGGTTGCCAGTTCGATTCCCCAAAGCCTCTAAGTGTTTCCACTTATTACGGAAGGTATTTTACACAATGAATGTGTGTGGAGAACGTCATCCAAATTTTTACTAATGGTGCTCTCATGGACGGTAGAGCTGGAGCAGTTGTATACTCAGCTGACTTGAGCTGACCCTGTCCAGTAGTCTGCGAATCAACTAGCAAAAAGGAGATCTGCTGTGAATTTCTGTGAACCAGAACCCACAGTAACACTGAGAAATCACCTAATGCGACCGAAAGTCCTACAATGGTTGAATTTATTTAACCTGCAACGGTGGAGGGAGGCCACTACATATAGACAGACTCGAATGGTTCTCAAAGAGCCCTTCCCACCAAAAAAAAAGCTCCTTAAGCTGCATAACTGCGTTAGTAACAAGTATCAGGTATAATCTAGCCCAGATGAAAATCGAAGATAATGCTTGCAGAATGTGCCTGGAAGAAACTAAGAAGGTAGCGCACATTGTGTGTGAAAGTCCAGCCGTGGTTAGCATAACACTTAAGACTACGGCAGAAACTTGTTAAACGTGGATGGCATGAGACAAATGCTAGCAATTACTAAACGCTCCGTGATAAGAAAGAAGGCCGACAGTCTGAAATCACTGAAGTCAAGATTAACAGCTGGTGGTAGCACGTTAGAAGGGTAACAGGAACCATAATAGGTAGACTCCGCTATAGCAACAAATACTAAAACTTAAAGGGTGTTCCGATAAAGACATGTTATTTACGTATATGTGTTTATTTCTTGAACTGTAGGAGGCCGACACTTAAAATTTACAAACAGTTATACAAATTTTGTCCGCTATAAGTATAAAAAAATAAACCTACAAATTAAAGGGTGTTCCGATAATGACGTCATTTGCATGTATGTGGTCTAAGTTTTAAACCAAAATCGGTAGACTCTTGAAATTTTCACAGAAAGTGTATAACTGTGGCTGCTATAGCAATAAATACGACAACTTATGGGGTGTTCCGAAAGCGAAGTGTTATATGCGTCTATGTCTTTATTTCTTTAGCTGTAGGAGGCAACCACTTAAAATTTACAGACATTAGATAAAACTATGCTCGCTTTATAAACAAGCATACAAAATTAAACCTAAAAATTAAACGGTGTTCCGATAGTGACGTGATTTGCATGTATATGACCTAAGGGTTTATAATAGCTAGACTCTTGAAATTTTTACAGGAGGTGTATTACTATGGCCACTATATCCAGTAGTAAAAATTAAATTGTGTTCCGACAATGACGTGATTTGCATTAATATGGCCTAATTTTACCTATGGCCTATTATGGTCTATTTTTATATGGCCTACCATAATAGGTAGACTATTAAAATTTTCACTGGTAGTACATTACTATAAAAACCAGTAAAAATTAATGGGTTTTCAGACAGTGACGTGATTTGCACGTGTAACACCTTTTTTTTGAAGTGTAACAGGTAGTCTCTTGAAATTTGTACAGAAGATGTGTTGCCACGACCGCTATGATAATTACTAAAAATTAAAGCGTGTTCTGTCAGTGGCTTGGTTTCAGGTATATTACCTTATTTTTGAACCGCAATAGTTAGGCTCTTAATATTTTGAAAGTGTATTACAATTACTAAAATGTAAAGGATGTTCCGATAGTGATGCAATTTAGGCTAATGTGACTTTAAAATTTATACAGATTATTTTTTACAATAACTACTGTAACAACAAGTAACGAAAATAAATTTATTAAAAATATATGTCACGAATTTAAGTAGTTTGGTCTTGGCTTCTCTAAACGTTACAACCAGATACTTGATATTAAATACTATGCTCTGATATAAAAAATAAGTAAAAATTAAGGGGTGCCCCATATGCTAATGCTAATGAAATGGGCAATTATTTCGGCAATATAATGCATTACCACCCTAAATGATAATTTAATATCGAATTTTAGAATTTTTGTTACAACAAACTTCACCTTTGTTTTTGGAAAAAGTTTTTTTTCCTTTTTTTATTTTTGAAATTCCAATTGGTATGTTTTTCACTTTTAAATAAACTTTAATAAATAAATTTAATATTTTAATTATTTTATAAATAATACTTTTTCGTCTTAATTTGCAATTTGTAGGATGTTTTAGTTTAAATTGACTTTTATAAATAACATTTATTTTATTTTTTTATTTAATTTTTATTTTTATTTTGTTTTATTTTTTATTTTATTTTTTTTTATTTTTGTTTTATTTTTTATTTTATTTTTTCATTTTATTTTTTTTATTTTATTTTTTTATTTTATTTTATTTTTTCTTATTTTATTTTATTTTATTTTATTTTATTTTATTTAATTTTATTTTTTTTTTAATTAATTTAATTTAATTTTATTTTTAAATAATATTTTTTTTAATTTTTTTTTTTCAGAAATTTTTATTAATTAATTTTTTTTAATTTTTAATCTTCAAATTTTATATATTTTTTTCTTTTGTAATTTGTTGCTTGTTAAATCAAATTCCTTATGTTTTGATTTTTGTTTTTAAAAATTTTAATATTTTTCTTATTTTTTATCTTTTCACCCGCTATTTTGTTGTGAACATTTTAGCAGCACGTTTTCGACTGAATTTACTTACTGGTGCATTATTTATTGGTAAAATCAAACTGTTTGCTTGTAGTAAGTTAAACAGCTGTTATAGAAAATTGTTAAGTTTTTGTTTTCCTAAAAGCAACAACAATAATAACACATATATGCAGCAACCAACAATTGATATCAACAGCATCAGTGAATTGTGGATTTAATAAAATAGATTCCAAACTTTAAAAAGCCTTGCGCAGGTCCTCCACAAAATTTATACTCATTTTTTTGGGAAAGCATAAGGAGTAAAGAAACCATGTGGTTTTAGCCACCTGTTGATTTGGTAAAAAAAAATAAAATCAAACACAATAGTTTTTTAGAATTCATTCAGTTTAAAATGTTGACCGTAATAACAACTTTACACACAATAGAATAAATAAATGCTAAATATAGTTTTAAATTTGTATTCATGGTTTTAGCTACAGGGGAAGCATTTTATTTTATAATACTCTCTTATAAGCAGAAAGGACTTTTAAGGACCTGTATATTTATAAGCCTCCATTTCGAATTACAAGTGATGGTTGGTTAACCATCAATTTGACAGGAAGATCAATTTACTCTTAACGATAATACGCATCCCAAAAATACACCGTAAACTACAGTGCGCGCAGAACTTGGGATTGGTGGTGTGCAGCATTATCATGCTCAACAATTAAACCTGTGTTGGAAGAACCTTGGTTTACACGTTTGCAAGATTCAAATTGTACAGGCCTTGCTTCAATTGAAGGGCATTGGGTTTGCAAAATTAAGGTTTTGAGAGTCAGCCAGAGATGAACAAGGAAGCCTCGTAAGAGTTGAAAAGGTTAGTCTCTGAAGAAAATCCGGTTTTTATTTCTCGTAAGAGATGAAAAAAAATACTTCGTAATAGGTGATCTGGGTAATCTCTAATGCAGTCTTGATCTCAACTTTCAGAAGCCGAATACCTCTGTACATATCTTTAATGGAGCCTTTCTACACAGAAAAAAATATTTTCACCAATTAAAAAAATTAATTGGTTTCATATTAAAATTTAATTATATATTTATTTGATTCAATTAAAACCTTTAATTGGTAAAAAAAATTATATGTAGGCTCAGCTTAGATTGCAAACGTCTACTGAACATTTCAATCCTCAAGCCAATACAAGGGGTGATCCCTTTCGAGGTCCCCTACTTTTTTAAAGAAAAAACACAGAAAATTCGAATTTAATGGAAAATCTTTATTATCATTTGAAAGAACATTCTTTGGCATTTATTTTTTGAATATTATTTCTATGAAATGTTGGCCGTTGCTACGTCGCAGATGGTCTATCCGTTGAGTCCAATTTTCGATGACTCGTTCGAGCATTTCGACTGGTAACTGGGGAATGACACGCGTGATGTTTTTCTCCATGGTCTGAATCGAAGCGGATTTGTCGGCATAAACTTTAAACTTTACATATTCCCACAGGAAAAACTCTAGTGGTGTGATATCACACGTTCTTGTTGGCCAATCACGGCCAATCGACGTGAAATTATGTGCTCACCGAAATGTTCTCTCAATAAATCTATTGATTGATGCGATATATGGGAAGTGGCGGCGTCTTGCTGAAACCAAATGTCGACGAGATCACTCCCTTTAATTTTAGGCATCAAATAGTCGGTTATCATGGCACGACGTTTGCACCGGCATCATTTTTAAAGAAATATGGACCGATGATTCCACCGGGCCACAAACCACACTAAACCTTTGTTTTTTCTGGATGAAGTAAGAGCTCCTGAGGTTGCTCTTCGTTTCAAATGCGGCAATTTTGTTTGTTTACATACCCATTGAGCCAGAAATGGGCCTCAGCGCTAAACAAAATTTGCCTTGAAAGCGTCAGATCTTCTTGGAACTTTTCAAGAGCCCATATGAAATGCCAAACAATACTAAACAAAAATAACATGACAGCATAACACGACTCACACGTGATCTGTCGAAAAAAGGCTATTGAAAAAAGTACCTCGAAATGGATCACCCTTTAGTTGTATGAAATTTAGTTACGGGCCACTGCCTCAGCTTCCAACTTAGAAAAAAATACAAAGGCACTAAAAGTTAATCTAAACGTGCCATCATTTAAAGCGAAAATAGAGCAACTTGCAGTAACGAATTCGAAGAAGCTTGCAAAGCATGTCCGATCCTACTGGATCATGATTACATTCATTTAAGAGGAAGGGATATTGCTTCCCTTAGCCGTACATCAGGGCAATGAACCACAAAAATAGCAGCAATATTGACACATCAAATTTTTGGTCTAATAGTGTGTGGCTGAATTAACAAGTCTATTTGTTTTTTTTTTTTTATTTTAAACTGAAGATATGAATACTTATTGTTAGTTCAAATATATTAATAATAATATAAAAGATACAAAAAATAAAAATATAAATAAACCTCAGATTTATTCACTTTTTCATAATTTCTTTCTTTTACAAAAATCAGTAATTAATTTTTAATTTAAATTTGAAAGAAAAAAAAAAAAACATTCATTCACTCACTTCAAAATTTCATCCAGTTCAATGACTGTTGTCTAGACAACGAGACATTTAAATCGAAGTGTAACGTTTTATTTCTTTTGTTTTTGTGTAACCAACATTTTTATAATTTTGTTTGTAAATCCTCTTTTCATCTTAAATACTTTTTTCGTTATTAGAAAAAAATATAAAACAAAAAAAAAATATTTAAATAAATTTCAAATTAAAATCCAACTGAAACAAACCCTTTTTCAAAGTTCAACAAATTTATCATCTGGAATTCTCTTGTTTTTTAATGGAGATAGAAAATTTTACAATTTTAAAATAAATTGTTTTACCTTCAACAATAGACATGGAGATATTTCTTTTTCTATTAAA
Organism: Phasia obesa; assembly: GCA_949628195.1. NCBI lineage: Eukaryota > Metazoa > Arthropoda > Insecta > Diptera > Tachinidae > Phasia > Phasia obesa. The sequence goes on from OX451219.1 coordinate 17,928,217, forward strand.
CAAATTTATTGAAGCCATAAATTTTGAATTTTAGGTTGGCAGGCTATTGGCTTTTTTATTTTGTTTCATTTTTTTTTTATTTTATTTTATTTTATTTTATTTTATTTTATTTTATTTTATTTTATTTTATTTCATTTTATTTTAATTTAAACTGTGAATGAGAGATTAAACGTCCGTTTTAATTAATTATTTCTAAATTAACTTGAATTATAAATATTTGAGGTTTCTTTTGTTTTTATTATGAGTCATGGTAAAAGAGTTAATCACAAAAACCAATCTTATCTATGCTAACTAATTAATTACTTAATTATTTCTTAAACGGTGACTTTTAAAATGGTACTTTTAAAAAGAAATCTTTGAAAAGGAACCGTTTAAATAAATTCAAATATAAAAAGTACTTTTTTCTAAAGAACCTTAACATTTTATTAAAATGTACTTTTTCAAAAGAAACACTTATTAACATTTTTTAAATGGTACTTTTTAAAAAGTATATTTCCTTAAAAATATTTTTACGAAATGCTTTTGTTATGAGTCATGTGAAAAGGGTTAATTACAAAAAACAATCTTATGAATTCACATTTATTTAAATTGTACTTTTTTAAATGGTACTTAAAAAAATGGATATTTCCTTAAAAACTTTTTTGAAAAAATGTAAAGTACATTTTAAAAAGTACCTTAGTAAAAAGTACCCTATACAAATGTTCTTTTTAAAGCGTGCCTAGTTGAAAAGTACCTTATAAAAATTTGTATTTTAAGAAAACCTTTTAGAAAATTATCTTTAATTAGTTTCTTAAAGATGCTTTCTAGAAGTTTTTCTTAAAGGCAATTTTTTATAAGGTACTTTTCGACAAGTGAAAAAATATTAAAATGTACTTTAAAAAATATATTCTTAAAGATGCTTTCTAGAAGTTTTTCTTAAAGGCAATTTTTTATAAGGTACTTTTCGACAAGTGAAAAAATATTAAAATGTACTTTAAAAAATATATTTATCTCAAAATGTAATTGCAATATTTATTTATTTATAAAATTTTATTTACGTTCTTTTAGAAAAATATCTTTAAGAAAGTACCTTTTAAAAAGGTACTTTAAAAAAGGATTAGAATGTGTTTTTTTAATTATATTTATCTCAAATTGTGATTGTAGTAAAGTACCTTTGTTAATGTAATTATTTAAGAATATTTTTATTTAAGGTAGTTTTATAAAAAAAAAACATTTTTAAGTACTTTTTTAAAGATTTTTAGTACTGCTTAAAAGTACTTTTTTATAAGATCCTTTTTGAATAATTTTTAAAAATTTTGAAGTTACTTTAAAGAAACCTCATTTAAAAAGTAACTGTAAAAAACCCTTTAAAAAGATAAATAACCCTTTTAAAAGAAACTTCTATAAAATTATTTTTAAAAAGTACCTCTCAGAAAATACCTTTAAAACAAAACTTTCAAATAGTACCTTAAAAAAGTACTAATAAAAACATTAAAAAAAAACTTAAAAAGTATCTTTTAAAGGTAATTTTTATAAAATGTTCCTTTTTTGTTAAAAAAAACTAATTAAGCGTTACTTTTGTAAAAGGTTATTTTAAAAATAGGAAGGTTCCTTTTTAAAACTTCCTTGTTATGTTAATTTTAAAGGGATTTTAAATGTCTTTTTATAAATAACTTTTTAAAAAGTACTGTTTAAAAGGAAGTCTGTGAAAGGTACTTTGTGAAGGGTATTTTATGAAAGATACTTTTTAAAAAAATATTCTCTTAAAATTACTTCTTAAGGATATTCTTTTTAAAAGGTTCTTCTTAAAGGTCCTGTTTTTCAAGGAGTTTTTTATACAAGTTGCCTTTTTCAAGAGTTGCTTTTTTAAAAGGTACAAAGCTGCTTTTTTTAAAAGTTCTGTTTTAAATAATTTTTTTATTTATTTTTTTTTAAGGTACTGAAAAGTACTTTTGGAAAGGTGTCTTAAAAAAATATTCATAAAAGGTTATTAAAAAAAAAATATTTTTAAAAGGTTATTCTTAAAAATTATTCCTTCAATGGTTTTTAAAGGTCTGTTTTTAAGGGTATTTTTTTTCATAAAAAGTGCCCTTTGGTTAAATAAATCTTATCAATAATATAAGTAAAATAATTTCTTAAAAGGCCGACTGCTGCCCATTTTAAAAGATTTGTTATTTTTAAAATGTTTTTAAAACTCTTTTTTGAAGGTACTTTTTGAAAGTACTTTGTAAAAGGTACCTCAAAAAAAAAAAATTTCATAAAAAATAATTTAAAAAATTTTTTTATAAGGTTCTTCTTAAAAATAATTTATTAAATGGTTTTTTAAAGGTCGTATTTTTCAAGGTCGTATTTTTTTATAAAAGGCGCCTTTTTTATTAAATAAAACTTATCAACAGTTACTTTTCTAAAGGAGTTTTTTAAAAGCCCAAAAGCTATTCTTTTTAAAGCATCATTTTCAAATTATATTTTAAATGTTTATTTATAATCTATTTTTGGAGGTACTTTTTGGAAAAGTATTTTTTTATAAAAGGTAACAATTAGTTTTGTAAACGATTTTTTTTAAGGCCGAAAAGATCCTTTTCAAGTTATTTTTTAAATGTTTTTTTTAAGTCCTTATTGGAAGATACTTTTTGAAAAGTGCTTTGTAGCTCAAAAAAAAATCAATTTCATACAAGTTAATTTAAAAAAGAAAAAACACTTTTTAAAAGTTATCTCTTAATAGGCTTTTTAAGGTACTTTTTTATAAAAGGAAGGTACCTTTTTAAAATTACCTTTATTTATTGTTTTAAATGTTTTTTAAAAGTCCTTTTTTGAAGGTACTTTTTGAAAAGTACTTTGTGGAAGGTACCTTCAAAAGAACATTTTCATAAAAGGTAATTAAAAAAAAGAAAAACTCTTTTTAAAAGGCTCTTGTTAAAAGTTATTTCATAAATGGGGTTTTAAAGGTCCTTTTTTTAAAGGTAATTTTTTTAAAGGTACTTTTTTAAAAAGAAGGCTTTTTGTTAAATAAAACTTATCAAAGGTTACTTTTGTTTAAGTTTATGTTACAAGGTAAGAAGGTACCCTTTTCAAAAGACCTTGTCACGTTATTTTTTAAAGGTTTTTTAGAAGTCCTTTTTTGAAGGTGTTTTTTGAAAAGTACTTTGTGGAAGGTCCTTCAAAAAAAAAAATTTCATACAAGATAATTTAAAAAAGAAGAAATTCATTTTAAAAGGTTCTTCTTAGAAGGTATTTTTTTAATCGGTTTTTTAAAGTTCACCTTTTCCAGGGTATTTTTAAAAAGTTCCTTTTTGTTAAATAAAACTTATCAAAAGTTACATTTGTAAAAGTTTATTTTACAAGGTAGGAAGGTGCCTTTTTAAAAGATATTTTTCAAGTTATTTATTAAATGTTTTTATAAAAGGTTTTTTAAGTTTTGTTTTTAAGGTTTTTTTAATTTTTGATGGCTTGTTTTTGAAAAGTACTTTTTAAAAAATATTTTCCCTAAAGGTACTTTTTTAAATATATTCTCTTTAATAAATTTTCTTAAAAAAATAAAAAATGAATACCAAAATGCCGAGATTTAAATCTTTGTACTATAAATCCATATTTTAAAAGTACAACTCTTCACTTAGTCCTTATAAATTGTTGGCCTTTTGTTGAGTCTGTGCGTTGTAAAAGTTTTTGTAAATTCTTTTCTAGAAAAAAGAAAACAATATTTTAATTAATGCCAGCATGACTTTGTCAGTTTTCCTTAAAGATGTTTATAACGCAACAATAAGAAAATTTCAATTCTTACATTATTGTTGATGATGAAATCTCTGATCAACAACCACCCACTCAACAACAACCAACTACTTGCATTTATAATTTTTTTTTATTCTCTTTTAATAATTTGTTGTTCAATTTTAAGGTTGTTGTTCATTTTGTTCATAGTAAATTTACTTCCTTGTTATCTTTGTTGATTAATTCCGAATAGTCTTTATTTAAATTCATCGCAATTTTACGCTTGATTTTATTATTTATGGCTTCTTGTGCATTTTTTTTATTTTTTTGGTTATGAGTCTTTGAACCTTTACTTCTCTGATATTTTGAGGAAGTTCAGGATAAAATGTATAAATTGAAGTTAATGGCGTCAGTGCTTAAATAATAAATATTAAATATTTTAAAGGAAACTAAAAAATTTCAATGGAAACTATAACTTGTAATTAAAGCAGATACCACAGACAGACTGGTTAAAAATAAAACTTTAAATTAAATCACTTTATTATTGTGCTTTAAAATAAAAATGCTTTTTGACTACAAAAATTATTCATAAGAAGATTTAAGAAAATATAAAAAAAACCAAAAAAAATAAATTCAATGAAATGTATTTCCCCAGTTTATGCCATTTAAAAGAATGTACTAAAACTGTAATTTTATGGTTCTTTCGATTACTTCAAACAATTGAACAATATACTTAACGATATTATTTCAATAAAAAACATAAAACTTCGGCCAAAATTTACAATTTTACACTTCCCCTAAAATGGGATTTTTTTTTAATTTGTGGGAATAATTTTTTTTTTATAAATTAAGTTACTTTTAAAATAAAAAATATATATTTTACCCCACGAACAGAGTTTTTTTATTATAGTGTTAATTTAAGTAGTCCTTTCAATTTCACACTTCCCCGGAAAATGGGATTTTTATTTAATTTGTGGGAATTCTTTTTTTAAAATAAATTAAGTTACTTTTAAAATAAAAAATATATATATTACCCCACGAAAAGACTTTTTTTTTATTATAGTGTTAATTTAAGTGGTGCTTTCAATTTCACACTTCCCCGGAAAATGGGATTTTTATTTAATTTGTGGGAATTTTTTTTTTTTTTTTTTTCTAAATAAATTAAGTTATTTTAAAACTAAAAAGAAATATATTACCCCCCAAAAAGTGATTTTTTAATAATAATGTTAATTTATGTAGTCTTTGCAAAAAGTTCCTTTAACTTTTTGCAAAGACTACATAAAAGGACCTTTGAAAAAATATGTAAAAAATATAATTTCTTTATCTTTTAAAGGTATTATTTTTTTATAAAATGTGCCTTGTTAAATAGAACTTATCATCAGTTACTTTTGAAAAAGCTTCGTTTAAAATAAAGATACTTTAAAGGAAGAGCAATTCGAAAAATTCTTTTTTCTGACCAGGTAATTTTGCGTTCGCCTCACTATTAAAAACTACTGGATGGATTTTAACAAACTTAGGTGAGGAGGTACCTTAGCAGCGTGATTCCAATATGGGATACTTTTATTTCGAAAAATATCTTATTTCCAAGAGAAAGTGGAGAAAAGGCTGTTAAAGTACGCAATTTCCGATTTATAGTTTTTTTTTGGTTTAAAACTGGAATATTTTAAACAGGGTTACGCAGCTTTTATTTTTGAAAGTGTGATATTTTAAAAACTGGGATATTTTAAACACGGCTGCCCACCTTTTATTTTTGCAAGTGGGATATTTAAAACAAAATTGCACAACAGATGGCGCCAAATGAATAAAATTTTTATTTTTACTTTGTGGAATTACATTGTTTTAAACATCTCTTACAGAGGTTTACATTTATTTCTTATAAATTTTAAAATTTTAACCAGGGATGGGTACTTTTATATAAAGTAAATGCATAAACCATACCTGATGCACTATAAAAATAGGAGTCTTACAATTGTTGTGAAACAATTTCAAAGCAAAATCGAGCAAAATATTGTCAGGACACCCACGACATAACGGGCACACCTAGTATTAATATAAAGTAGACATTTTTTTTTTTTAATTTTCGAAAGTTGTAAATTTGTGGCAACATTTTTTAGTAATTTGTTCACCCAAACTTTATATTTTTACTGAGATATTATGTTCTCTGTTAAAAAATATATGGGATCTTGTGACCCTATCCAACCGTATGTTTTCTCTGTGTGTATAAAAAACAAATGTAAACAAAAGAAAAAATAATAACTAAGTTTTTATTATTAAATGTCGAATAAATAGAGGTTGTTTTAATGATTTATAATATTTCTTTTTTGAAAAATGTTTTCAAGGAATTTTATATCCCATAATGCCACTCATATTTGTACTGACAATGTCAAAATAAATCTTATTTTTGAGTTATTCTATTGCAATTATTTGTTCAACTTTTCAAAATTACCCTCCAGTAACTAAACAAATACTTAGAAACTTTCAGGATATTTGTTTATTTCTTTTGTTTTCATTCTGACAAAAACTATAAACAAAAATTATCTGCTTCAATTGCAGGTTATTAAATGAGAATAAAAAACTTTTATTTGAAATTAAATAAAACAATGCATCCAAAAGAAAAAGTTGAAAAGTATTACAAAAAAACTTAAATAAATATTTTTCAAGAGGAGATTTTTCTTGTGAAGTTTTCTTTAAAAACAAAAAATTAATAATTTAAGTGGCTTTAAAAAAGCTTATTTTGTCCATAAAAATTAAAAATAATATTATTTTTTTTTAAATATTTGAAAATAATATAAAACAGAAAAATTTGATTTTGAAGTAGTCATATGTTAAATTTATTTTAGAAATCATATTGAGAGCACTCTGAGGTTAAAACAAAGCAGGTTTCTTTTTTATTTCAAAAAGGGAAGATAACGCACCAAAATTTCTACACTAACTTTTAATAATGTTCGAATTCTATACCTTAATAGAGTCTTGTGCTGTCACTAGCCTTTACTCTCTGCTGCAATGACTTTAGAGTAACGAGGGTTAACTGGTGACCTTGTTTTTAATCACTCCATAGTCTACTGTATCACGTCCACATTTCACGCTGTCTATATACAGTCTGCAAGTATCATTTTCTTCGATTTTCATCTTGGTCAGATGAGACTTGTAATTTTCATGAACTGACACACAGAAGTAAAGGGATTTAAAAATATTTTGTATTGAAAATAATTCGAGCGCGCAGGAACCATTAATAACTTGTTAATAATGTTCACAGAGCCAAAGAAGAGATGTTTTTGAGTAGAACTACAGATTGTCGGCTTCCTAGGGTAAGGGGCGTCTGTTGGTTAAGGGTCCAAATTTGGGTACCTCGGGCATACATTTTTTTTAAGTCAGAAAAATTTTATTTATAACTCAAATGTTAAGATTTTTAAAGTAATATAGTCCTTGAAAATATCTACAAAAGATTTCCTTGCATTTCTAAGTTATCTCTTTTAGTTTGGGAGAAAATTGTCTCAGAAAATATTTTTTTTTTAATTTTTGACCGGAGTTAAATTAGTATTGGCATGGTGGATTTTTTTATTATCGAATTTTTATTTCTAAGATATCGGCTGTATTTCTGATCAAATCTATACATATAATAAAATATTAACTCATTTTCTGTCTGTCTTTCTGTCTGTCTGTTTTTTTATTTGTGTTCGCATCACATAAAAACTACTGGATGGATTTTAACAAAATTTTGTGAGGAGGTATCTTTGTATCCTGATCCCAATATAGGATACTTTTTTTCTGTCTGTCTTTTACAAAGCGTTACAATAATTTTTAGAATTTTAGAATTATATATAAATTTTAGAATTTCATCCAGGGATGGGTCCCTTTATATAAAGTGAATACGTGTAAGAGTCTTAAAATACGTTGCGGATTACTTTCAGAGCAAAATCGTACAAAATATTGTCAGGACGCATACAACGTGTGTGGTCACAGCTGGTGTGTTCATATAACTTAAAATACTAATCCGACCATAAATGAGTCTGCAACTGTGAAATTTGAATTATTTGCGAAAAAATCGTTTTTAAACCACTGTTTTTAAATGTTTTTAAAAATAAATGTGGCACTATAACCTTGTTAATTTTCTATCCATATTTAGCTTTTACACACAACTTAAAACTTTTATTTTTATCTTTTATAATTATATTTTTTTTATTTAAAATTAGCTTCATTTATAATTATAAAATGATGTTCAAAAATAACTAAGAGTATTTTATAAATAAAAAAATAAAAATAAAACTCCCAGAAGCCAGTAACTTATTTTCCTTATACATTATCGAAAATGACACACACGTGTATTTCTTAAGTACGCATTACGAAAAATAAAAACATATGGGGGTGTCCATACCAAAAAAAAAAATACAAGCTTATTAAAAAGGAATTATTTAAATAAAAAATTTTAACTAGGTTTATGTCATCTCTAATGTTACTGTTTTACATTGAAATCAGAAATTGTGGGTTGAAAATTAAAAAAATATATATTCCCCTAAATAGGGGATTTTTGAAAAAAATTTAGGAATTAATTAAAAAAATTCGAAAAATGGTTAATAGTATGGCTACTATTATCATTATCATTATCATTATCATTATCATTATCATTATCATTATCATTATCATTATCATTATCATTATCATTATCATTATCATTATCATTATCATTATCATTATCATTATCATTATCATTATCATTATCATTATCATTATCATTATCATTATCATTATCATTATCATTATCATTATCATTATCATTATCATTATCATTATCATTATCATTATCATTATCATTATCATTATCATTATCATTATCATTATCATTATCATTATCATTATCATTATCATTATCATTATCATTATCATTATCATTATCATTATCATTATCATTATCATTATCATTATCATTATCATTATCATTATCATTATCATTATCATTATCATCATTATCATTATCATCATTATCATCATTATCATCATTATCATCATTATCATCATTATCATCATTATCATCATTATCATCATTATCATCATTATCATCATTATCATTATCATTATCATTATCATCATTATCATCATTATCATCATTATCATTATCATTATCATTATCATTATCATTATCATTATCATTATCATTATCATTATCATTATCATTATCATTATCATTATCATTATCATTATCATTATCATTATCATTATCATTATCATTATCATTATCTTTATCATTATCATTATCATTATCATTATCATCATCATTATCATTATTATTATTATTATTATTATTATTATTATTATTATTATTATTATTTTTTTTTTTTTTAATATTATTATTATTATTATTTTTCAAATGCTTTATAAAACCGAGTAAATCCAAATATTCCCTCTTATAGCAATTATTTTTTCTATTTCTGTTAAAGTGCTTGCCATTTAGTTGAAAATAGCACTGTAGAAATATTAGCTAAAATCACTTATATACATAAATTTTTTCTAGTTAGGTTTCCCAGGAAAATGGGACCTTAAAAAAACACTGATTTTAACAGCAATTCACTTAAAAAACAAAACATTATTATATGACACTGTGTATTTCTCTTAATCTAATTTTATTCAAAAAGTTTCCATTTAAATATTATTTTTCCCCGATTGAGATTTTTTTTACGAAATTTACGAAATTAAGAAAATAAATTCAAAATACTAATACTTAAACACAATATTTCGAAACAATTAAAATTAAATGAGATAAAAAATTAATTCCCCAAAAATCATTTCTTATATGGGGAACCTTAATTTGTTTAAAGGTGATAAAATTACATCTTATATGGGGACATCTTTTATTTTTAATTATTGCTGTTATAGCAAACATAACAATACTTATGCTATGTAATATCATAAGGACTGACTATAACTATTCAATAGATAAAGCCGTATAAGTAAAAGTTACATCAGCTTTAGGGGCACCCTATAAATTTTATTTTTTTCTTTATTTGTTACGGAGGACTTCGTAATAAAGGCTCTGTGTAAAGTCTAGAAGTCTATCTTTAACCTTTCAAAAGATAAGGCCATATACAATAAATTACATGGAAAGTGTTCACACCCTTTAATTTCTTATTTAAAATTTTATACTTGGCGTCATAGCGATAGTTCTTACGAAGCTAAAAAAACACTCGATAGAAAATTAAATATGTATTGACTTTCCATTTAAGAATCGTCTTAAAAACCTTACTACAAGCAAAAATAGGCTTTACGAAATTGTATATCCCTTACTTTCATCCTTTTTATGTTATATATAGGTCATTCCATTATCAATTTTTTTTTTTATTAAAAGGAAATAAATAGTTTAAAATTAATTCGAATATCTCTATAATTTTAAAAAAGTACCAAGATGAAAACATGTTTAAGAATCAGAAATACACTGAAAAATATTCATATTGCTATTTTTGAATAGTTAACTATGGAAAGCCCCATCAATAAATCATTATTTGTTTCCCTAAGCTCTTTTAAAAAACATTTTTAATAACCATAATTGCAATCAATTATAGCGGTTGGTTTTAATATACAATCTGAATGCTTGTGTATTGGTAGAGCAAAAACTATCTGCACAGGTATTGGTATTATAGCTGATAACGAGTATCAAAAATAATGCGTATAAAATTTTATATTAAAAATTACGGAAAAACACATTTTTGTCGCATTCTTGTAAACAAATTATTTTCACTTCATTAAACATGCCAAGGATGTTGGGTAGGGTGCTGGCTATTGTAATGTGTTAAGCAAGCAATTTAACGCTGTTTAAAATAAATATAAATAATAAGTTTATATTTAACAAACTTTAAGAAGAGCAGACATTAACATAAGTAAATTTAAAATTTAAAGCGAAATTTGTTATAGTTACAGACTGGAAATCTAAGAAAACTTAATTAAATTCATGACCTACATCGTGCACATATTTAGAAATTTGTAACACCCATTGCTTTAATAGCAGTAAAAAAAACCCGCAGGCTTTTTAGATTTGTTTTTGGGGCAGCGCTTTATTGATTATTTTTCCGCCCCTTTGATGTCAAAGTAGATATTCCAAACTAAAATAAATGTAGGTTTCTGTTGTTTATTTTTTTAATACTTATCAATATATAGTTATGTATATATAATATAAATTTATTATTACTCATACGCTCTGATGTTTAATTATTAATATTAATCATACGCATGTGTTTCATATAAATTCATTATTATTCATACGCTCTGATGTTTTGGACAGCGAACAAAACTTTAGATTACTGCAACTGTGTTAATATAACATTGCTGAGTTTCTCCTAATACAAGGCTGGACCGAAAATTACGCTACATGCGATTAGCCGGCATATGTTAAAACCCTAGTATATCCTAGTCTGCTAGTTCATGTGCCTCGTTAGACTGATTGTGCGCTATTCTATCAGTCTGGGGATTGGGAACTCGATTCCCATCAAAGAAGCAAAGAGCAGTACACGAATTCCTTTATAATATAATTTGTGAATAACCTCAAAGTAAATAAGAACTTAATAAAACTTTTTCTTCAAGAAGCTTAAAAAACTCTACAACATAAAAACCTAATTCTAATTAATTAATGTGTGATAGTGACACCATGTTTGCACACATTTAAGCAGAAAAATATTCATTTACATTTTTTCGAACGCCGTCTCATTAATTTGAAGAATCTCAAACTTTAAGTAACAAGTAAATAAAAATAAATCCGCACACAAGCCAGCATGTCCTTTCAAGGACTACTTCTTATTAAATAAAAACTACCTTAAGTAACACAACAACACATGTTTTAAACAAAGAATGTAAGTGTAAAACAAATAAAGTTGGAGTAGAATAAGTGTGATACTAAGAAAATAAAATGTCCTTTTTTCAGATTTAATCAAGCAAATATTTACTTGGCCACTTGTCAGCGTATGGAAAATGGAAAATTTATTATGGAATAATATAGAAAATTACAAGAATTCAAGACACATGATAAATAAAAGAAGAACACACTTAAACATGAGTAGAAATTAAACAAATACCACCAACCCATTTTTATTAATTTTTGACACATAATTAATGATGAAAATGTTGGAAAATAAAATACACAAGTCCTATTGGTGGCACTAATTGCCACGTTTTATTTATAATAAGCATAAAGTACTTGAAGTATTAAGTTTAAAGTTTATGTTTTTTGGAATTAATGGACCTTAGATTTCATTCCATTCAATTAAATAAAAGAAAATAAAAGAAACGAAAATAAAAGAAAAGAAAATAAAATAAAAGAAAAGAAAAGAAAAGAAAAGAAAAGAAAAGAAAAGAAAAGAAAAGAAAAGAAAAGAAAAGAAAAGAAAAGAAAAGAAAAGAAAAGAAAAGAGAAGCGGAGAAGAAAAAACAATATTATACAGAAAGTTTTTAAAAGACACAGTAAAAAATACTTTTGAAAAAGGCCGTTCATATCTATTTGCACTAAATAAAGCTTTTAACTGGTTTCAGATTAAATATTAATTAAATAATTAATTGATTTAATTAATAATTAATATTTAATTAATATTTTGAATAAAACACAAATTATTTAGGAAATTATTGTAATTTCTTTCTGCTTTGATAATATTGGTATGGTTCAATTATGTATGGAACATAATATCGGCCAAATGGCCACCGCAACCTCGGCGGCGGCACACTTCCATCCGATGATCCAAATTTTCGACGACGCTGAGGTTCCGATAATAATTCGGCACATTAACGGCATAGGTCTTTAGGTCTTAAATTATTGCTGTCTTATCGACGTATGCCTTTTCTTTCAAAAAAATCCAAAGAAAAAAGTCCAACGGTGTCAAATCACATAATCTTGTCGGCCAATTGACATCGCCACCACATGAGATAACACGGCCATTGAATTTGTCACGCAAAAGAGCCATTGTTTCGTTAGCTGTGTGGTAAGTGGCACCGTTCTGTTGAAACCACATATCTTCCACATCCATATCTTCCACCCCCCGGGGGTTCCAATTGTCACTGCAGGAATGGCAAATGCTTTGACGCGCTTCACTCGGGGAAAATAGTGGCATCAGACGCTAGGTTTCCTAGAGCCTAAATTTGGAAGAAAAGGTCTGTGGGTTAAAACATACGGGTCCTCTTTGAGGCCCGACCAGTGCCCAAAGGACTGGTACCACGGGAATCGGTGGCCCCACAGAGAGCCTCTCTATAACCGGTTATTGGTGAGGTCCCCTTCGGGGGTACATGTGGAGGTTGTGGTTTAAGATCGATTCATGTAGGTATGGTGCACGGGCGATCAAGTGTGCTGTTGCACTCTCAACAGACGGAGTTTGAATAGTCTCCAAACCCCTAAGCAAGGGGCTATAATATGGATCTAGGCTTGCATTGGATAAGGCTTGCCATATTGTATAAATTGCTACTCATTGTGATTGTATCACACACAAATTGCGATTGGTGGCAGTCGTAAAGTATTGTTATAATACACAATGGGGACGCTAGTCTACGCTTAAATTTAACTCGGTGGTAAGACCATCGTCGGGTGAGGGCCAACACGGCCAGGTACTGACGTTAATCTGTATCACGAATTCATATCTTCCAATTCGGGCCATAAAAAGTTCGTTATCATCTCACGATAGCGAACACCATTCAAAGTAACTGCCTGACCGGTCTCATTTTGGAAAAAATACGGTCCGATGATGCCGACAGCCTATAAACCGCACCAAACAGTCACTCTTTGTAGGTGCATTGGTTTTTCGACAATCACTTTGGATTATCATTCGCCCAAATGCGGTAATTTTGCTTATTGATGAATCCACCGAAATTACCATGACCGCTATAACAACAATTACTAACAGTTAAAGGGTGTTCCGATACTGCCGGCATTTTCGCGACTATAACTATAGTATTTTTAACAGTAAATTTATACAGACTGTAACAAGTTGTGCTCGCTATAGCAAAAAAATATTAAAATTAAAGGGTGTTACGAAAGTGACACAAAATTACGTATGTACATATGTAGTCCTATATTTGAAACGGATTGGGTAGACACTTTAAATCGACGTAAAAATATATGTATAAATTTAAAACAAGCAAAAAAATTATAAAATTAAAGAGTGTTTCGATTACAACATCTACTATAAAAACGAGTAATGAAAATAAAATAATAAAAATGAAAGGGTGTTCCCTAGATGTCCTAGAATTGAAGGAATTTTGCCCTCTCATCTAAACGTTATAGGTAGACACTTGATATTTACACAGGGTGAGTACAATGCTGTAGTATAAAAAAATAATTAAAAATTAAAGGTTGCCCTAAAAATTTTAAACTTTTCATGTTATATATTGAAGGTGGCACGGAACCCTTTGTGTATGGGTTTGACTCGCACTTGCTGATTTATTTATTTATGAATCTTATATTTGTAAATTTTACAGCCCTAAATAATCAATAAGATTTAAGAATTTTTATGGAAATGCTATAGAAACTAAGGTTTCTAGTCTATTAATGAGAGGGTTGTGAGTTCAATTCCCACAAACAAGTCTGGGTGTTATACGACAACGATGATGAATCGATGAATCGTTTTCCAACCTAATTATATAATTTGTAAATAAATAAAACAATTTAAATTTTGAAGTTCTTCTTCTATTTCTTCTTCTATCTTTGAAACAAAAACTAATTAATTTTAAAATGCAACCTTTAAAATTATAGTAAATCATAGATTACATTTAAATGTTAATTATTGTATTCATCATTGCTATTGTATTTATTTTAGTTTCAATTTAGTTTTGTTATCTAATTTGCAAAAATATTTATTTAAATAAAATTTTAATGACAGTTTTACAAAGATACTGTCATTGTGTGTGAATTTTTAAGCATACAAATTTGTTAGTTTTTACACTGGGGCAATTTTTGCAATTAATTATTTAAATTAAGTTCTTTGTTGTCAATGCAATTTAAGTATTATTTTTTTTTTTTTTTTTTGGAATTATAAATATGTATTACTGGTCATGATAACTATTAAAACCTTTGTACGAATTTTGCATAGAATTAATAGAACTGTGAATATATTTTAAATAATAACTAAAAATTAATTGCTAAAGTTCTTTTATTTTATGCCCAACAACATCTCCTGCAACAAGATGTCAATAGAAAAATTCTGATTTTAATAAAAACAATAAATTGAGGAAAAAATACTTAAAGGAAATTAATATTGTCAATTACACGCATATTATGTTATATGTATAATGACAGGAAACATGACAGTTACTAAAGAAAAATGCACAGCCCTTGCTTGCATTTAATAAGTTAAAAAAACCATTTACTAAAGTTTTACGATAATAATGAGTTTTACTTCAATTACCTCATCAAACAGTTTATTGAATAAAAAGCATCGTAATTTGAAACAATTGTATTAAAAGAAAAATATAAAAAATAAAATCTTGAAACAACAGCCCAGTGGAATTTACACATACCATCCCTGGCAGTAGGCAACACATTTTCAACCACCAAACAACTTGAATACACATATACACAGAAATTCTTTTAAACGTCGCTACCAATGACAAAGATATTCCTTTCCTTAATAATGAAGCATGAGATAATACAGGATAAAAATATCACATATCCCTAACACTAACTGACAGTCATTACAAAAATCACGTACTTGTGTTTTATAGCCTTCACCACAGATGGAAATGAGTTTATATTTGTCATTCCGTGTGTAATTTTTACCATATTCATTTCCGACCCCATAAAGTATATATATTCTAGATCCTTATACATATAGAGATTAATTAAGCGATCTCCGTCTGTCCGTCCAATAGACAATAGACCCACAGGGTGTCCACTGGTGACCAGGAGCAGTCAAAAGACACATTGTGGTCAATATGATGAAATTTTTTTTTGGCTTTTTTGCTTTTGTCTAAAAATTCTAACGCAATTTAGATTGCAGGAAGTGTCTAATTTTTACAAAAAATTTTAGCAAAAAATTTTCAAAAACAAATTTTACAAAAAAATTTACAAAAACTTAAAAAAATGTTTAAAAACATTTTTACTAAAAAGTTCCTAAATAATTTCCAAAGTTTTTGAAAAAAATTAAACTAAAATTTTTTTAAATAAAATTTAAACAAAATTTAAAAAAAAAATCTAAATAATTTCCAAAAATTTTTTAAAAAAATTTTACAAAAAATATTAAAAAAAAATTTCCAAAATATTTTCTATAAAATTTATACCCAAAATTTTGAATAAAACTTTTACCAAAATATTTTCTATAAAACTTTTACAGAAATATTTTCAATAAAATTTTTTGCAAAAAAATTTTCTATAAAATATAAAAAAAATTTCACATAAAAAAAATTTTAAACAAAAATTTTCTAATTTTACAAAAAAATTTTAAAAAAAATTTACAAAAAAATTTTTAATAAAACTTTTAAAAAATATTTAAAAACATTTTCACTAAAAATTTTCTAAATAATTTCCACAAGTTTTTTAAAAAAAGTTTAAAAAAATTTAAAAAAAAATAATCAAAAAAAAATTCCAAAATATTTTCCATACAATATATACCAAAATTTTTTAATAAAACTTTTACAAAAATATTTTCTATAAAATTTTTACAAAAAAAATTTTCTATTAAATATAAAAAAAAATTTACATAAAATTTTTACAAAAAAATTTTAGACAATTTTAACCAAAAATTTTACAAAATAATTAAAAAAAAATTACAAAAAAACTTACAAAAACTTAAAAAAAAAATTTTTTTCAAACATTTTTATTAAAAATGTTCTAAATGATTTCCAATTTTTTTTTAAAAAAAGTTAAAAAAAATTAATAAAAATATAAAAAAAAAATTCCAAAATATTTATCTATAAAATTTTTACCCAAAATTTTGTATAAATGTTTTTAGAAAAAAATATTTTCTATAAAGTTTTTACAAACAAATTTTCTATAAAATATAAAAAAAATTACATAAAATTTTTACAATAAATTTTTAAACAATTTTAACCAAAAATTTTACAAAAAAGTTTACTAAAAAAACTTACAAAAACTTAAAAAAAAATTTTTACTAAAAACGTTCTAAATGATTTCCATATTTTTTTAAAAAAATTAAAAAAAAAATTAATAAAAATATATTAAAACAATTTCCAAAATATTTATCTATAAAATTTTTGCCCAAAATTTTTAATAAATGTTTTTACAAAAATATTTTCTATAAAGTTTTTACAAACAAATTTTCTATAAAAAGACACAATTAAAATAAATTTACAAAATTTAAAACAGATATTAAAAAAAAGTTTTTCCAAAAATTTTCTATAAAATTTTTACAAAAATTATAAAAAAGAATTCTATAAAATTTCTACAAGACAATTTGCTATACAATTTTTACATGGTTAGGAATTTTAGGTTATGATATACATATACCGTATACGACATATTGCTGATTAGTGGAAAAAAGCGCCGGTATTTTTTTTATTGCGTTTGTCTTTAAAATAAATAATTTTATTACCTCTCTGCAAAACTAAAATCACTATGGTGAAGATTATAGAAAATTCGGCACGGTCGAATATAGCACTCTTACTTGTTTTTAACTGAATTTCTCACAATGCAGCATAACATTCTTGCACACTCAGGTATCCCAACACACACGCTGCCTCTCTCTCTGTCATTTTCTCTCTCTCTCCGTACTATAAGTCTTTGTGTTTATATACTTTTATTTATTTGGAATTTTAAATATGGAAATATGATTTTTTTGCCACAAGTTTACTTTTTTGTCATCATTTATGGCTTAAAAAGGCATCAAACTAAAGAATGTTTTTCTGCAGAAAAGTCAGGTTTTGTCTATCACGTAGAGACGATTAACTTTTACGAAAATATTAATATTGTTAAGCTACTTAGGGATTTGCACTTAAGTTTTCGAAATTAAAAGGAAACAAAAACAGACAGTAGAACTAGTGTTACTAGGGTTAGAGAAATTGGAAAATAAAACCAACCTCAGAGGTCTAGATTACTAAATTGAAATAAAACTTAGAATAAACTAAGAATACACCTAAGCCTAAAACTATGCCTTAGACTATGATTGCGATAATAAAACGATAAGAAAGAAAAGAATTTCATGTGAGAAATGTATCACTTAAATTACAGAACAGAGGCACATACTAAGACTATATTAACACAAAGCTGATCCTAGACTTAAACTAGAACTACACAGTATAAGTAAAATGATTGTACAGTGGCTGTCAGAAATGAACGTCAGAAGAAATACTAAAAGAAACGAGAGCGTAATAGTAATAGAGGTGCATAAAGTCAAGTAAGAAAATTGTCATTAGGCTTACCAAAACCAAACAATTTATACACTATCACAATGAAACTGAACTGTATTCTTGAAAAGATTCGAACGTCAAAATATCATTGCACATCATATCACGTAAAATTTATTTTACGAGAGTGATTTAGAAATTTCGGTAACCTTTTTTTTGCTTAAAGATGGTTTTTTTCTTTTTTGTTTGTCTGCAGAAAACACCCAGAGTTTTTGATGGGAATCGTACCCGAAACCTCTAGACTGGTAGACTATCGCGCTACATATCGGTCTATCGCTGCACTTCTGATGTACTTTTGATTACATGTTACAATCATTTGGTGTATTTATTTTTTTTAAGTTTTGGGAGCCGACTGAAATCGTAGGATTTAATAAAACCTATTTTCTTTTTTCACTACAACGAGTGAAAGTCTACGTTACTATGCTTGCTAATAATTTGTAATTGTATTGTAATATTTAATAAATAAATAAATATTTTCTTTTTAGTAAAAGTAAAAAAATGATTTTCTTTTTAGTAAAATTAAAAAAACAAGTGAGTGGTTGCGTATGATTAATAAAGTTTATTAAATTAACAGTTACACATTACTCATACGTAATAAAACTGACGGGATGTAACAAATGAAAATTGTTTTTGTTGGAGGCTCCCCCACTCATGTTCTAAAATAAGATGAAAACTAAAAAATCTAGTCTGAAAATTAAAAATAAAGTGAATGTTGGCTGTCCTACAGAACATACACGCAGAGAAAAATCATTACTATGGCCACGACAAACCAGTTTTTGTTACTATTTGATCATTAAATGTTTACCACACCTAAAAATGCAATATGGTTGATTTAAACACTACAATTTTCAAACCACCACTAACATAATATTGTATTAATAACTATAATATATTAATCGTTAACAAATTATAATAAGTTTACTAGTATGCAACCACAGTATGTTTAAAAATAAACAAATAATGTTTTACATAAAAAACCATCAGCGAAACCTAGACAAGGCTTGATAAATACTGAGTTCAGTTTTGGTCGTACCTGCACAAATAATGACTAACCTTTAGGTCGCCCAAAAGAGGTCGTTGCATAAGAAATTAGTTATTCCTTACGTAACGATTTTATAAAATAATATTGGACATTGTGAGCATGAAAGTGCGTGAGGTGGTTGAGGAATAACCTCTACCACAGAAACTAGATCAATATAAAATATAGGGAACTATAACTTAACAGATATGCCTCGTTTAATGAACCATTGATGTGGGTTAAAGGACACATAGGTACTGCTGAGAATGAAACAAAAGACCAACTGGCAAAAGAGAGATCTGCTGGGAATTTCTGTGAATCAAAAGCCAGAGTTGCACTGGCAAATGCCCTAATGAGAGCGAAAGTCCTACATTCTCTAAACCTGAAAAGGTGGAGAGAGGCTACTACATGTTAGTTAGGCTCGAATGGTGCACAAAGAGTCCCTTGGCAGGAAGGCCAGTAAGGTGCTCAGATATAATAGAAGTACTTTAAGCTGCATAACTGCATTAGTCATAGGTCATGGAAACTTCAAGTATCATCTAGCTCAGATGAAAATCGAAAAAATGATATTTGCTGACTGTACTTGGAAGAAGCTGTGACGGTAATGCACATTATGTTTCAATGTCCAGCACTGGCTAACATAAGGCCCTAGGCAAAAACTTGTAATATGTGGATGCCATAGAGGACCTGAGCCTTGAACAAATGCTAGCAATTACTAGAGACTGGGCGGTGAGAAAGAAATCCGACAGTTACCAGTCAACAGTCTGAAATTACTAAAGTCTAGATTAAAGTCTGGAAGAGCATGTCACTTAATGAAAGTAAGCTTAAATTACAAATTGGTTGCTCATTATCATTGGGGATAGAAGGGGGTCGAAAGGGGACACATTATTGAAGCGCTCTGCTCCGATATAACCCCTTTTAACTATACATATAACATAGCAAATCATTTCCTGTCTGTCTGTCTGTCTTTGTATCTGTGGTCGCATCACGTAAACACTACTGGATGAATTTTAACAAAATTTTATGAGGCGGTACCTTAGTATCCTGATTCCAATATAGCGTACTTTTTCCCCAAAAATATCTTATTCCCAAGAAAAAGTGGAGAAAAAGCAGTAAAAGTACGCCGATTTTTTTTAGCGATTTAAAGGTACTGCATACTTTCAGGCATATTTTAAGCATTTTTGCACAACAGATGGCGCTGTTTTCAAATAATGAGTAACTCATTTCCTGTCTGTCTTTTACAGAGCTTTACAATAATTTTTAGAATTTTATCCAGATATGGGTACCTTTATATAAAGTAAATACGTAAGAGTCTTAAAATTTGATGTGGATTACTTTCAAAGCAAAATCGAACAAAGTAATGTCAGAACACACACAACGTGTATGGGCACAGCTAGTTAATAATAAATGTAGGTATCAATATTTGACTAATAAATCCCGTGCAGTGGCATAAGTGTTGCCCTGTTTTATTATTCCATGAAATAAAATTATTGTATAGAATAATTTAATTATAAACAATAAATTAATTTAAGTAACTATATTTAAATCAGTGTCTCGTCACCTTTCCTAGAACTGAAGTTAAATCTATTAGTCGGAGTTCATAAGCTAAAAGTAATGATTTTATAAAAATTTAATATTTATTTACAAATAAGATTCCTTTTGCATACTTCTTTGCGTTTTTATTATGTTTCGTCTTGTTTCGTCTTGTTTAATATTTGCGTTTATAATAAAAAAAAAAAAAAAATTCCACAAAATTAAAGTTCTAAGAAATAAAAAACACAACACCCAAAAATTGGCTTCTGAAAAGTGAATAAAGTATTTCCTCTTCCGTTTCCGTTTGCAGGCTAACTGCTAAATGTGATGTTTTTTTTTGTGTATCCAACAACAATATTTCCCTAAGGCAAAGCCTAATAAAAAACAGCTTAAGCTTTGTTGCAAGAAAAAAGAAAAATAAAACGAACCATCAGTTAAGGTAAAAATGTTGGAGAAAATGAAAAAGAATTTATTTAAGATTTTGTAGCCTCAAACCAAATCACACAGTCAGGGTGGCAACTAGTCACTGGCATTAACCGCATTTGCAGAAAAAATCAAAAACAGAAGCAATTGTTTTCTCTCTCTCTCTTTAATAGATAAGAATAAGTGCTTAATGCTTTTAAACTGCCATGAAAGTTGTTTGGAAAATATAAGGGAAATAAAAATAAAATACAATTTAATAAATCTTTTTAATAAAATTGACAAAAAGTAGAAAAATGTTAAATATATAAAATTTTATTGCCTGATAATCTTTATTAGTTCTTAATATCTAAAGTAGTGGGTTCATGTTTCTTAATCTTTGCCACTGCGTGCGGCAGAGAGTTGGTTTGTTCAATCTCCTAACACACGACCAATCTAATCCAAAGAATCACACTTATTCAACTACACACAGAAAAAAATGTATTGCATCAATTAAAGATTTTAATTAATTTTAAGAATATAATTTCAATTAATTTTTAATTGATTCAATTACACAGTGCAACACGGAAAAAATAACCATATACGGACCCCACTACGTGATAAAAGACCAAAAAAAAAGACCCCCGTCTCCCAGTTTTGCCCAAAGTCCTCCAGGTTTTTTTTATGGGGCCTCAAAGATGTGGAACCTAGATGTCATTTTTGCAAAAAAAATGATCCTTTACTCAAGCTCATATTTTGCAAACAGTTTGAAATTTCGATATACTCTCTGAGGCAAAGTTGTAGCTCTTGTCACAAAGAACAAAAATTGTTAACATATAAAATCAAAAAAACTTCATCTTCAAGGTCAAAATCGCAAAAAACTTTAAAAAATTCAATTTTTTTACCTTTTTTCCCCTGTTCAGGTCCATAGGTAGCAAACCGTTCAAAATTCAAGGAAACAATCAACTACAAAAATAAACCTAAGATCTCAATAAACAACTTTCTAGAACATATGAACTTCCTAGGAATGATTCTTAACACCGTTTAGGTAGCGCTTAGGTAGCCGCAAAAGTGAAAAATTTCCCGAAAATTTTTAAATTCATTTCGGTCTTTTAGTGGTGTCCGTATATGGTTATTTTGCCATGACTTAAAAAATTACACAGTGTGTTATATAATTGTTAAAAAAAAAGTTGTCTTATTAAATAAATAATTGTCATAAGGGACCCATTAAAGAAGGGGTCTGCTTCGATATTTCCTACAACATTAAAAACTAAATAATTGAATCTATTAAATATTTAATTAAATTTGAAACTGAAGCTAATGAAAACTTTTAATTGGTGCAAATATTTTTATCTGTGCAGCTTTGTCCGAAAATTTCAAGCGATTCTACTGAAAAATCGCCAATATTACGATATTTATATTTATAAGTTTCAGGTAGGGTAATTCCATCATTATAAAATCCGCTTTTCCCTTTAGCAATAAATTACCAAGTCTTAAAAAACAGCATTTTATAACATTAAACTATCAGCTCATAGAAGAATTAAAACAAAATATATCCTTTACTATCCATAACGCTGCAGCTGCAGGGTAACCTTCAAATTTTCATTGCTGAGATTCCAGCTATAAAACACACCACCACAACAGAATTGTAGTTGTGCTATTTTTTAATTTTATATAAAAAGTTAATTACAACACAGTCATATTAATTTTTAAGCAATAAATATATACATCCTGCATACGCACACACACGTACAAAAGTATACACACATATGTGCAAATTGTTTAATACCCAAAAGCCATTATTAATATTTCTTCTACGAAACATAATTTTATATATAACTAGCTGTGTCCGCCACGTCGTGGGTGTCCTAACAATATGTTGCTCGATTTTGCTTTGAAAGTATTCCACACCAATTGTAAGATTCTTACTTTTATAGTGCTTCAGTTATGGTTTATGTCTCTACTTTATCTAAAGGTACCCATCCCTGGATAAAATTGTAAAATTTATAAGAATTTCTAAAATTTATGTAAAATTCTAAAAATTATTATTGTAAAGCGCTGTAATAGGTGTTTGAAATATTTTTAGAACAATGTAATTCCACAAAGTAAAAATACAAATTTTATTCAATTGGCGCCATCTGTTGTGCAATTTTGGTTATAATATTCCACTTTCAAACATAAAAGGTGCGCAACCGTGTTTAAAATATCTCAGGTTTAAACCGAAAATTTCAGTACCTTTAAACCGGAAATTGCGTACTTTCACTGCTTTTTCTCCACTTTTTCTTGGAAATGAGATATTTTTGCGGAAAAAAAGTACCCTATATTGGGGTCAGGATACTGAGGTATCTCCTCACTAAATTTTGTTAAAATCTATCTAGTACTTTTTACGTGATGCGAACACAAATGAAATTCAGACAGATAGACAGACAGATGAACAGACAGACGGACAGGAAATGAGTTACTATTTTATTATATGTATAGATAACCACTAGTGAAATATTTTAGTGGAAAAGTATGTGTGTATAAGTATGTATATATGTATGCATGTATGCCTCATACAGGTATTTAAAATATTTTCGTTTAAAATATGAAAAAGAATTTAATTGAAGCAAATTGTAAACCACACTGATCTTAAATTCCCGCTTTTCTTTTCAGTTAGATGCTTGAGACAAATCTTTAAATTTCTATAAAATATCAAAATATTTAAAAAAAACATTTAAATTTAGTAAAAAAATTTAAACTTCACCAACACAATAGGGATTTCACTAAAAATAAATTTTTTATTATAAATAAGAAAATAGCAACATTTCACCAAAAAGTCTAAATTTTACAAAAAAAAATATCACCAAAAAGTCCACATTGTACAAAAATAATGCACTAATTAATTTTAATTTTAACCACAAAATCGAGATTTCACAAAAAAAAAACGATTTCACCAAAAAAATAAATCGAAATATAAATAAACAATTGAATAAAACAATAAATTAAAATAAAATAAAACAAAATCTTTTTGTTCTATTTTAACAAGTCGAACATTAATTAAAGTTTTTTAAATTTCACCAAATTTAATTTTAAGTTTCACCAAAACTTCGAAAATTTTCCAAACAAATCACATTTCTCACAAAACAAAATCACAAAAAAACGAAATTTCAACAAAAATCATTATTTCTCCGTAAAAGTTAAATTAAACAAAAATTCGGAATATCACCAAAAAATGTAAAATTTCACAACAAAAACGAGATTTCACCAAAAAGTCGAAATTTCACAAAAAAAACACAGTAGCAATTTATAAAAACTATAAATTTATGAAAACAAAAACTTAATTAATAATTTGAAATTTTAGTAACAAAATTGAGATTTCACCATAAAAATATCGTAATTTCACCCAAAAATTATTTTGTTTTTTTTTTAACTTAAAATTTTACCAGAACATTGAGATTTTGCTAAAATAAATTTTAATTTCATAAGAAAGATTGGTATTTCGTATGAATATTGAAGTTTATTTTCGAAATCAAATTTCACAAAAAAAAATCGAAATTTCACCAAAAACCGAAATTTTACCATAAAACTCGAAAAAAGAAAAAAGAGATTTCACTTCAATAAAAAAACAAATTTCACCAAACAATTGAAACACAATTAGGATTTCACTTAAAAAAAAAACTGAAATTAAAAAAACAAGGTTTCACTAACAACCCCAACTTTTTTCAATACTAAACGCAAAAAAAAATATTTTAAATTCCAACGACAATTCGCCAAACAAAATAAAAAATTACTAAAACAATAAAAAATTCACTATTAAATCGGAATTTTAACACCAAATTCAAGATTTCACCAAAAAATCTAAATAAAAAAAATTAGGATTTTGCCAGAATACCTGGATTTTGCCAAAAACAAAAATATAAATTTAACAAAAGAAAATTTGGGGTTTTGGCATGAAAATCGAGGTTTTAACATTTCAAATTCAAAATTTTACAAATAAAAAAAAAATAAAAAAAAACAAGATTTCGCCTTATAAACCCATATTTAACAAAAATTCGGATATTTCACCAAAAAAAAATCAAAATTCCACCAAACAATTGAAACACATTTAGCCGAATTTCACTTAAAATTAAATAAGAAAAAACTGGATTTTATTAACAAACCAACCGAACATTTTAAAAAAATCAAAATATTCAACGTAACAAGGTTTCCTGATGATCTGGTCTGAGCAACCAACCAGTGAAATACGTATAGGAACTAGCTCTTTTCCCCTTACACATAAATTTCATTTTTATTAAAAAACGTTATGGATAATTAGCATAATATTAAATAAGTAAAAAAATATATTTTTAATTTTAACAAAATTTTATTTAATTTTAAATTTAAAAAAAATCGGTATTTTGCAAGACCATTTTTCATAAAAAACCGAAAGTTCAATAAAAAATTTTTTTTGGTCCAAAAAACCTAAATCAGCCAAAAAATTAAATTTCACAAAAAATATCTAATATTTAAAAAAAAAATCTGAAATACCTATAATTGTTTAATATAAAAAAAAAAATAAAAATAATTTTAATCAAACACTATTCTTAACTTAAAGTTACTAATTCAATTGTAATTAAATCTTTGGACAAAGTGCAACTAATATCAAAAATATTATTATATCGGAATGTTTCAGAGGATACTAATTTCAATTAAAACCACTCTATTGAAGACCAAGTACCCGTAAAAATAAAGGGTGCTGGCTTTTTAAAGATACCGTAGACGATAATTAATTTTAAATAATAATCCTAGATCTTAGAACTACTTGTGTAAATTATTCTTTAAATTAATTGTATAAAAATAATTAATTTTCATAAAAAAAATATTTATTTTTATTCTTAATGTTGTAGCACTCATTAGCACCCTGCTTTAAAATATTTTTTTATTATTATTTTTTATTTCCAACTACATTAAATAACAATTCATGTTTTTTGCCCAAAAAATTACATGAAGCTGTCCATAAATAATTTATAAAAAGAAAGAAAGTACAAATTTACAATTTCACCTTCAGAAATTTTACAAGTTGGTTGGTTTTTGGTTTCGTAGTTTATGGTCATGTTTAACCTTTTTTTGTTTTTTGTTTTACTTACAAAACAGCACTCAACCGTAAACCAAAGCTTTAAATTAATGGAGCAAAGATTTTTGTAAATGTGAAAGGAGGGAGCTTTAATTATGATTTTGTTTGTTTTTATTTTTATTTGTTCGAAAACAATTACATTATTAAAAAGCAACTTTCAAACATTTGTCCATCAATCTCTGTGAAATATCAATTAAAATATCTGTCATTTTTGAGACAAAGGAAACCAACTGTTCTGATCATTACATCTTAGTACAATTACATTTTAAACACGTTTTTTGTTCAAATCCTTTTAAAGTCCAAACAAATTTAAGAAATCCCACATAAAAAAACAAATAATTCATCACACTTTCAGGTTTCATGTGAATACTACTATAATATGGTAGTTTTATAGAAGCAAAATATAATAAATTGTGGATTGAAAATGAAACCCACATATTATCCTTCTAACACAAATAAAAAATTTAGAATATTACCACAGGGTGTTAAACTTGACTACATTCCATACAGCTTTAGGTGTAAACTCGAACTAGCAAGTGCCAGCTTAAAGTAAAAATATATATATTGTGTCTAGGCTAAGCATAGACAAAGACCAGCAAATGTAAACAATTTTCTGGACCGGCACAAAATTCGGAAAAAAAATTGTGGACAAAAAGAAATTTTTCTTTAAAATATTTTTAGGAAAGGCAAAGTGAAAATTTGTGGACAGACAAAAAACTTTCTATCTATAAATTCTATAGAAAAATTCGATAGAAAATTTCTATAGAAAAATTCTATAAAAAAAATTCTATGGAAATATTCTATAGAAAAATTCTATAGAAAAATTCTATAGAAAAATTCTACAGAAAATTTCTATAGAAAAATTCTATAGAAAAATTCTATAGAAAAATTCTATAGAAAAATTCTATAGAAAAATTCTATAGAAAAATTCTATAGAAAAATTCTATAGAAAAATTCTAAAGAAAAATTCTATAAAAAAATTCTATAGAAAAATTCTATAGAAAAATTCTATGGAAAAATTCTGTAGAAAAATTCTATAGAAAAATTCTATAGAAACATTCTATAGAAAATTTCTATAGAAAAATTCTATAGAAAAATTCTATGGAAATATTCTAAAGAAAAATTCTATAGAAAAATTCTATAAAAAAATTCTATAGAAAAATTCTATAGAAAAATTCTATAAAAAAAATTCTATAGAAAAATTCGATAGAAAAATTCTATAGAAAAATTCTATAGAAAAATTCTAAAAAAAAAATTCTATGGAAATATTCTATAGAAAAATTCTATAGAAAAATTCTATAGAAAATTTCTATAGTAAAATTCTATAGAAAATTCTATAGAAAAATTCTGTAGAAAAATTCTATAGAAAAATTCTATAGAAAAATTCTATAGAAATATTCTATAGAAAATTTCTATAGAAAAATTCAATAGAAAATTTCTATAGAAAAATTCTATAGAAAAATTCTATAGAAAATTTCTATAGAAAAATTCTATAGAAAAATTCTATAGAAAATTTCTATAGAAAAATTCTATAGAAAAATTCTATAGAAAATTTCTATAGAAAAATTCTATAGAAAAATTCTATAGAAAATTTCTATAGAAAAATTCTATAGAAAAATTCTATAGAAAATTTCTATAGAAAAATTCTATAGAAAAATTTTATAGAAAAATTCTATAGAAAAATTCCATAGAAAAATTCTATAGAAAAATTCTATAGAAGAATTCTATAGAAAAATTATGAAAAATTCTATAGAAAAATTCTATAGGAAAATTCTATAGAAAAATGCCATAGAAAAATTCTATAGACAAATTCTATAGAAAATTTCTATAGAAAAATTTTATATAAAATTTCTATAGAAAAATTCTATAGAAAAATTCTATAAAAAAATTCTATAAAAAAATTCTATACGAAAAATTCTATACGAAAATTCTATAGAAAAGTTCCATAGAAAAATTTTATAGAAAAAATCTATAGAAAAATTCTATAGAAAAATTCTATAGAAAAAATCTATAGAAAAATTCTATAGAAAATTTCTATAGAAAAATTCTATAGAAAATTTCTATAGAAAAATTCTATAGAAAAATTCTATAGAAAATTTCTATAGAAAAATTCTATAGAAAAATTCTATAGAAAAATTCTATAGAAAATTTCTATAGAAAAATTCTATAGAAAAATTCTATAGAAAAATTCTATAGAAAAATTCTATAGAAAAATTCTATAGAAAATTTCTATAGAAAAATTCTATAGAAAAATTCTATAGAAAATTTCTATAGAAAAATTCTATAAAAAAATTCTATGGAAATATTCTATAGAAAAATTCTATCCAAAAATTCTATAGAAAAATTCTATAGAAAAATTCTATCCAAAAATTCTATAGAAAAATTCTATAGAAGAATTCTATAGAAAAATTATGAAAAATTCTATAGAAAAATTCTATAGGAAAATTCTATAGAAAAATGCCATAGAAAAATTCTATAGACAAATTCTATAGAAAATTTCTATAGAAAAATTTTATATAAAATTTCTATAGAAAAATTCTATAGAAAAATTCTATAAAAAAATTCTATAGAAAAATTCTATAGAAAAATTCTATAGAAAAATTCTATAGAAAAATTCTATAGAAAAATTCTATAGAAAAATTCTATAGAAAATTTCTATAGAAAAATTCTATAGAAAAATTTTATAGAAAAATTCTATAGAAAAATTCCATAGAAAAATTCTATAGAGAAATTCTATAGAAGAATTCTATAGAAAAATTATGAAAAATTCTATAGAAAAATTCTATAGGAAAATTCTATAGAAAAATGCCATAGAAAAATTCTATAGACAAATTCTATAGAAAATTTCTATAGAAAAATTTTATATAAAATTTCTATAGAAAAATTCTATAGAAAAATTCTATAAAAAAATTCTATAAAAAAATTCTATACGAAAAATTCTATACGAAAATTCTATAGAAAAGTTCCATAGAAAAATTTTATAGAAAAAATCTATAGAAAAATTCTATAGAAAAATTCTATAGAAAAAATCTATAGAAAAATTCTATAGAAAATTTCTATAGAAAAATTCTATAGAAAATTTCTATAGAAAAATTCTATAGAAAAATTCTATAGAAAATTTCTATAGAAAAATTCTATAGAAAAATTCTATAGAAAAATTCTATAGAAAATTTCTATAGAAAAATTCTATAGCAAAATTCTATCCAAAAATTCTATAGAAAAATTCTATAGCAAAATTCTATCGAAAAATTCTATAGCAAAATTCTACAGAAAAATTCTATAACAAAATTCTATAGAAAAATTTTATAGAAAAATTCTTTAGAAAAATTTTATAGAAAAATTCTATAGAAAAATGCTATAGAAATATTCTATAGAAAAATTCTATAGAAAAATTCTATAGAAAAAATCTATAGAAAAATTCTATAGAAAAATTCTATAGAAAAAATCTATAGAAAAATTCTATAGAAAAATTCTATAGAAAAAATCTATAGAAAAATTCTATAGAAAAATTCTATAGAAAAAATCTATAGAAAAATTCTATAGAAAAATTCTATAGAAAAATTCTATAGAAAATTTCTATAGAAAAATTCTATAGAAAAATTCTATAGAAAATTTCTATAGAAAAATTCTATAGACAAATTCTATAGAAAATTTCTATAGAAAAATTCTATAGACAAATTCTATAGAAAAATTCTATAGAAAAATTCTATAGAAAATTTCTATAGAAAATTTCTATAGAAAAATTCTATAGAAAATTTCTATAGAAAAATTCTATAGAAAATTTCTATAGAAAAATTCTATAGCAAATTCTATAGAAAATTTCTATAGAAAAATTCTATTGAAAAATTCTATAGAAAATTTCTATAGAAAATTTCTATAGAAAAATTCTATAGAAAAATTCTATAGAAAATTTCTATAGAAAAATTCTATAGCAAAATTCTATAGAAAACTTCTATAGAAAAATTCTATAGAAAATTTCTATAGAAAAATTCTATAGAAAATTTCTATAGAAAATTTCTATAGAAAATTTCCCTAGAAAAATTCTATAGAAAAATTCTATAGAAATTTTCTTAATAAAATGCTATACAAAATTTCTATAGAAAAATACTATACAAAATTTCTATAGAAAAATGCTATACAAAATTTCTATAGAAAAATGCTATTGCAAATTTCTATAGAAAATTTCCATACAAAATTTCTATAGAAAAATTTTATAGAAATATTTATAAATCTTGACTATGTTCAGAATTTTACAGTGTTGAAAATTGTGCCACTATTTACAAATGTACAATAGAAATATTTGAAAAAATCTGTAAAAAGGATACAAATTTTCTATGTTTAAATCATTTTAATTATTACTAATTTAAATTAAAAAAAAAAACTTATTTAATTTATAGAATATCCTGTCACTATTCACGTATTTCCATAAAGAAAATCCTGTCACTATTTATGTATTTTATATTTAGATGTTGTCACTCTTTACAAATTTTCAATATAAAAAATGTTATTTCTATTTAAAAATTTTTAATATAATAATAATAACAGTTTCTATTCTAAACAACTTGTCACTTTTTAATTACTTCCTATATAAAATTTGTCACTGGTCATAAATTAACTATACAGAAATTCTTGATATCTTAATCATTGACAAAATTTTCGAAACAGTAAAACGTTGAAAAGTATCAAGATTTTCTTAACAGATAATATATCTATGACCAGTGACAAATTTTATGTAGAAAAATAGTAAAAAAGTGAAAAGTGAAATTTTTTAAATAGAAATTAATTTTAAATTGAAAATTTGTGAATAGTGACAATATTTTTTAATTAAAGACTTCGTAAAAGGTGACAGGATTTTTTCGAAATAAATATATATATATATATAGTTATAAGATTTTCTTTAAAGAAAAAAATTTCTGATAATGACCAGATTTTATGTGACAGATTTTCTATTATTTGAATAATTTGTTGTCATACATAATGACAAGAGATTTTCTCTGACAGGTTTGTTATTATATAGAAAATTAGCTGTCATATGTACACAATTTTTTATAAAATAAACAGTAACAAAATTATGTGTAAAGTGACCAATATTACTATACATCAAAATAGTAGTAGTTACAAGAAAAAAATATCTTATGTCTTTAAGAAAAAAATGTCTTATAATGATAAAATTTTCTGTGACAGATTGTTATTATATAGATAATTCGCTGTCATATATAAACAATTTTTTTATATAATAGACAGTGACAAGTTTTTCTACTTTGACAATAATTAACTAGTGACAAGCTTCTCTACATAGAAAATTTCCTATTAGTAAAAAGATTATCCCTACGGAAAGTTGGTGACCGCTGACAAAATTTTCTATAGACATGATATTGAAATAAAAATTATTTGAATACTTTCATCACATTTTCAAATACAAACATTTGTATACTTTCTTTTCTATTATTTTTTTTTTTTATTTTCTTTGGGAATACTGGCAATAAAAAGAAGAAAAGAAATTTTCCAGGCAATGACGAGATTTTTTATAGAGAACATTTGTAAGCAATCACAAGTATTTTATACACAAAATGAGTGTACAATGACAAGATATTTTTTTTTATACAAAGTTATTCTGTATCAGCTTTTAAGGAAGGCAAGATTGTAATGTATGACAAAATTTCTATAGATAAAATTTTACAACAGTGACAAGATTTTCTAAGTAGTAAAAATATTTTTTTAATATTATGACAAGATTTTCTATTTAGAAACTTTTTGCGTTGGGAAAAGATCTTTTATATTCAAAATTTGTAATTAAGTACATACAATGAAATTTATAATCAAGCTTAAGTTCGTTTTTATTCTCTCTAAGAAAGAATTAAATAAATTACAAATTAGGAGATATTATTAGAGAAAAATTGGGAAAATTTAATTTTTAGACACCAGCACGAGTGGAATGCACATTTTCTAGACAGCCACGTCCGTCATCAGCACTACTTGTATCTAATCTACTTAGGGTAGTGTTTAGTTGTAAGCATCATCTATTTAACCACCAAACCCAGATAAAGGATTACGAGAAACCTTGTATCAATCGTCAGTTGGTGAGAACGAAGTCTACCACTACCTTAAGCTTCCCTCTTGTTGAATATTTTTACTTTTAATATTTACCACCTATATTTTGTTGTTTCTTTTTGCGAACCTTCGGTTAGCAATGAAAGTTACTTTTTGTTTATTTGTTTTACTTCCAACATTCGTTTTTAGTTAACACTAATCTAGTATCAAACCAAACTTTGTTGAGTAAACAAGATTTGCGCGGTGCTTTGCGATTAGATTAGATTTCATTGTATGTATTACATAAACAGTTCGACTAATAATAATTAAAATTTTCAAAATTTGTAATTAGTGACAAGATTTTCAATTTGTGACCAGTGACAGGATATTCTGTGACAAGAATTTTTTTCTATAAATCACAAGATTATGTTCATAATAAATTTGTCACTGGTCACAAGATTTTTTTAATAAATTCTAAGTCCAGTAACAAACCTTTTAATGTAAAACATTTTAATCAGAGACAAATTATACTTTATAGAAAATTTCTGAGCAATGACTAGATTTTTTTATACAGAATATTTGTAAACAGTGACACGATATTTTATACACAAAATTAGCTTATAGTTACAAGACTTTTTAATTTACTAATTAATTTAATTTATTATTAATTTACTTTTTTAAGCTTAAGTTCTTTATTTTTTTGCAAATAAAAAGTATAAAAATTCTTCAAGCTTGAGGCAAGATGTCCTTTGCAGAATTTCTGTATCAGGTTTTTCTATAACGAAAATTTGTAAAGAATGACAAAGTTTCTATAGATAAAATTATTTTTCGTAAATTTAACGAGCAGTGAAAAAATTTTTTATACTCAAAACTTATAATGAGTGACAAGGTTTCTTATTTGTGACCAGTGAAAGAATTTTCTGCGTCACACTTTTCTATGTTGAAAATTTTTGATGAAAGACCGAATCTTTGAAAATAGTTTAAAAAAAATTATGTCCAACGACAAGATTTTTTTTAAAGAAATGCTGCAATTTCAGTAAAAAAATTTTTCAGTAAAAATTTTTCTACAAAAGTACACCGACTTTTTTTTAACCAATTTGAAGGTTCGGCATACTTTAAGGCATCTTTTATTTTTGCAAGCAGTTTATTTTAAGCAATGTTAAGCAAAAGATGGCGCCTTTTTAAAATAATGAGTAACTCATTTCCTGTTTGTCTTTTACAGAGCTTTACAATAATTTTTAGAATTTTAGAATTTGATGTAAATTTTAGAATTTTATCCAGGGATGGGTACCTTTATATAAAGTAAATACGTTAGAATCTTTTGCCCCTATTGCCGTTCTCAACTCAACTAAGTTTGGTTGTCTATCAGCCAACCCGATTTTGACTCAACTAAATTATTTTTTGGTGTTGTGGAACACAACGATTTTTAGTTGTGTTTGACTTAACTGCTAATAAGTATTTGTGTATATTTATCGTTTTTGTCAACCAAACTCGTACAAAATGGTGAACCGCAATACCCGTAAACACAAAACACAACCGCAATTATGTTGTGAATGGCAATACCGATTTATGAAAAACGACCAAATTATTAAAAAATGTTGTGAACCGCAATATCGGCATTGAAATTTGGTGTAGATTACTTTCATAGCAAAATCGAACCAAATAATGTCAGGACGCACACAACGTGTATGGGGCACAGCTAGTTTTATATAAAAACTTTTAATGTCAGCATTACTAAAAAATATTTTAGAAAACATGTGTAAAAAAAATATTGTCGTCAATTTTTTTAGTTAGCGAAAACAGGATACTCCTTTTAACTTTTCAAATAAAAATTGTTTAATTTTTTTTTATAACTAAAATGCTCTTTATTTTTATATTTTTTTTTATTCCTTCATATTTTTAATTTCTTCATATTTTGTATTTTTTAAAATTAAGTTCTTTTTCTCATTAAAATTTTAATTTCACTGTACACGTTGTTGTTTTTTTTATAAATATGACCACTTAAGTATAAAATTTATTTCAAAGTTTTTCTTTTATAAAATTTTTAATAAAATTGTTTTTTAAACATGAAAAAGGCTTAAAGACTATGGCAGATTGTTTATATAATTTATGATTTTTTTCTTTACTTTATTTAATTTCTATTTTAATTTTTTTTATTAAAAATACTATTCAAGAAGACTGTATTATGTATGACTTATAATTTAAAATTTTTGTAATAAACATTTTGGGTGATTTTTTTAAATATTATAAATTTTATGTTTTTATACTTTAATACTAAATAAATTATAAATTTATTTTTTCTTAAATAAAAATTTGTTTCGATTATTTTTTTTTTCTTTTTTATATTTATTTATTTATTTGTTTTTTTTTTTTTTTTTTTTGTTTCATTGATTATTTTCAGTAATACTATTTTTGTATAAAAAAAACACTAAAAATAAATAATTATTGTATTATTTTAAGACTATAAATGCTTTAACTGGTATGAATTGTATGGCCGCTTGTCTAGCACATGTTTTTCTTTAAGTGTATCCAACTATTTACATTTCTTTTCAACGGCTTTGTTTTCCAAAGTGGCTAATGAGAAGCTAAGTGTCTAATTAAACTAAATTATTAATTAATTGAATTTATATTTATATTTTATATACTATTTGCTTAAAATAAAAAAAATAAGTGTTTCTTAATATTAGAACCAGAATTAAAAATTTGGAATAATTTAAAACTCAGAAAAATATTAAAAAAATAACTAATGAAAATTTACTACAGAGCAATAAAATCCGGGCAAACTTTTGCAAAAAAATAATTTGTTTTCCCATTCAAGGAAGACATTTTTTTCCACTGATCAAGAAAATCTATTTTCTATGGATTTATTTTTTAGCTGACCAATGGCAACTATTTTCCATAGAAATGTTTAGCTTTAATTGAGGGAAATATTTTTTCAAAATCGATTCACAGCAAAAAATATTTTTATAAAAAAAATGTATAAAAAAATTTATAAAAGTTTTAATTTTTATAAAAAGACTTTTTCTTAATTTTTATTATAAAATTTATAAATATTGTGTATAAAATAAATTAATAAAAGTTTTAATATTTGAAAAAAAAATTATTAATATTTAAAAAAAAATAAATTAATAAAAATTTATAAATATTTATAAATATTTTTTATAAAAAAATTTATAAAAATTTTATAAAAAAAAATTATAAATATTTTTTATACGAAAAATTCTAAAAATTATAATTATATGAATTTTAATTTTTATTTTAAACTATTTGTAAAAGAATTATAAAGTTATTTAGGCTTAAGTTCTTTGTTATAAAGAGACGGATCGCTACATCCGTCGTCAGCATTCTTCGTATCCATCTACAAGGTAATTTCAATTAATTTTTCTACTTGTTTAAGAGTGTAAAACAATTTCAATAAAAAATCTCTATCACCTATAAAATATAATATAAAAATTAATAAAAAGAAAAATTCTCATATTCTATTTCTTTGATAAGTTTGTTTAAATAGAAAAATTAATTGAGACTACCTTGTAGATGGATACGAAGAATGCTGACGATGGATGTAGAGATCCAGAAAATGCATTACATTCTGCTGGTGTCTAATTTTTTTTTATCCCTTTATAACAAAGAACTTAAGCATAAATAATTAATTAATCCGTTATTTATTAAAAATTTTTACGTTAAAAAAAATTATAAATATTTTTTATAAAAAAAACAGTTAAAAAATTTAATAATTATAAAAAATTATATTTGTAAATTTTTTATAAAAAAATTTTATAAAAAAAATTTTTATAAAAAAATTTTATAAAAAAATTATAAATTTATAAGAAAAATTCTAAAAATTTTAATACTTTTCTAAAATATAATTATAATAAAAAATATAAAAAAATATAAACATTTTTTATAAAAAAAAATAATAAAAATTATATATTTATTTTTTTTTTATTTATATAAAAAAAATATAAAAACATTTTCTATTAAATTTATATATTAAAATATATAAATATTTTCTAAACAATAATTTATAAAATATTTATAAATTTTTTATAAAAAATTTTCTAAAAATGTTTATACATTTTTATAAAAAAAATATATATAAATATTTTTTATAAACAAATTTATAAAAAAAATTTATGCTTTTAACAAAATATAAAAAATGTTTATACAAAAAAATTATAAAAAAATTTATTATAAAAATTATAAATATTTTGATACAAAAAAAAATTTTATTAATTTAAAAAAAATGTAAAAAATGTTCCCTTGAATTGTATTTGGGCAAATTTTTTTTTACAAACAGTTTTTTAACAAAACTTTTTATTAAAAAATTTTTTTATAATAAAATATTTTCTATAGAAAATTTTGCTTTTTTGTAGGCTTCAAAAATTATTTTACGAAAGCCCCTAAGGGTATGTTATTATTTTTTAATAACAATTTAAAAATTAAGTGTTAAACACAAAATTTATTGTTAATTTTATTTCAATTTACTTTATACACTGCAAGAAAATATCTAATAAAAACTTTTTAATTATGTAAAATAAATGCTGCCGTAATTGCAACAATTGCTAAGGAAAATTTTTAGGGCCATATTCATAAAAAAATATTTTTGGTTTATAAAAGGTTTATTGAACAAATTTTGTATGAAAATTTGTTTTATAAACCTGTCATAAAACAAAAATATTTTTTATGAATTTGGCCTTTAATCGTTTTTATTTATAAAGTCTACTTTTTATCAATAACTTTTGAATTTTAACCTCTTTTCTTGCCTTAATTAATGATATAAATATTTAAAATTAAGTTAAATATAATTTTAATTTATATTCTACTATATGTTGTTGTTTTTGTAATATTTTATTTCATACATACATACTTATATACTTAAGTATAAACATATGCATTTTAAATTATTCGTTAATTATTTGAGGCAGTTAAACTTAAATAAAATTTTTGGCTTTTTATCTTTATTTTTTGTGTATTATTCCATTTGCTTTTGCTTTCGCTTTTGTTGTCTATTAAAAAATGTATGTAAAAATGAAATCATCCAAAATCTACACTAATTCTCACTCATTTTATTTATCCAGACTTTGTATGGCCTTACTTAAGGCTGAACCCAGTTGACTAAATGAGGGTCGTTCCTTGGGATTGACATTCCAGCAAGTGGTCTGTAAAGAAGTGAATAGAAAATAATAGTTTTTTTCTTTGAGATTTTCAAATCATTTTCTCTCTTAACTCACCAATATTTCTCTTAGACTCTCGGGTGTGCTATCAGCACACTGCCATTCCAGTTTGCCAGCCTGACTGCGTTGTATCACTTCTTCATTGCTTAACTCTTCGAATGGCATTTTTGTAGCTTGAGTAAATAGTTCCCATACCACAACACCGAAAGCATAAATATCGCTTTTGGTGGTATACTCATCCTCCTGTATGCATTCAGGAGCCAACCATCGTATGGGCAGCTGAGTGTTGCGATGCTTGAAATATTCCCGGCTGTATTTGTCTTTACTAAGAGCTGGATATGAAACCTTAACAATGAAATCACTGGAAATAATGCAATTGCGGGTAGCCAAATCTCTGGAACAGGAAAGAGGTATGAACAAAAATTAGAAGTTAATATAAAGAGTTTCAAAAAGATTCTAGCTGCTTTAGAAAGTAATATCTTTTTGATTAAGAAATGATCCTGATACAGGAGAAAAATTTTCTTTAGAAAATGTAACCCTGATACAGGCGAAAAATTTTCGTTAGAAAATGTAACCCCGATACAGGAAAAAAAATTTTCTATAGAAAATGTAACCCTGATACATGCGAAAAATTTTCTTTTGAAAATGAAACCCTGACACAGACTGAAAAATTTTCTATAGAAAATGTCACCCTGAAAATGGCTAAAAAAAATTTTATAGAAATTATAGCCCTGATACAGGCGAAAAATGTTTTATAGAAAATGCAACCCTGATACAATCGAAAATATTTCCATAGAAAATTTAACCCTGATACAGGCGAAAAATTTACTATAAAAAACGTAATACTGACAGAACCGAAAAATTGTCTATAGAAAATGTAACCCTGACACAGGCGAAAATTTTTGTATAGAAAATATAACCCTGAGACAGGTGAAAAATTTTTTACAGTAATCGTAACCGAACAGCCGAAAACTTTGTGAAAAATTTTCTAAAGAAAATGCAACCCTGACAGAGGTCACCCTGAAAACTGCCTAAATATTTTTTTTATAGAAAATATAACTCTGACACAGGCGCAAATATTTCTCTAGAAAATGTAACGCTGAGGCAGGCGAAAAATTTTCTATAGAATATGTAACCCTGTAAATGGCGAAAAATGAAAATTTTAACCCTGATGCAGGCGAAAATTTTTTTAAGCAAAAATTTTCTATAGAAAATTTTAACTTGACTAAGGCGAAAATCTTATTTAACAAAGTTTTTAATAAAAATTATTAAAGTTCTAAAAAAGAGTCTTCAAAGCCAAACAATTTTTTCACTTACTTGTGTATAAATCTTGATCTATAGATGGCATCCATTCCTCTAGCTATTTGATAAGCTACAGCCAAAACCTGACCCGTCTGTAGTGGAGGTGGTGAAGACGAATTTGTGGAAGTATTAACTTTACCGGCGGTGGCCAATAGAAATTGTTTAAGATCTCCCTAAAATTAGAAATCATTAATCTCTGTTTTGACTTTGTATAAATATATTCATTATACTCACCCAATCCGTATACTCCAAAACCATATAATGAGGATCCTTTTCGCGGCACAAACCATATAATCTTACCACACCCTTGTGGGTTAAAGTGCGAAACATTTCAATTTGTCTTCGGAATTCTTGACAAGCACTTTCATCTTTCACCTTATTCAAGGCCTTCACCATCACCAATTTATATTCATCTGAATTGCCATTGCCCTGAGCATCACCCTCACTGCTACAGGTTTCGTGCTCCTCCTTAATTTCTTCTATATTATCCATGGAAGTTTTTGATCTTCTCTTTTCTATTGTAGTAGAGGTTGTGGTCGCTGAACCATTGCCATTATCACTGTTGCTGTTCTTTTCAGTGTCGGTGTCTTTATCCTCGACTTGTCTGATAAGGGAAGTCTTAATTTTTCCCACAAAAACATCACCGAATTCGCCACGACCAACTTGTAGCATTTCTGTTATGCCTGAACGGGGAAAACTTAGTTGATCGTAGACATTGGATTTTTTGGAAGTTTTGGAATGATTGCTGCAGGCTGTGTCATCAGATTTTTGGGCATCGTGTGCAGCTGAACCTTTGGGATTATTATTGCCATTTATTTTTCGTGTTTTGGCTATTTTGTTCTCCGACAAGCAGGGCTCATTTTCAGCCAACTTATCACCTTCTCCGGCCTCAGGATTGGTTTCATTCAAGCGAGCTTTACGAGCCTGACGTCTGTAGCGACACCAAATCATTAGACCCACTACCAAAATGATATAAGCAAATGCCACGGACATGGTTATCAAAACAGCTCGGGTAATAAGGAAGCCTTCTTGCTCTCCCTCTCCTAAAGGAAAACCATCGCCAGCTAGAAATTAAAAAACGAAAATATTTATTTCAACAACTCAAACATTACTTTTTAGTTCACTTTTATTTACCTTTCACTATAAATCTCACTTCATCCCTTTTTAGGCCAGCACTATTGCCTATGGTACAACCATATCTACCCTCATCTTCAACCTGGACATTGTGTATTTCCAAAGTACCGTTCTCCAAGAACTTAAATCTCTTACGATCTGTATTATTCTCACTTAAATATTCCAAGTCCTTGTCCCACTGTATGGTGGGTTTGGGATCACCTGTAGCCTGACAATGCATAATGGCCACACCAGATTCAACACTTTCTATGGGTCCCTCGGGTGCTACCACGAAGCGTGGCGCAACCACTACATTTATACTAACGGTAGCATTTATTTGTCCCTGTGCGTTCGAGGCCACACAAGTGTAATTGCCACGTTGGTCGGCTGAAACATTTTTGAATGTTAAAGTACCATTAATGTCCTCCAGGGTATCGGGTAGTTCATCGTTTAATTCCTGCAGCGAAAAGAAAAAGAAAAGTTGATGATTTCAAAAAGGATACGAAGATGCAGTTAAATAAATAAAGGATATTTCTTCTATTATTTGTTGTATTTATTTTTAAATTATTTATTTACGAACAAATTTATTATAAAGGGTGTTTTTCAGCTGAAAGAGGATTTAATACAAGATAGAAACATTGTTGGAATGAATTTTTTTATTATAGTCCGGTATAATTTCTTACTACTTTTACAAAAAAAAAATCTGGCAATATAGCATCAATGGCTCAGATATTTGCTTTAAGAGCTGCTGATCGGCAAAATCCAACACAACTAGAAGGCGTTAAATCGCACGAAAGTGAGAGCCATTGAACAGGGGCCACTTCTGGAAACAACTTTTCACCAAACTGATTTTCAATAAATCCATTTTTATGCGTGCAGTATGGCAAGTTGCGCCATCTTTTTGGAATCAATTGTGTTAGATGCTTAGCTAATTAATTTTTAAAAACAAACATTTTGTCAGCATGGCTCGATAGCCCTCGCCATTCACAGTAACGACAACTACTTGCTCATTTAGAAAGAAATAAACAAGAAGCGTGTGGCGGCGTGGTTAAGTGCTACCATACAAAACCAAGCACCCCAGGTTCAGTCCCTGCCAGAGTACGAAAAATGTTTACCATGGTTTTTTCGTGTTTTAAAAATTATGCGGCTTCAACGGCTTCCTTGCAAATTGTCAAAGAAGCCCTCTAACCTTCACCTAGAAAAATAGAGGATAACATTATGACACAATGTCTGAAGTCGCTATCCCCTGGGAAAAGAAAAAGAAAAAGGTAGAAATCAAAGATTAGCAAGGTTTCCC
Source organism: Phasia obesa (assembly GCA_949628195.1). Taxonomy (NCBI): domain Eukaryota; kingdom Metazoa; phylum Arthropoda; class Insecta; order Diptera; family Tachinidae; genus Phasia; species Phasia obesa. The sequence goes on from OX451219.1 coordinate 17,969,181, forward strand.
ACCACTACACCAAATACAAAAGCGGAGAGCTTTGTTTCTAGGCAACGACAGATGGCATTTTATTTCCATTAATTATCCTAGAACCCATTACAGCAGATCAATCATCTGTTTAGCTGGAACAACAACCTTTTAACGAAACTACAACGAGGAAAAATAACAGACTGAATCGTACGGCAACACCTTTGGGCACACGAAAAAGGAAGACACGAAAACAGCTGTGACAAATCGTTTAATATGCTTTGTGGAAGCCATATGCTCCCAAGAGGGGTTATAGTGATTTTTTAACGGCTTGAGGATTGCCTTCGCTCCTCTAAAACGATCATTTTACTTATTGTCGGTTTAACTTGAACTGACCTTCATCACTACACCTCAGTACTTTGTTAGAAATGCTATTCGTGAAACAGATTTACTTCAGTACCTGGCCGTGTTTGCCCTAACTCGACGATGGTCTTACTACCGAGTGAAATTTAAGCGTAGACTAGCGCCCCCATTGTGTAGTAGAGGAACACTCCACGATATGACGTTGCCGCCAGTATCGCAATTTATGTGTGATACAGTCAATAATGAGTAGCAATTTATATATTATGGCAAGCCTAGATTCCATATTATAACCTCTTGCTTAGGGTTTTGGAGACTATCCAAACTACGTTGCGTTGAGAGCGCAACAGCACACTTGATCGACCTTGCACTATAACTACATAAATCGATCTAAAACCACCACCAACACGTGTACCCCCGAAGGGGACCTCACCTACAACCGGTCACAGAGAGGATAGGCTCTTTGTGGGGCTACCGATTCCCGTGGTACCAGTCCTTTGGGCACTGGTCGAGCCTCAAAGAGGACCCGTGTAATAAAACAACAGACCTTTTCTTCCATATTTAGGTTCTAGGAACCCTAGCGTCTGGTGCCCCTATTTTCCCTGTGAGCACCGCGTCACGGCATTTGAGAATGTACTGCAATGACAATTGGTACCCCCCGGGGGAGTTAGAAATGCTATATGAACTTTTCGTACAAACTTATTTCATTCGAAGTAAATTTCTAACATTGTTCTGGTGTAAAAGGATTTATGATTGACTTTTCCAGCTGTCAAACCATAGTTATCGATATCAATAGTTCTCATGCAGCTAAAAAAAACAACCGTTATTAAAACGGTATGAAGACTTTATTTTACTACTAAATGAAATCTTACATAAAAACTATTTCTTGATTTTTAGTTTACGTGATCATTAAAGCGTGTTTTTTCAATTTTGCTTAAACCTTTAATTTTCTGGAAAAAAAAATTTGCTATATAATATTTTATATGTTAAAAAAACAAAAGATTAAAAAACATTCTTCGAAACTTTAACTTCTTTTTTTATTTTGTTAAGCGATTTCCCCCTTTTTAGCCTTTAGCTAATTTGAAAGCATTTCTTTTTAAATTAAAAAGAAATTCCAAAGTAAAAATAGAAATTTTATACTGTTTTTTATACGAAAAATTTTCTATATTTTTCTACATACTCGTATTCCATATTTTTTTTTTTCTTTTCTTTTTTGTTTGCCGCAAATAAAAGTTAAGAAAATGACCATTGGTCATTGACTTTATTTGTTTGCAATAAAAAATAAAATTTCATTGCATACTTTAAGTAGCAACCAGTACGAGAGTATTAGTTTGTTTAACACACAAGTGGAAAATACTCCACTAAGCTCTTTAGTTTTAGTTTTGCTTTTTTTTATTATTAATGCTCCAAACGAGTACAAGTATTTTCCATAATATCTTTAAGTACCTTGTTCAAACGAAACTAATTTTGTTAGATTTTTATATTTAGATATTTGCAGTATTACTGCCAAACTACCCTTAAGTAGTTTGCCATAGGCGAAAGACAGTGGTCAGGATGATCGAAAAAGGAAGTTTTAAAAAATTACTATTCTCTAAGTAGAACAATTGCTTGACATTTTTAAATTAAGAGAAGTTTCAAGGAAAAGTTTTATACTCTACGAATGGCCGGAAGTACTTTTTGAAGATTAAAAGTACGGTGTTGCTAGTAATGGGTGATTTTTTTGAGGTTAGGATTTTCATGCATTAGTATTTGACAGATCACGTGAGATTTCAGACATGGTGCCAAAGAGAAAGATGCTCAGTATGCTTTGACATTTCATCATGAATAGACTTACTAACGAGCAACGCTTGCAAATCATTGAATTTTATTACCAAAATCAGTGTTCGGTTCGAAATGTGTTTTATCGACAAATTTTGTTCAGCGATGAGGCTCATTTCTGGTTGAATGGCTACGTAAATAAGCAAAATTGCCGCATTTGGAGTGAAGAGCAACCAGAAGCCGTTCAAGAACTGCCCATGCATCCCGAAAAATGCACTGTTTGGTGTGGTTTGTACGCTGGTGGAATCATTGGACCGTATTTTTTCAAAGATGCTGTTGGACGCAACGTTACGGTGAATGGCGATCGCTATCGTTCGATGCTAACAAACTTTTTGTTGCCAAAAATGGAACAACTGAACTTGGTTGACATGTGGTTTCAACAAGATGGCGCTACATGCCACACAGCTCGCGATTCTATGGCCATTTTGAGGGAAAACTTCGGAGAACAATTCATCTCAAGAAATGGACCGGTAAGTTGGCCACCAAGATCATGCGATTTGACGCCTTTAGACTATTTTTTGTGGGGCTACGTCAAGTCTAAAGTCTACAGAAATAAGCCAGCAACTATTCCAGCTTTGGAAGACAACATTTCCGAAGAAATTCGGGCTATTCCGGCCGAAATGCTCGAAAAAGTTGCCCAAAATTGGACTTTCCGAATGGACCACCTAAGACGCAGCCGCGGTCAACATTTAAATGAAATTATCTTCAAAAAGTAAATGTCATGGACCAATCTAACGTTTCAAATAAAGAACCGATGAGATTTTGCAAATTTTATGCGTTTTTTTTTTTTTTAAAGTTCTCAAGCTCTTAAAAAATCACTCGTTATTTATAAGGATATATAAGCCCTTGATTATGAAAGTGGTATAAGTCATATATTACTTGTTTCGAGATATTAAGAGGTTTGCATTTTAAAGGATTAAAAAATATTTTTGCATTCTGGAATTAAATATTTTGACAAATAAATAGTACCAACAAATAAGTATTTATTATGAGTGTAAAATTCATAACCATTTTTAAAAGGAAATGTGGTTTTGAAGGGTTGAAATGACTTATACCATTTTCAAAATTAACTGCATGACTTTATAAATGACTTAAACAATTAAGAAAAAAAATTTTTTGTTAGAAATTAACATTTTATTCAAACTCATTACACTGTAACTAAGTAATTAATTTTTTAGTATTTAGGGAAATAAAGTGTTTGTCGAAAATGGGTGGGTTAGAGGGTAAGAAATCCATCATATCTTTACGTTTTTCTTCTATTATTGGTCTAATGGTTGGGTATAATGAAAGCAAATCAATATTTTCGTATATTCTTGGCCTTCCTCTTTGAGGTGGTGAAAGGTCTAAATCTTTGAATTCGGAATTGTCATCTAAAGAAGGTCTAACTCTTTGAATTCGGAATTGTCATCCAAAGAAGTTTTATAAAACATCTTATATGGAGCATTTTTTAGAAATCTAATCCATTGTATTTTAGACAAGACACAGCTTCTCCATTGGTTTAGTCGTTGATTATCCTCGTTTACTCGCCGAAATGAAACGAAATAGTGTATTTTTGCAATAATCCCGATCATACCTGAACCGCTATCTGAAGACATGACAAAATTACTAACAAATATTTTGACAAACTTTGAAAACAGACTAGACTGACTTATACCACTATCAAAATATACAGTAACTGATTTTTGTTTACCAAGCAAAAAATAAACTCAATTTATCAACTTAATTTTCATGCCATACTGCGAATTACTTTAGTTTATGTTATTTTATTAGGATTTGATATGAAATAGCTGATAAACTAGATTTTTAAAATTTTTGACTTATATCACTTTCAAAATCAAGGGCTCATATATAAGTTTGTAATTCCGTGCGTAATTTTTACAATATTCATTTCCGATGCCATAAAGTATAATATTTCCGTATCCTTATACATAGAAAAGTTGATTACGCGATATCCGTCTTACTAGACTAATGTCGCATTTTCAGCAAACTGTCTCTATTAGTTTGTTTTCGTCAGCCGTTGAATCGAAAAAAAGTGAATTTCGTATTCCGATTAAAGATTCACCGAAAAAGCAATTGCTCAAAATTAAGGTTCTAATTAGTAGCAAAAATAAATGTAAATAAATTTTAATTGATTCAATTACATACTTAATTAAAAAAACAACTTTCTAATTAAATAAATAATTGAATCAATTAAAAATTTAATAAAATTTGTGTCCGTCTTTTAAAAACCTTTAATTGGTGCAAAAATTGTTTTCTGTGTTAATTTTTACATAAAAAACCATTACCAAATCCAAAGAAGTGCTGCACCAGAAATTTCTATTGTTAAAAAGTGATTACTGATTTTTGATCGTTTTACCAGTACAAATGATGTCAAACGCTCAGGTCGCCCATAAAAAGTCGTACGCCAGAAATGGTCTATAAAATCTATGATGTGATATTTGACGATTGGAGAGTGATATTGCTTGGGTTTGCTGAGCAATAAGGCATCTCCACCGTAAGCGTACAGCACATTTTGCATGGATATTTGGATATGAAAAATGTTTTTTTTTTTTGTATTTCGGCGGTATCATTCACATCGATTACCTTGAAAAGCCAAAGACGGTTAACGACGGAATATTATTCAGAGCTTTTGATCGTCAAATCAACATTGATTTGAAGCAAAACTGAGTTCACCTAGCAAAAAAAAAGAAGTGCTAGACAAGGCACGAGTACCCACTAGTGTAGTCACTATGACAAAAAATCATAAATTGGGCGACACACTATTACTCCATCTAGCATACTGTCGAGATTTATCCCCTTAAGAATATTTCTTGTTTTCAAATTTTAAGAAATGATTGGTTTTAAAGAGATTTAGGTGAAATGAACATTCGCCTATATCGAGGGCCTAGAGAATCCCAATAATTGAAGGGAACAAAAAAGTACAAAAAAGTTAAACTAAATATATCGTGCTTTCTGGAGACTATATTGAGAAATAAAATGTGTTTGTTTCTTTTTTTTTTTTTTTTTGAAGAAAACAAAAATATTTTATATCCAAAAAGTTACGGAAACAAGAAAAAAATCAAATTCCCCTTGCAGTATGAGAGTTGCTCACTGCTGAGTGAAACTTAGATTTTAATTTAAAATAAAAAAAAACCTTTTCAGCAGTATAGATAGATTTGTATCACACAATATGCAGTTTGCTACTTTCTATTTTAATCAAATTCTGGCTCTTTTATAAAAAAAAAAAAAAAATTGGTCAGTTTTCTAACAATGAGAGTCTCTCGTGGTAAGTTAACAATTTCACGATTTGAAATTGAAATTGATTCCTTTTTTCTATACCTGCTCTTCTATAATCTTATAAAAAAATGTTGTCTTAAATCTCTTAACTATTTTTGTCCATTGCATACCACTGTCTTTTCCTCTTACTACTACTTGTCTATTAGGATTTTATTTTACACAAGTACGAGTATTAACTTTAAGTACAAACAAACTACCAACTATTCTTGTTGTTGTTGTTGCTTCAACTTATTCAACTTACCTTAAGCCATTTAACTTGAGGTGCTGGCGTTCCCTGTGCCTTGCAATGTACTTTGCCCACCGAACCCAATTCCAGATTTTTCGAAGTAGGTTGTGGCATAAATTTCAATTGTTCAATGACTTGCAATTCTCCCGGCTCTGAGGTAGTGGGACGATAACCTTCCATAACGATTTGACATACATATTGGCCAGCATCACTGGCAATAACACTGGTAAATAATAGCGAACCATTTTCTTTGGCTATCGAAACACGAGCATCTTCACGTAGCATAGGATCCTTATTGGATTCAACCAAACGTTGGGCATTGGTGTTTTCCGACACATCAATTTGTCTAAATATTTTGCCATCCTTACGCCATCTCAACAGGATTTCTGCAGGTGGTTTTTGTCCATTTGTAAAGGTACAAGTCAATTCGGCTGCATCGTTTTCATTTACTACTATTTTTTTCGCAGGTCCTTGCGTTATTTGAATATCAGCCTGGGGCAATTTTTCATCGTCTCCTCCCCGTTTGCCGCGGCATAAAAACATATTTTTCATATTTTCTGGCATAATGTAGTTCTTCTTCAAATGTGGTATACAATTGGGCGAGGATTGAGAGTTTTTGGACTTCGCCAATGACCACTGCAGTACGTAACCCTTGCGACTTATAACACGTCCGGCTGCATTAGAGGCAATGCAGCGATATAAGCCACCATCGAAACCGCTGGGATTGTGTATGATAAGGCGATTGTCTTGCAGTTCAATATTTTTAAGGGAGCTCAGTTTTTCGCTATTGCGAAACCATTCTATTTCCAGCAGACCATCTCCGGAAGAGGCCTCAACATGACATTTGAGTATGACTTCATGAGGACGATTGCTTATTAGTTGTACAGTGGCGGTTTGTATCCCTGGAAAAAATAATGAAAAGAAATAGATTGAATACGTTGGAATAAAGGAGAACAATTGCATTAGTGTAAGATGAATTAAATAAAGTTTAGAAAAGATTTTTAAAACAGGAAAAAAATTAATCAATTTTGTTTACTACAGCACTGTCTGTCAAACTTTTCCCTCTGTGCAATTTTTTTAAGGACGTTTGCTTTTTTTGTTTAGTTGTCATATGGGCTGTATAAATAAGCATTAAATTAGCCAGTTGAGGTGAATATGCAAAATATAATGTGTTAAGTCATTTTAACATAGGACTCTTCCTGTCATTATGCCTGAGTTAGAGGTGGGTTACCAGACTGCTGAAAAGTAGTATCAAAAAATTTTCGGAACCCGTTTTTTATTTTTAATAAATAGCAGTAACGAATAATGCTGACGATGACTGTAGCGGGTCAAAAAAAAGTTATTTTTGCTAATGTCTTCTAAGTTCTTGTGACAATTAAATTTGGTGTTTTTAATAAACAAGATTGAAAATCAAACGAAATTGTATTAAAGCTCGTAAGGGAAAAATATTAGTGGTTAAAAAAAATTTTATGGAACATTTAACTTTGTCATAAATAGGTTTGTGGCAACAAAAATATTAGGTGGGAAAAATATTTTAGAAAAAAAAATTCTTTAAAAAAAAAATTATTTTAGAAAAAAATTTTTAGTTAAAAAAAAATTTAGGTGAAAAAATTAAGAGAAAAAATTTTGGTGAAAAAAAAATTGCTGAAAAAAATTTTTTTTAGTGAAACAAATTTTTAGTGAAAACAATTTTTTTGTGTAAACTAATTTTTTAGGAGGAAAAATATTTTAAGCGGAAAAAAAGATTTACAGTGGGAAGCATTTTTAGTGAAAAAAAGAAAAATTTATTTTAAAAAAATTATTATTAAAAAAAGTTTTAGTAGAACAATTTTTTTTATGAAAAAAATTTTTTTGGCGCAAATTAATTTTTAGAAGGAAAAAGATTAGATGGAAAAATATTTACAGTAAAAAAATTTTTAATTGAAAAAAGTTCTTTAGTTGAAAAAAATTTTCGTAAAATATAATGTTTCGGAATAAAAATTTTGTGACGAAATTTTGTTTGGTAGAATCCAATTTTTTAGGTGAAAAATTTTTTGATTAAAAAAAAAAATTTGGGTGAAAAAAATTCTAGGTGGAAATAATTAGGGGGAAAATATTTTAGTTGAAAAATTTTTCTAGGGAAAAATCTTTGTATAAAAATAATTTTTCGGTGAAAAAAATTTTGTGCCAAAATGATATTTTAGGCAAAAAAGGTTTTTATTGAAAATTATTATTTGTTTTTGAAAAAAAAAAAAAAATATTTTGGATTAAAATTGTAAAATGATTATTGAAGCGAAAAATTATTAAAAAATAATTTTATGTTTAAATTAATTTTATTTTATTTTCATCGCAAATTTCCGCTGGGAAAGTAAGCGAACACAGCGTTGTTTTCTACATTTTGCTTTGAGAACTCAGGGAGAATCCTTTTATTTTGACACTTCCAGCTATCAAAGCAAATATAAAACCCATGTAGTGTTTTGTTGTCCTATTACTCCCACCTGATAAATGAATTTGCTTTGGAAAATAGTTTTTGTATTGAACAAATTTTCGGGAAAAGTATTTTAGTGAATATATTTTTTTTTTCGAATTTTTTTGTAAGAATGTTATGTAAAAATTTTTGTAAAATGTTATCGAAAATTTTTCGTAATAATTTTATCGAAAATTTTTTGTAAAATTTGTTGAAAAACTTTTATCGAAAATTTTTTGTAAAAGTTTTATAGAAAATTCTTTGTAAAAATTTTATCGAAAGTTTTTTGTAAAAGTTTTATCGAAAATTTTTTGTAAAATGTTATCGAAAATTTTTTGTAAAATGATATCGAAAATTTTTCGCAATAATTTTATCGAAAAATTTTTTGTAAAGTTAGTTGAAAAAATTTTATCGAAAATTTTTTGTAAAAATTTTATAGAAAATTCTTTATAAAATTTTTTGTAAAAATTTTATAGAAAATTCTTTGTAAAAATTGTATCAATAATTTTATCGAAAATTTTTTGTAAAAGTTTAATCGAAAATTTTTTGTAAAATGTTATCGAAAATTTTTCGTAATAATTTCATCGAAAATTTTTTGCAAAATTTGTTGAAAAACTTTTATCGGAAATTTTTTGTAAAAATTTTGTAGAAAATTCTTTGTAAAACTTTTGTCGAAAATTTTTTGAAAAATGTTATCGAAAATTTTTCGTAATACATAATTTTATCAAAAATTTTTTGTAAAATTTTATTTTTTGTAAAAATTTTATCAAAAGTTTTTTGTAAAATTTTATCCAAAATTTTTTGTAAAAACTTTATCAAGAACCTTCCAAAATCTATATTGCGTGAGAATGTATAGACTTAAGAACATAGGGTTGGGGCAAAATAACCCCCCAATGTACCTATTGACTCCTCCTGGTTCCCACTAGTTGATAGACCCTGTGGGTCTATCAACTATCTCTATATGTATTGCTTTCTATAAAGGCCTTTAATACAAATCAAAGCAGAAAATCCCTACCAACCAAAAAACAAACAAAAATCGCCCCTAGCAGAAAGATATTGATCCCCCGAAATCTGCATGCATTCCATGCGATCTACTGGTCGCGCTTTTATACGTATTTAATAAGAAAAAAAGCAAAAGAGAATCATTTAAACCAAAATAAAAACAACGTGAAAAAACATAAGTGGGCGTGATTTTTTGCCCGCAGCCTCAAATGAAATGGTCTGATGTCGCTTAATTGCATTAGCAAAATTTTTAAAAACTATGCCTGGCAGATTGTCTTAAATTTTCTGTATTTCTTCTGTTGCCTTGGCAAAGCTGATTTCAACGCGAACACAGCCGGACATACGGACATCGCTTAATCAACTTCTCGATGAATAAGGGTCCAGAATATATATACTTTATGGGGTCGAAAAAAATATTGTAGAAATTACACAAGGAGCGACGGACTTATATACATATATCCTTTCCTCCTGTGGTGAAGGGTATAAAAAAAAATATTATTTAATTCTCACTTAAATTAAATTGTTATTCTGTTCTTTATTTAAAGTAAAAATTAAGTAAAAAATTTAACTTGAAGATCGAAAAATTTTAATTTATAATTTTTTTTTAATTTTAATTTTTCTCACTTTTTAATAGACTCCACTGTTTATTTTTATGTTTTTATATTTAAAAATATTTTTTGTTACACTTATAAAACAGCATGGTCGTCTTAATACAAACACACGTTTTGGGTTCACAAAACACAACAGCATAAAAATTTAAGCAAAAAAGGTAGAAAAACAAACCACTTGAGTTTGAACTTCGAAACAACAGCAGCAGTAATAACATGCAGCAAAAGTAGCAAACATGTATTTTTGCAGCCACACAAATAAAACAAGGAATAGAAAAAAAACACACAAAATCCATGCAACTCCCCTTCTTTTTCTTCAACTACTTCTACTTGAGCCTTCCATGTGGCTGGCAAATATACATATCTACATACTCGTACATACATACAAACATACGTTCATTTCGTACAATTGTCTACACTTTTGCATAGAAAATTTGTTTAAGCGTACAATAAATTGCACTTAATGCATTTCCATAACAATCGTAAAATGTTGTCATGAATTTTGCAATTTACTGCAGGCTAAAAATTCATTTATTTTTTATTTTTTATTTCTGTTGAATAGAAGCACCAGCACCAGCAACAGCAATAACAACAGCGAGAAAAATAAACAATTTTAAACCAGAAAAATATTCAAAAAATGAACGAAAAAAAAAAGTTTCTTAGCAAATAAATGCCAAACAAGTGAAGTGAAGTGAAAAAAACAACAAACATGTACGAGTGAGTGTATTTCAAGAATCTTAAAACTAACAACATTTCAGTGAATGTAAACTCTACATCCGTTCCTTTATTTAGTCAGCCAACGTTTTGCTCTATACCTTCATGCCTTAGAAGAAGAAGAAGAAAAAAAACTGAAGAAACCAGAACAGAACATAACAGTAGAGAAGAATAACAACCAGCAGAGTTTTGTGGGGAAGTAAATGACATGAGAAATGTTTAAATATTCCAACAGACAAAAGTTTGCTAAAAAAAAAATAAAAAATATATTTAAGAAATAATTGTTGCAAATAAAAAAGCAAAACGCTATTTGCATTTAAAGTTTGAAATATTTCAAGTGTTTAAAGTGCAACATGAAACACATGACTAAAAACACAACTTCAAATTGTTTAGGATTAAACTCGATACAATTAAATACATACGTTTAAACGAGCGCACTAGCCATCAGTATATAGAGTCACTAACACAAAAAATATAGAGTCACTGTCGGAAAAACTTAAAAGAATTAAAAGTCTTTAGAGTCACTGCCACGAAAGACAATTGTATACTGGACAGATCTAAAGAAAAATAAATCTAAAAATGTTTTATTTTTTCCGCAAAAAAAATAATACTTTAAACTTATTTTTTTTAAATTTTCCATTACACAATTGTCATTGGTGACAGTGTTTTAAGCTTTTCCCAAAAAAAATTCTTTTAAAATTGATTTTTTTACGATTTTTCCAGCACGGAATTCGTGTCATTTGTGACAGTGACACTAGTGACACAGTGACATTTTTTTACACTTTTTTCTTACAAATTATTTTAAAATTAATTTTTTTCGATTTTCCCAGTAAACAATTCGTGACAGTGACTCTAAAGACTTTTACTTGTTTTAAGCTTTTCCGAAAAAAAAAACTATTTAAAATTTGATTTTCTATATCCGTCCATTGTCACTCATGACAGTGACTATAAAGACTTTTCATTGTTTAAAGTTTTTTTTTTCGAAATAAAACTATTTTAAATTGTTTTTTAGATTTCTCCATTAAACAATTGTCATTCATGACAGTGACTCTAAAGACTTTTAATTGTTTAAAGTTTTTTCCAAAAAAAAAAACTATTTAAAAATGGATTTTTTTAGATTTGTTCAGTACCCATTTGTCATTCATGACACTGACTTAAAGATTTTTAATTGTTTTAAATTTTTCCGAAACAAACTATTTAGAAATTGTTTTTTTATATTCGTCCATTACACATTTGTCACTTATGACAATTACTCCAGAGACATTTAATTGTTTAAAGTTTTTTTTCGAAATACAAACTATTTTAAAATTGATTTTTCTAGATTTGTCCAGTACACAATTGCCATTCGTGACAGTGACTATAAAGCCTTAAAGTTTTTAAATTTTTCCAAAAAAATGTTTAAAAATTGATTTTTTTAGATTTGTCCAATACAAAATTGTCATTCATGACAGTGACTCTAAAGACTTTTAATTGAGGGTAACTACTAAAAAATAGTCACGAGTTCAAGACTCAGCCGAGCAAAATCAATTTTTTTGCTATGTATTTATTCTATTCCCAAAAGTACATATCACAGCACTCTCCTTCGCCGGTGTTACCATATAGCATTAAATCGTCAGCAGGGTAAAATAATTATAAATTTCCTATGCCATGATTCACAATCATACTGAGTCGTACGATCTGTCAAAAATAGCGTGTGCTAAAAAAAAGTATGGTAGTGTGGATTAGAAATGTATATGTGTGCCAGACTTTTTGACAGGTCTGTATGATTTGATAATCTTTTGAAAAAAATTCATAAAATATTTTACTTTACCATACGTAGTATAAGGTAAAGTATAATAATCATGATTTCGACGGATTTATGCGTTTTGAGGTTTCTCTGAATCCATTTTGACTATTTTCGCGATGATGTCTGTGGGTGGGTGGGTGTGTATGCCACTATTCTTGTGGAGTTTGTACAGGTCATACCAATTGACATATCAAAATGAAATTTATTATGTGCCTTTGGTTTATGGAGATGAAGAGCTGTATAGTTTTTGGACATAATCGAGAGGGGGCAAGGGGTAGTTTACTTACTCCCAAATTTTGGTAATGCTCTACAGGCCATACCGTATGACATATCAAAATGAAATTCAGTATGTACCTTTGGTTTAAGGAGATGAAGAGCTGTATAAATTTTAGGTATAAACGGGAAGGGGCAAGAGGTACTTTTTCGATTCGAATATACTTTGAACTTTTATTCTTTATGTAATATATCCATAAAAAATATCTGTTTCCATTGGGTATGGTAAAGTTGAGTATAGGCCACTCCAGTTTTGTTTTCTATGCAATCACTGTTGTTACAAAAACTTTTTTGGTGTGATAGTGTGGTATCTACAACGTCATTTTAAAACGATCTTTTGAGTAGGACAAAATTCCATCAGATTTTTTTGTAATTGAATCGTACGATCGTGTAGGATAGTTCATCCTGGTCTTAAATAACACAAGGTGCTGCAACACTGCTCTAAAATGAAATATAACGTGCAATTGCAGTGTTGCCGAAAGTGAAGCTATAACCACCATCTATACCATCTTTCTTATCTACTATCCCTTTCCAAAGGAAGTAACACGATTAATATATACATTGTTACTTCCCTTTAAAAAAAATGTGTCTTGTCCCTATACATGACTTCTCGCCTGAAACAATTTGCACCACAATTTGAACATAATAACGATATTATTTTATTTATTATTTAATTATTTTATTTATTACTGCTGCCTTCGTTCACTCCAATTGGATTGTAGTAAAGTCTTAAATCATCGATAAGGATTTCTAGAGAAGCTGTCAAAAAATTCAGTGAAATTCTTACTGGTTAATAATGAAATAGGACCAGGAAATTGTGTGCGCAATTTGAAAAATAATGTCATTGTAAGCAGTAGTCGTAAGATAGAATCTAATTTATTTGGACGTCGATTTTTATGCTCTCATTTTTAGAAACTCATTCTCTCAACAATGTTACCATATTTTCATAAAATTTTAAGAAAAAAAAAAACATTTCATAAATTGAGAGAAACTAAGAACGAGGGATATTGCTTCTTTCACCCGTAAATCAGAGGAATGACCCGAAAATAATACCAGCAGCCGTGAACGTACACATTTTTTGTCTAGTGGCCATAATTAACAAGTAATTATTGCTAGTACAAATATATGCTCTCATTTTTAATCACTCATTCTCTCAACAAGGTTACCATATTTTCATAAAATTAATAAAATTAAAGAGTATTTGAAGTTACTACTGTCAATTTCATTATGGACTTTGTTTTTTTGATAGCCTGAGGCGTATTCTGTTTCATCGCTTAATTTAAATTAATTTTTCATATTTTATTCACTAACAATCTCCTTAAACTTACTAATTACTTAATTAGTTTATGCTTAAACAAAAAAACTCCATCTTTAATTCTTCAATTCCACCAAACTATTTTCGAAATTCAAACCGAAGACATGAATTAAAATAAAACTATTTACATTTAATGTAAACAACGGTGTTAAAAATTACGATAATGGAGATGATAATGACAACCGCAATATTGTTGTTGTTTTATATTACAACATTAACAGAACGCACGTTTAGCTCTTTAAAGGGGGAGAAAATGTATCAATGCGTACAAGAAAATTGATTTGAGTGTTGAAAGATCTAACAAATTGTTTGTGTTACTAACACGAGCTAATGCTTGTGTGTGAGTGTGAGTGTGTTTCTGATTGAATATTGAAAGTAAGTGCCGGTACGTGAGTAACAACAGTATGTGAGCAACAGTAAACATTAGTTAACGAAAACAGACACAAAAGTAATTTAAAAATAACCGCAATTTTTTCTATTTGTAAATTTTGTAGTTAACAATTCATTAATACAACGCCGTTTGGTGCTTGTTTGGCGCCTAAAAATCGTGAAAACGTATTTAACCGGATTATCCAACTGCATGAGAAGAGGCAATTTTACTTAGAGTTCTTCACTCGCTTGACGGACTCCTCTTGTATTTTTTTCTTTCACTTTTATTTATTGTGTCCTCAAAGTAACTTATATCCTGTCTGCTCTTTCTGTCGGTCTGTGTTCGCATCACGTAAAAACTGCTGAATGGATTTTAACAAAATTTTGTGAGGGTGTACCTTAGTACCCTGATTCCAATACAGGATACTTTTTTTCCGCAAAAATATTTTATTTCCAATAAAAAGTGGTGACAAAGCTGTGAAAGTACGATGATTTTTTTTATCGATTTAAAGGTACTGCATACTTTAAGGCATCTTTTATTTTTGAAAGCGGTATATTTTAAACACGATTGCGCAACAGATGGCGCTGTTTTAAATAATGACAAAATATGTATTGAAAGCGAAATATTTTAAACAAGATTGCGCAACAGATGGCGCTGTTCTAAAATAATGACATAATGTTAATTACTTAATGCCAAATAGCCAATTGAATAAAATTTGTATTTGATTTGTATTTTTACTTTGTGGAATAACATTGTTATTTAAATATTGTAAACAACTTTTAAAAAGCTTTACAATAATTTAAGAATTTTGGAATTTCATATAAATTTTAGAATTTTATCCAGGGATGGGTACTTTTTTATCAAGTTAATATGTAAGAACCTTAAATTTTGGTATGGATTACTTTCAAAGAAAAATCGAACAAAATATTGTCAGGACGCACACAACGTGTGTAGGCACAGCTAGTCTAAAATAAAAATAAATATACAAGTACTTGTTAAGTTCAGCTAGTGCTGGACACAAAAAATTAATATTTCACGGTTGCTGCTATCACTTGGGGACGGGAGAAGTAATATCCCTCCTGCTTTTGCCGTATAAGTGGGATTTAATGAGTATCTATTTTCGAGTTTTTTTTTACTATAAATGAGTATTTTTCTTAGATGCAGTAGACAGCTGAATTGGCAGTTATGTGTTGTTTGGTTTGGCAATTATTTATCATGAGCAACATTTGGAAATTTTTTTAATTTCAAAAGGTTTCAGCAGGATGCGGCCATATGTCACATAACAACGGCGTTGCAATCAATTTACTAAAAGATATATTTGGCGAACTATTTTACACTGGCCGCCTAGTTCATGTGATTTGACGTCGTTATTATTATTTTCTCTGTGAATATTTATGGGTTCCCAGAGTTAATCAGATAAATTAGAAACGGTCTAGCACTTGGAATCAAATTTTTCCAAAATACAGCCTGATTTATTTAAAAATTAAAAGCGCTGCAGAGACGGCTACTTCTTCGAAATCTATACATATAATGAACTTGTAACAGGCACATTTCGGTACATGAAATATTTTTCGAAAATATTGTTGCTAGTGCAGTTAGTAATCGAAATGGAAAACAATTTTTAGAATTTTTGTCGGTCTGTCTGTCAATATGTCTGTCTGTCAATATGTCTGTCTGTCAATATGTCTGTCTGTCTGTCTGTGTTCGCATCACGTAAGAACAACTTGATTAATTTTAATAATATTTTTCGAGGCAGTATCTTGGTTCAAATAAAGGATCCTTTTTTCCTCAAAAATATCTCATTTCCTAGAGAAAAGAGAGAAAAAGTAGTGAAAGTGCGCAATTTTACCGATTTAAAGATTGCAAACTTGACAGCCCCTTTTATTTTTGATTTTTGTCGGCTGCATATTTTAAGCTCTATTTACAGATCTCTACAATAATTTTAGGACTTTATATAAGTTTTAAAATTTTATCCAGGGATGGGTACCCCATTATAAAGAAACAACATAAACCATAACTAAAGCACAATAAAAGTAAGAGTCTTAAAATTTGGTATTGATTACTTTCAAAGCAAAATCTAACAATATATTGTCAGGGCGTCTACTACGTGGCAGACACAGCTAGACATACATATATAAACTATAATGCCATAAAATTATATAATTAATAAAGTCCATAAGGTGGATATTACAAATGTTTTTCTCTGTTTTTTTTTTAATAAAAAACTTTCTTTACTTTGTTAATAAAACGCCGTCTGGTATTCGTTTGGCGGCTAACAATCGTGAAAACATGATATTATAACTGGTTTATTTCAGCGCTTAAAGAGCTGGACTGTGTAGTTTGTATTTTTCCCTGCAATACCAGGTAATTTTCGGACTTTCCTCGTTTAAATGTGATTTGATATATTTTAGGTATCACACTAACAACTGGGGGTTTATTTGCTTCTAGTAAATATTTATAAAGCAGACAAACAAAAGTAACCCAGTCAATTAAATATAAAAAAAATAAAATGTAAGAAAAGAAAACTAAACAGATAATTTCTTTAAACATTTCTACGCTCAGTTTATTTATTTATTTTTGCTAAGCGGCATTTAGATGGTCAATCGCGGCTTGTCAGCGCGGGTTGATGGCAAGCCAACAAACTCGTGTAAACGACCAAAATTCGTGTTTGTCAGCCGCTCTGTAGTGCGATTCACTATTCAATTTTAACGATTCGGAACTCGTTAAACAAATTTAACAACAAAACGAAATACTTTGCTATTCAGAAACGCTTTTTAATAACATTTGATGTTGTTATAAATCAGCTGTTTTTCTTACCATGTCGAGTATTGTTAATTTAACTACAACTATTTTTGCGTCGTTTACTTTATCAAAATATCAAAAGATAAATTCGCCCATTAGATGTAAAATATTCTAAATAATTAATATTTATAATTAAAACAAATACATATGTATTTTATCTACCTTATCAAAATGAATTTAAACAATTTTTTAGAAATGAAATTAAAAAAAACAAAATATAAAGCGTTTGTGTGGAAAGTTTTGTTTATTATTTTTCATTTCTCTTTGTTCTATTTTGCCATTTTATTTAGCAGCATTGCCATTCATTTTGGTTTGTATTTTTCATTTGTAAACCATAGGTTAGTGAATCGCAAATGCGTTAGTGCAAGCAAAAAAACATGTTGATATATTTAACAAGTGTTAGATCGTTAAAAGTTAGTGAATTGCACTACTGGATGGAAATTAAAAAATTTTGATATTTTGTGTTTGCCGTCAAGCTTGTCTAAATGCATGTTTGTCAACCACAGTGCAAATTTCATTTGAATTTTTGTAAGCGAGCAGTAAAGATGTCTAGGCTAGGAAAATCCTTATAAAGGAAAATCCCATAAAGAAGTTGGGGAAATGTTTTCCTTTAACTTAGGACAGCTTCTGACATTATTACTTCTAAAAATTAAAAATTAAGATAGATTTGATTAAACAGGCATAATAAGAAAGGATTCACGGTGTATTGAAAGTAAAATGCTAAAAACTATTCATGATAGAGAACATATAACTGTGGAGTAAATGTATTACACGGAACTGTTCCGGTCAGAGGCATAACTCTGACCAGATACTAAGAAATTCAATATTGCCGCAAAGTGTTCTTTTGCAAAAATAATATAAAGAATATTTGTATTTTTTCAATAAATTTTTTTAAATAATTGATTAGAAACAGAAGAATAAATAAAAAAATATAGTCATGATGTCGTTGTTTATAATTCTCTATAAATCCATTGCCCAATTTCATTTATTACTCTTTTTTAATTGTCGTCTTCCTATAATTCATCAATTAATAAAGCAGCAGTTAAATCATGCGCCATCTTAAATAACAACCTCACAGCTCAGTGTCTGTTGTATAATGATCTTTGGCAATCTTCGCTTGATCATGTAAATGCTAAACACTCTCTCTCTCATCAACCCGCGCTGACAAGCCGCGATTGACCATCTAAATGCCGGATTAGGAAAAAAATATAATATATGAAAATTTTTAGATTTAATTAAAATTTTTTTAATTCTTGTATTCAATTTCGATACCTTGCAAAGAAAGCAAATAAATGGGTATTTTTAATGTCAGTCAAAATATAATAATAAAAAAAAAATATAAAAAATCTTAACAGGGAGTAATGAAGAGAATACAAAATTTAAAAAATATATACAAAAAAAAATTATTTACAAAAAAATATCAATGCATTTGATATTGGAAGTTTAAAATAAAAGTTGCAGCAATTTGCAATTCTAAAGCATACTTCGTTACTTGCAAACACCAACTCAATGCGGATGCAATAAAAATAAAAAACGGCTATACTGATAGATAAATTCATCGTTGAATTAATGACATGTCATTGCAATTATGACATCAATGTTATGACAAATGTCATTATTAAGGTAAAAACTAAGATCAATGGAATGACAAAAGATATTTAAAATTTTGTCATATTTTAGGTGTAATCTATCATGTGATTGAAATGTCATCATCTCGATGCCATAATTTGTATATTATTTTTAGGGCAAATATGTTTACAAGACAAATAATATAAAAAGTGTTCTAACATTTTTATTAACCGACTTAAAAAAAGAAGGAGGTTATCTATTCGTCTGAATGTTGCTTTTTTTATGTATGTAACCGCAGAACTCAGCCATTTCTGAACCGATTTTAAAATTTTTATTTTATAATATTTATTTGAAATGTTATACTTTCAGGTTGGTCCTGTTTTAGAAACAGTTCATTATATTAAAAATTAAAGGGTGTCCCCATACAACATACATGTTTTTTACGTGTATTAAGAACCGTAAAGGGTACCAAATTAAAATTTTAAAAAATTGCGTGGCGCTATAGCTCCCAACAGCAGAAATTAATAAAAAAAAATAAATTTAAAATTTAAAGGGTGTCCCCATAGGTGACCTATTTGGGTCTATCTTTTGAATCGTTATAGACTAAACCTTGAAAATTTGACAGAATGTCACCTACTATAACCGTTATAATAAAATGTAAAAATATTCAAAATTTTAAATTAAAGGGTGCTCCAATAGCTCATTTAATTTGATGTATATGGCCATACTTTTGAACAGTTTTACACAGACCGCTGAAATTTACAAAGAACCTGTAGTGCTAAGTCAGCTATAACAAAAAGTATAAAATTTGAATTTGGAACTAAAAGGGTGTCCCAATAGTTAATGTAATTCTATGTAGGTGGCCAAACTTTTGAAGTGTTAGAGACAGACAGCTGAAATTTACAAGGAACCTGTAGTGCAAAGTCCACTATAGCAAGTATACAATTTGAATTTAGAAATTAAAGGGTGTACCCATAAATTACGTAATTTGATCTATATGACCCTATCTTTTGAACCGTTAAACACAAACACTTAAAAATTAGGCAGAATGTCCACTACTTTCTCTAGTATGATAACAAGTATAAATATTTGAAATTATAATGTAAAGGGTGTCCCAATAGTTCATGTAAATTGATATAAACTTTTTAACTGTTATAGATAGATAGTTGAAATTTACAAAGGATCTTTGTGGCCAAGTCCTCTAAAACAACAGGTCTTAAATTTAACATTGTAAATTAAAGGGTGTCCGAATAGGTGATGTTATTTGATCTGTGTGCCCCTATCTTTGAAACCGTTATAGACAGAGGCTTGAATGGTGTCCCCATAAAAGACGGATGCTGGTGAAAATAGGTTAACTTTTGAACAGTAATAGGGAGAGGCTTGACATTCAAATAGTCTTTATTTTTTCCCCTCTAATTTTGGCGTATCTTTTATTTGGTTTAAATCTAATTCTTACAGATTACTTCTTACATTTTTAGTTTAGAATTGGTGCCCTTCTATCTGTTTTGAAGTCGGTTTTTTTTGCAAGAATTATTAGTATTTATATAAATTTTTATTTCTAATTTACTCTTTTAGAATAATTTTTATAAAACAAAAAAAAAATTAAATCGCATTGATGTAAATTCATCATCATTATATGATGGCAGATAGAATTACGGGGACACCCTTTAGTTTCCAAATTAAAATTTTATACTTGCTGTTGTAGCGGACTTAGATAAACAGGCTTTTTGTAAATATTAACCGTCTTTCTGTTACGGTTCAAAAGTTTTGCTATATACCTCAAATTATATCAACTATTGGGACACCCATTAATTTCTGATTACAATTATTTAATTTCTAATAACAAATGTTGGACTTTCTATCCAATTTTCAAGTGATTGTCTACAAAAAAAGAGAGGGCCATATAGGTAAATTGACATATTGTGACATATGGGGTCACCCTTTAATTTCTAAGTTTATCTTTTTATTACTTTCTGTTATTGGCAGCTATAGTGATACGCAGTTTTTTAAAATTTTCATATAAGGCCCTTTACGGTTCATAATACATATAAAAAAACGTGTATGTTGTATGGGGACACCCTTTAATTTTTAAAATTCTGAACTTTAAAAAATGAGACCAATCTGTAAGCATATCCTTTGTAATAAAGAAAAAAAATTAAAATCGGTTCAGAAATGACTGAGTTCTGCGCGCACAAATATAAAAAAGCAACATTCACGACGAATTGATAACCTCCTTCTTTCTTCTTGAAGTCGATTAAAAATAGCTCCAAATTATGAAAGATAGCATTAATTCCTCTCTCACAATGACACTCTTTTTTTGCATGCCCCTAAAAATATGCCGTGAATTATCTTAAGAAATAGAATAAAAAATTTAATTTAATTTAAATTTGCAAAAGTTTTTCATTTCTTTTTTTTTATCTTTCCTGGAAACATTTTTCAATTAAATGTGAAACCAAATGAAATTAAACTCCTTTTAGCTGGCAGTAAGCAGGTATAAAAGAAATTTGGCAAATTTCAATAAAATAAAAAATAACATCTTTCTTTTTTTATTGTGTTAGAGAAACGTATATTTATTTTAATTTTTAAAATTTTATCTTCGCTGTTTTGAGAAGAGAAGAACAAAAAAAAAACAAAACAAACAAAACAAGTCATCTACAATATTAAAAACTCTCTCCCCCTAAGCAATTGTAGACAGTCAGCGCCCGTAAATATGCTAGACAAGTGAATGAATATTGTGCTGATGACAGAAAAGTAAAAGAGTGTATTGATTGGTAAAAATAAAAATGTTCCACCAAATTTATCAACAACAAGACAGAACAAAAGCTAAAATTGAAAACAATTTTAATTATTATTAATTAACTAATTAACTGAAATTTTTTACACAAAGTTGTGTATAAAGGTATCTAGGTATAAATTAGTAAATATTTACTTTGTCTAGACGTTGACACGCCCACATTTTGAATTTCATCTATTCCTTAAACAACTACGCAAATTTTAATTCGATTTAACCAAACAATTTCTTTATTATTATTATTTTCTTTCTCTTGATAAACAATGATAAACATAAACTTTGTATGGAAAATACCTGCCTGCTTGCCTAATCTCATGTTTTATTAAAAAAAAAAACTCTATTAACAATGACAGAGTTGTTTTTTGTATTGGAATACCAAAACAAACCTGGAAATTATACGAAGGAAAATTTGCGACTACCTGACTTTCATTGAGTCTCGTGCTGTCACTAGCCTTTTACTCTCGACTCAAGTGATTTGAGACTAGCGACTGATACATGTCGACATTCTTTCTCATCACGATAATTTCTGAGAAAATATTTGAAATTTCCGTGACCTGCCACTAATGCAGTTAACCATTTAAAGGCACCCAAATTATATTCAAGCATCTTATTGATCTGCCTGCCAACTTGTAGTCAAAATACTAGACTTTAATGGGAAACGAACCCACGCCCACTCTTATAGTTTTATTTTTTGTTTCATTACGCTTCTTTAAAGAACCTGGCTAATATAGTTCTGTATATGTGACCGCGCGAATAGAAAGGCACCTAAGAGCAAAAAAGTAAAGTTTACCTCTTTTTTTAAAGTTTTTTACGAGTGTTTATGCTGTTAACAACTCTGTTATGACTTCGAAATTACCGATTATGACCGATTTTTCGTTTTTTTCCGGTACTCAAATTACACACTGCCAAACATTTCGGGGATATGGGATCACTTCCATTCGATTTCTCACTAAATTTTATCTAGAATACAAAAAATGATTAACCTTTTAAACGGTTCACCGAAAGTCTTGAGAGTTTTCAAAAATTTTAAAAAATTGTATGATTGCGTTTCTGTACGGCTACGAAGAGTTTCGGGTCTATTCCCATTCGATTCTCAGTAAATTTTACCCTAATTAAAAAAAACCGGTCAACCTACCATTAGTTCCCTTTATCTGTGCGTGGTCACATATATACCTTGAATATTATTTGCTTTGGCCAAGCCTACTATACCCACAATCCCCCCTACTACTCGTTCATATATGCACAATCTTCTAAGAAGTTACCTATAACATGTCTCATTGACATGGTGATAATTACAAACATAGTTCGGGAAGTGCCACGCCTACTGTTAGAACTCCAAAGATTATTAAAAAAAAAACAACATACACACCTAGTTTGAAGGTACTGGTGTAAATAGTTCTCTAGATTGTTATTTTCTTAGAAATAGCCACGCCCACTATCCCCATCCATTCTGTACATTGTTATGCACAGTTATGCACATTGATAGAACGGTCGTTACTCGTACAAAATACTAGGAACTTATTTATTATAGCTTTTTCGCTACATTATGATAAATATTTATTAGAGAGGTGCCACACCACTCCCCCACATTCGATAATGACGATTTTCTGGACACCTACACAATTTTGCAGTAATATTGTCTGCACAAAGTTGGACTAGTTATCCCCGCTAATATATTTTTGAGCAGATTTTAGATTATTTATTTTGTATAAGAGTAGCCACGCCCATTATGCCAATCCAGCCCTTTTTCGACTAAGAACTATAATGAAAGTTTAAGCCATAGAGAATTTAAAGACAAAATTACTCTTCATCATCGTGTAACTTGAAAACTGTAACCGAAAGAGTTTTCTATTTACACGATGATGAATAGTAACTTTGTAGGGTAGACTTAAAATTCTGTATAGCTTACTAGTAACTTAGTAACTCTGTATGGTAGTGGCGCGCTCACCGGTCCAATCTAGACTCATTCGATTCAAACTACGCAATAAAGCGGTTTCTAGCACAAAATTTGAAGCCTCTAAATATTAGAGTTTTTCAGCTACACTATAATAGCTTTTTAATGAAAGTGCCACACCCACTTGATAAACTAAAAAGTATATAGTCTTTGTTCTTTCCAGAAAGTTTGTTATATAGTTTCAAAACTGCTGGAAGTTCGGTTCAATGGTGTAGGCTGCTATAGCCTTTAAATAAACAAACACTGAGTTAATTATTCGATAAACATTTTGAAAATTAAATGATTGCATTCATTTACACATCTTTTTTTAATACAACAGCACAACAACAACTTTGCAAAAGTACAAAAAAAAACATCATCATTATCATCGACATTATAAAGATGATGATGATGACGTGGATGATGTTGTTGGAAAAGTACGTGAAGAATCAGCAGCAATGAAACAAGTCAATGGTGAAAGTTAAAGTTTGAAGTCTATCACAAATATAAGGGTTGTTGTTGCTGTTGCTGTTCTGACTGCTTTGGCTTTTGTTTTGTTGTTGTTGTTGTTTTTGTTGTTATTATTATTTGTTACACAGACTGGTTAAACATTAACAACCACTTCCCAACCCAAATAAGAAGGGAAAAACATATTTAATCCCAACAGAAGAGCTAAAATAAAAATATACACCGAACCTAACCACCCTCTTAGCTTACATATATACACACACACACACATACAAGTACACATTATAAGTACTACTGCCCGGTAGATTTGAAAGTTGCAGTGTGCGTGTACGTTTTCAGCAGCAAACTACTCCGAACCAGACTGTTTTTTTGTTGTAATGAATAGAACACAAATATGAAGTCTGTTCTTATTGTGGTTCCCTAGCTAAATTATGAGGAATAGAAGCTTTGTGTGAAAGTGCCATGCCCACTTTTCAATTCTGTTGATTTTTGGATCCAAACCGTATCTTTGTGATACAGTTATCCAAATAACGGTTGTATATATACGATTAAAGTAAACGTAATTTTTATTTTAATGCAGGGGGAATATCGAAACACACCACTTCCTTAACGGGTCTCTTTTTGACCCCCTTCCATCTTCTATGATTATAGACAACCGAAATATTATTGCGGCAACCTTACCCTCATAGAGGTCACGTGCCACAACAAGCCTTTAATCTTGACTTTAGTGATTTCAGACTGTCGACTGGTAACTGTCGGCCTTCTTTCTCATAACGCAGTGTCTGCTAATTGCTAGCATATGTTCAAGGCTCAGATGCCCCATGGCATCCACATTTAACAAGCTTCTACCAGTGGTCCTAAGTCTTATGCTAGCCAGTGCCGGACATTCATACACAATGTGTGCTACCTTCTCAGCCTCCTCCAGGCACAGTCTGCAAGTATCATATTCTTTTCATCTTGGCTAGATTATACTTGAAGTTTCCATGAACTCTCACTAATGCAGTTATCAAACTTAGAGTACATCTATTGTATCTCAGTACCTTACTGGCCTTCCTGCCCTTGGGCTCTTTGAGCACCATTCCAGCCTGCCTACACGTATTGGTCTCCCTCCACCTTTTCAGTTTAAATGATTCTACCCATTGTAGGAACTTATATCATATTTTGCCATTACCCAGCGCCACTCTGTGTTCTGGTCCACGGAAATTCATCGCAGTTCCCCTTTTGCTAGTTGATCTGCTACTTCATTCTCAGCTGTGCCTATCTGTCCCTTAACCCACATCAATGTTACCTCATTAACCGAGGCACATCTGTTAAGTTTTAAAACCGATTCCAGGCCTAGTTTGAAGTACACGTTTACCTGCCTCATAAGCTTTATAACCGACTGGTTGTCAAGTGCAATGAGGACCTATCTCGCTTGTACCCGACATTCGAACAGGTATTCCAACGCATGCAGCAGCCCAAGCAATTCTTCCTGGTAAACGGAAATGTACTCCTCCAAACGCAGACTACAGGACAAGTTCCGCTCAGCTTGTTATACACCTGATCCTGCTCTACCATTCATAAGAGAACCATCAGTAAAGATGTCGTTCTCCACACACATACATTGTGTATAACGCCTTCCGCAATGAGTGTCGGAGGCAGACTTTCGACTATCTTTCTTCTACTTATGCGTTCCATCGGCATTTGAGCTTCCCTAACCTCCCTATTAACTAGGTCCAGATGCTCTTATGTATATATACGATAGTTGTCCTCTTTGTATGAGAATGACCATGCCTTCTTTGCTAATTCAGTATTTTCTTTTAATAAAGGGGAAACTAGCGCCAAAAGTTTATGACTCTGCCTATTATAATTCTATTAATACGACATTTAATATTTACTTTTTATGGGAAGTGCCATGCCCTATGTTGTAGATTTTTAGTTTTGCAACAAAGATATTCACATATTATTTTGCGGCACTAGCTTTACTCTTCTTCAGATATATGATTATTATTTAATTTTTATGAGAGAGACCACGCCTACTGGCCCACTTAAGCCAAGGATAACTTGTATAATTGAAGACATTGTCTATTTTGGTTTTCTAGCTTTAAACAAATAAATATTTACTTTGTCCAAGAAAGGTGTAAATAATACGTCTACCAACACCCTTGTTACGCTTAGCATAGGACTAAATCGAAATATCTGTGATTTTGTTTCAAACCACATCCACCACGTTACTGTCCAACCGGTTGCACACCAATAACAGATCTTAGAGATTCCCTGTAAGGCTACAATTTTCCGTGTTGCCTGTTCTTTGGACACTTGTCAGATTTTGAAGATTCTTATCTTCCAGTTTTAGGCCGCTGCAATTCCTTGGGCCTGTTGATCCTAAATAACACAGAAGCATTGGCATCAAGGACATAGAAGATCTACTACCATTTGTCCGACCTTGCTCAGGGAAATTGGGGGTGTTCTTTACTCCTATATGTCCAAGCCAATATACTGGTAGCCTTGTTGACTTCTAACACCTTGGCTCCTATTGTAACCTTGTCTCTTCTAGGAGGCTGGAAAAATTTAGTCAAGCGGAGAGAAGTTATACTTTCTAATAAAAAATTACGCTAATCCACTGAGAAACAGCATACTCCACATAGGAATAGCTTGATTGCCAGTATGCCACCACTGAAAGTTTGTCGGCGGAGTGGGTGGACATCTTTTCTCCATTATTGGGAAATTTTTGAATTATTTAAAAATAAACAGGCACGTGAGGATCCGCTAAAGATGGACAAGGAAGCCTTGCGAAAGGTTAGTCTCTAGAACTCGTAATTATTGCAAAACGGAAGAATCCAAAAGAGAGGGACAAGATTACCTAGCAAGAGGTTTACAGGTTTATCTCTAAAGGCAGTGAGTGAGCCTGTGGGCCATCACCAGGAAAGCCAGATAATTGTTTCGATATAATCGAAGTACCGGTGAATAACAATGCTAGTAACAGGTCCTGGAATTTCCAAGTATCATCTGATTAAGATTAAAATCGCAGCAGGTAGTTGCAGACTGTTCCGGAAAAAGGATGAGAAGGATGTTTAATATTGAACCCAATGGCAGACATATACAAATATTTTAATTAGTTAAAATGCCATCTCCGAAAAATAACCTTTAGAACTGTAGGGTGTTTGTAGGAAAACGATGACAAAAAAAAACTTATACAGACTGGTCCCAGTTACAGTCATAGTCATGATTTCTTTGGCACAGTCACAAACAATTTCTGTGTACACAAGTCTGTCTGAGGAAAAGCAGCTGATGTTAAAACCTTTAATAAAAAAAAAATGAGTCATTATAGATGGAGTTACAACGGAAGATATAAGTTTATTGTAAAATACAACCTCTTAAATTTAAAAGTTAAACTGAAACTAGTAATTTAAAATAATAAACAAATATATTGAAAAATAACCTCATAACATTGCTTTTATTACAAGTCCTAAAAGGCAGTTCACATTATTAAAAAACATTTTTGGAATCAAAGGAGTTTGAATCACTTTTACAACCTCTTCTTAAAACAATACGAAAATTGATTACTTCTAGTCTATTTTAATGGTTCCAGATTTCGAAACTATTCGTAGTGTGAACGTTAAAAAAAACCTCGGATATAACTAGGAGACCTCGATTCGGCAATAAATTCTTCAATGACACATTATCGTTTCCTTCCCTTAAGACCCACTGATCGTATAGTTCTCGTTGCACTCACTTTGTAAGAACAGAATGCAATGAGTGAGTGCCGAGTGGCAGTTTAGTCCGCTCTACAAACAGCTTTTGTAGACATAAACTTCGAATTATTTCTTAATACGAAATTAATAAATCCAGAAGAAGGCAACTAATTACGAACATTGGCGACTAATCGTATTTAGTGATGCAACAATCATTAAAAAAGATTGCCGAATTAGGGAGGATACCAAACCACAAGTTGTTCACCAAGTTGCAATACATCCACCGCGACTGTTTTGCGAAAGCAAAACCGAAGCAGAGATCGTTTCCGCTCTTGAAAATTCTATAAAATTAATATGATATGATATGGCGATAGTTGCCTTATACTAAATGAATTTCTAGGCGTTTAAATGCTATCGTTATCTCATGCATAAGCGTGACTTAACTGACCACTAATATCTCCTCCGGGGTGTAGGTATATCGTGGAGTTCACCAACTCTTTAGCATTATTTCTTTCGTGGTACATGGGAGCACCAGTCTCTGCAGCTTATGATCGGCATTAATCTGGAAGATAAAATCTTTGAGATCTGACTCCATGCACCAACGAATTGGTGTCACAGCAAACCTTAGCCCAGGTGAAGCCAGGACCCCTGCCCTGGCACTAATGACTTCCTTCTAGTATTAACATCGTGTCTGTCGTTGTAGAGTTTTATTTAAAGAAGGAGAAATAGGCTCAATGAAGTTCAAATGATCTTCAACACCTACATGAAACTAAAACTGATGCTGTTGTATTCAAAGGCCCATAGGTAAGGGGATGGATGTGTCGTTTTCGAAAAGTGAGAAGTACTCCTCCAGATTATCTGTATCACATCTGAGTACCGTGATCTTCCCCCGAGAGCATGTTTGTCTTAGAGGTCTTTAAAACCTGCTGTAATTACCAGGGTATCTGATAGCTACAGTCGACGAAGCTTTTCACGGTCCTGAAGACCTCTAGTGCTATTGTAAAGTTTAGCCCAAGTGACTCAGGATCTGTGGCTGGTTAATCGTGAGGCCTTTCTTGGAAAAACATAGTAGTTGAGATTTAAATCGAAATAACGTGAAAAAGGTGTTTAGCATTCGATGTATTCTTATATATGGTAGCAAAAGCCGTTAAAAGCATGGTGCAGTTTAGATGGTCTAATAGTCCTAGTAGAACTGAAGCAAAAATTGGTACTTAAAAAAAATGATACTCTGTGCACATAAGAACCCGAGTGGTCGCAGTATTTTCACACAGTAGTAAGATCATCGTTAGCAGATTTATCTACCGATATCGTGATATTTTGTTTGGGTTTTTAGTTCGCATCCCTAAGCCAATCTTCGACATTCGTGTCACCCAATAGAGCCTCAAAGGTCATTTGAACGATAAAATATTCCACACCAAAAATTAACACATTCAATTCGTTTAATTCAATTTTAACATCTACATGACCCTTTTATCTAATTTAATCGTAATCTATATTACGAAGTCTGTACGTAGACTTAATTCCAGTGTGATAGTTGTCAAGATCCCCTTATACCTCATTTCGTGACAAAGGTGCAGCGGCCCTTCGGAGAGTTTGGTGTTGGTGGAGACTTATACTCACATTTCAAGAGGTGATTTGCATTGCAATCGATTTGCCGTATTCTACTCCCGCAGATCTTTACCTGTTGTCTGTTGTTGGGCCATCAGACAACATAAAGTACATATATATAGATTCTGGATTCTTCTACATAGAAAAGTTAATTAAGCGATGTTCGTCTGTCCGTGTTCGGGTAGTAATGTCATTTGGCCTTTAAGCCCACCAATCTGTTAGGCATAGCTTCGAAAATTTTGGGATTGTAATTCAGCAACATCAGCTCATTTCTTTGCCGCGGGCCAAATGCCACGCCCACCTATATTTTTACACTTTGTTTTATTTTTTTATTCGGTTTTAATAATTCTGTTTTGCTTTTTTTTTTTTTTGAAAAATAAATATTACACCACGACAGGTAGATCGCAAGGAGTGCATACATATCTCCGGGGGAATCAATAACCCCCTGCGAAGACAGATTTAGTGTTTATTTCAAGGTTGGTAAGGTTTTTCTGCTTTGATTTGCACTAAAGACCTCTATAGAAAGCAATAAATATAGAGGTAGCCAATAGACCCACAGGGTGCCTACTGGTAAGCAGGAACAGTCAATAGACCTATTAGGGGGGTCAATATGAGGTACATTTTTTAAGGGTTTTTTGGCTTTAGTCTGACTAATTCATAATTTTTTTAAAAAAATAAAAAAAAATGCCAAACAAATTTTTACAAAAAAAATTTCCAAACAAATTTTTACAAAAAAAAAAATTTGAAAAAAAAATTATAAAAAAATTTTGAAAAAAAAATTTCCAAAAAAATTTAAAACAAATTTAAAAAATAAAAAAAAAATGCCCAACAAATTTTTACAAAAGAAATTTCCAAACTAGTTTTTACAAAAAAAATTTTTTCAAAAAAAAAAAATTATAAAAAAATTTTGAAAAAAAAAATTTCCAAAAAAATTTTAAACAAATTTAAAAAAATTCAAAACATTAAAAAAAATTTTTTTAAATTTACAAAAATTTAAAAAAAAATGTTTACAAAAAAGTTTCAAAATGTACAAACAAATTCTTAAAAAGCTTTTAAAGGAAATATCTAGCATTACTATGGTGAAGAGTCTCTAAGATTCGGCTTGGCCGAAGATAACTCTCCTTCTTGTTTTATATTTTCTTAGTTTTAACCAAACGTGTTGTATGGCGTTTTCTACGCTAAATAGTCGGTTTGATTTCTTTTGTTTTCTTGTTTGTATCTATTAAAAATTTCCTCAATCATTCGTTAACTTTAAGTGATTAATCGGACCATATAATTCGCTGTTATTATGTCTAAATCAAATTAATTTGGTTTAAGTAAATGAGAGATATAAACAGTTAGATAAAGAGAACAAAGAAAGGAGTATGAGTGGGAGTGTGAAAGTATATTTCATTACACTGCAAATGTGTGTAAGTGCGTTTGTGAGTGCGTTTGTGTTACTTTAAGGGTAGTAGGTTGGTTGTTGACAAACATTAAACACAAGCATACACACATTTAGACAAAGTGACATTAACTTATTTACTCTGCTGTAGTTAGTCAATTACTAAGTTCCTTATACATTTACATACACTATTAAAATTAACAGTGTTGTTGTTTCATATAATCTTCTTAAACTACAAAGAGTAGCCTGTGTTTTAGGCAAAAAGTAGGTTTTAAAAGTAATCGTATCAAACTCAATATTCAATGTTATTTAAAAAGAGTTTAATCACAAATTATATAATTTTAAACTAAATTGTACAATTGATTTACAAAAAATTAAAAATATGTAAAACAGTGTTTTACTCCACTATTCATCAACCCTAAAAAGTCCTTGTTATAATTTATCGTAAGTATATGTATGTATGTGCTTTGAACTAAATACAACTACTTAACATCCTGTCTTCAAACAATGTTATAGTCGTGGCTGTTGTTTGTTAAAATGATTTAACAAAATTGTTTACGAACAATTTTTTTTATTTTTCAAATTCATTTGACATGATGTCACGTTGTTTACGTTGTTCTTATATTGTAGGTTTAATTCTTTTTTTGTAGACATTTTTCAAAGTGTGAATATTATTGCTGCTGCTGCTGCTAATGCTTCTGCTATACAATTTGAAACTTCTGCTCTTGAAAAAGTTCAACAATTTTATAATGATGTATAATTTACACGAAGTTTAAGAGGGCTTCTTTTTTTTTTGTAAATTCGTTCAGAAGTGTTGAAAGTTATATCACCAATTCAATTTGAGTTTGACTTACAAAACTTCATACACATTTTGTTTAATAATTTTCTTTTGTATTCTTTAACAAATATGATTTAATCATAATAATAAATTCTTTGTTTGCTTTTGTACAAGCGAACAAAAGAAGTAGTCGTTCGTTCGTCTACTAGTAATAAACAGGAAGGATGTTAATGAATACGATAATGAAAAATCAAGGTGTGTATAAATTCAATAGGTTGTTAAATATTAATAAGTGAATTCAATTTTATATAATTTTTTAAGAAACAACTTTTATTCGATTAATCGATTAAATTATTCGAATAAATATTTTCATCAAATTTTGCAAATCATCATCAAACAAATCATTTAAATGTTAAGCGATTGAAAAAATATAACATATATGAACGGTTAATCGATTAAGTTAATAACTTATTCGAATAATTATAAAAAAAATTACATTTTAACATAACTCAATTAAACGATTAAACAAAATAAAATAAAAATATAAAGAAGCAGACGATACCTTTATTTGAATAAAAAATTTAATTTGGTTATAATTCGAAAAATTGTATTTATTTTAAACGATTAAAAATTTTTTTGTTGTAAGAAACCCAGACTAATAAAACATTTAAATCAATTACAAAATAAAATTTACTTTAAAACATGACATTTGTACAAATTAACTACTTTTTAGTACTAAACGCACACTATGATAAAATTAAAAGTACGAGATTTTCATATGATTAATCGATTATGTTACAACAATAACTTTTATATAAAAAATAATTTTCAAACATTCCAAAATGCCAATAATTCCGGGAACACGTTTAAATGAAATAAATTAATCGAATTATCGAATAAATTAATCGAATAATAAAAAAAAATTGTTAAGTAAATTTTTATATTAAACTTAATTCAATAAATTAATATAAAATTAATGCATAAAATAATAAAATTTAATTTAATTTTTTATATGATTATTCGTTTAAATTAAACAAAAGTTCATTTAATTAAAAACTTTACATATAATAATGGAACTAAAAATGTTCATATAATAAATTTATAAGAAATATAAGCGATTCAAAAACTTAAGTTATTTAAATAATCGACTAAACAGTTCGAATAATTAGTGAATTATTATTTTTCAACATTTTAAACAAGTTCATTTAATTAATAATATAAATAAAAATTATTAATAAAATTTAATTATTCTTTTTAATTATTAAATTTGTTTATTCGATTAAATTAAGCAAAAGTTAATTTAATTAAAATCTTTAAATATAATGTTCGAAAAAAAATTTGGATACAATAAAATTACCGGAAATTTTAGCGATTAAAAATCCTAAGTTATTCTAATAATCGACTAATTATTCGAATAATAATCGACTAATTATTCGAAAAGTTAGGAAATTATTTTTTTTTTTTTTCAAATTTTAAACCAGGTCATTAAATTAATATAATAAATAAAACTTATTAGTAAAATTTGATTTTCTTTTTAGTTATATCATTTTTTATTCGATTATTAATTTACTAAAAGTAAATTTAATAAAAACCTTTAAATATAATGTTAGAAAAAAAAATTATTTTATAAAATTACAGCAAATATAAGCGATTTAAAAACTTAAGTTATTCGATTAATCGAATAAATTAATCGAATAAATTATTCGAATAAATTATTCGATTAATTAATCAATTATTAGTTTTTAAGTTTTAAACAAGTTAATTAAATTAATATAATAAATAAAATTTACTATAGAACTTAATTATTTGTTTTTTCGAATTATTTATTTTTTTTGGTCTATTATTCGTTTAAATGAAACAAAAGTAAATTTAAATAAAACCTTTAAATATAAATGAAAAAAACAAAAATAAATAAATAAAAATTACTATAGAATTTAATTATTTTTTTTATTAATTTGTTTAGTCTATTATTCGTTTAAATTAAACAAAAGTAAATTTAAATAAAACCTCTAAATATAATTAAATAAAAATAATTAAATTGCAGGAAATAATCAAAAACCTTAAGTTATTCGATTAATCGACTAAATTACTCGACTAATTATTTAATTAGTTTATTAGACTATTCGATTAATTAAACCACAGCTAATTTATTTTAAACCTTTAGATATAATAATAAAAAAAAATTATGTAATAAAATTAACGGTTATATAACCGATTTAAAAATATATTATCAAATTAGCCGAATAAATTATTTGAATAATTAGTTAATAGTATTTTTTAAATTTTATACAGGTTAATTAAATTAATATAATAAAAAAATATATAAAAATTAATAAAAAAAAATTTATTTCTTAAAATATTTAATTAGTTTATTCGATTATTCGATAGAAATAAATAAAACAAAATTAATCAAAATCTTTACATATAATAATGGAACAAAAAAGGTTTATATAATATAATTACCGGAAACATAAGTGATTAAAAAACTTAAGTCATTCGATTAATCGAATAAATTATTCGATTAATCGAATAAATTATTCGATTAATTGAATAAATATTGTTTTTCAACTTTAAACCAAACTAATTGAATAAATATAATAAATAAAAAATTTAAAACATTTTTATTTTACAACACTATTCGACTAAAAAATAAATTGTTTTAAATTTTGACCATAAGTCGGCGAATCACGAGTGCAGTAAGCTTAACTAAGTGCTTCTCGAGCTCGATATAAGCTTGTTTGCTAATGTGTAATGCTTGCTTTATTTTCTGGTTTATTAAGTCTTACTATTGCAACCCCTAAGATTATATCATGCAATTATCCAGAAGAATCCCCAGTTAATTTGCCTTTCTGCTCGAGGTTTTTTTCCCAGCTTGTACTGAATGATTTAAAGTTTTCGGAGTTGACACCCTTTCAACTTCTTTCTGTTACTACCATTACTGAGGTTGTCTCTTCGCTCATCTGACATCGCCGAGCCAAATATATTATTTTCTATTGACAACACTGAACGAAACCGATTTTAAAAACGCTAAAGAAGAGAGTAGCGGTACAGAAACTGCCCTATACCTTAACTTATCCTGTATTTAATAAGATTAATACTCTAAAAAATTTTCTCTCGCCTGATAAAAAATTATTTATTTAAATATTATTAAATTATACAGAAAAATGTGTTATTATTAAAAATATACAAAAGTTTTAAAATAAAATTTCTGTGAGAACTAAAAAAAAAGTTTAATGGGAAATAAAGCTTTCCTTATTTAGGCTGGAATGAATCTTTTAATTCTTTGGGTTTAAAAAATTCTTTGAAAATATTCCAAGAATAAATTATCTTATTTCATCGCATTATCTAATTAAATTATTCCTGTATGGAGTCACTAGCCAAGAGCTTCTTTAAAAATTAATTTAAAATAATTCGTTTTGCTTGTCATAAAAAAATAATAAATTATCGTAACAAAAATTATATTTTTTATAGAAATCTTTTGCATTTCGGTTGTTATTTTTATACTTTTGCTGTTTCTTGTGTTAATAAAAAAAAAACAAAAACAAAAACAAAAAAGTAATAATTATCTCAAGAATCCCCATGCTGAATAGTCCTCGCATTGTTTAAATGTGTCTGCATAAATACTAAACAACAACAGCAATAGAAATAAATAAAAACAGCAACAAAAACCAACAACACCATCTACTTACAGACGAAGCAGAACAA
This sequence comes from Phasia obesa, assembly GCA_949628195.1. Lineage (NCBI taxonomy): Eukaryota > Metazoa > Arthropoda > Insecta > Diptera > Tachinidae > Phasia > Phasia obesa. Next base: position 18,004,042 of record OX451219.1, read on the forward strand.
AAACAAAACCCAACTCTACAAACTCCCATCAAAATAGAACAGAATAGAAAACTACCCATCTTGAAATCATGATTTCTATTCATACGTTATTATGTTTGCCTCAGGGATGGGTAAGCGAATTTTCATAATTGTAGAATTGAAGAATTTTAATTTTTTTATGAATATTACATTATCCTAAGATTAAAAGTTTTTAGCGACATGTAGGTTGTATATGTGAAATATCGACTTTTTGGTGAATTATTATTTTTTTTTGGCGATTTTTAGGCTTTCGATGAAATTTCGAAATTATGTGTAGTGATATATTTTCGGTAAAATCAGGTGAAGTTGATGAGATTTTTTTTCAATGGACATAATAAAATTGTATCAGGGCCATTTCTGTATATGAAATATTTTTTTTTTAATTATTTAGCTGGTGGAGATAGTAATCGACTAATTTTTTGCATTTTTGTCTGTCTGTGTTCGCATTACCTTAAAAGTACTGGATAAATTTTGTCCGGAGCTACTTTAGTATCTCGGTTAAAATGTGTTATACTTTTTTCCGCAGAAATATCTCTTTTCCAAGAGAAAACAGAGAAAAGGTAGTACGCAGTTTTACCGATTTAATTGCACTGCAAACTTGGGAGCACCTTTTATTTTTTTTAGCGGGAAAACACCAATTACAGCACTCAACAATAATTTTAGAATTTTATATAAATTTTAGAATTTTATGTTCTTGAGTAATTACCCAGGGATGGATACCTCTATATAAAGTAAATGCATAAACCATATTTGAAGCACTATTAAAGTAACAGTCGTAAAATTTGGTGTAGATCAGAGAATGACAAAAGTATCATTTTTAATAAGTATTTGAGGCCAAACATGTATATAAATGTGTATAGCTACATCTCAAACAACATACCATACACACATACTCATATCAATTTCAACTAAAATAACTTTCATACTTTTTCATTATTTTTCGCAATACAACTAAGTATAAGTAAAAGTTGGATAAAGTATTGGCTATACCCATACTTGTAAGTATAGTGTAGTAATAAGTACAAGTATGTAAATACTCTAAGTATACTTAGAGTATTTTATAAATATATGTAACTATATGTATTAATTATTTAAAAAATTTAAAATAAAAGTTCATTCATTCCTTCATCCTAATATAAAACTTATTTTGGTTTTCCATACTTAACCAATGTTCGATTATAAACAAAATATCGCCAAACATCATACACCTTTATATACACACAATTCCTAAAAGCAGTTGTTTTACTTATAAGTATACTTAGAGCATTATAAGTACTTTTCCATACTTATAAGTATTAGGTAGTTATAAGTATGGGTATGACAGATACCCATCACATTATCTACCTACAACCAGTTGTACTCATACATGCATTACGTATACATTTTTAAGTTCGTTGTGTATAAATAAAGTTTGTTATAGGTATTGAGTACATCCATACTTTTTTCACTGCAAATGAGTATGTGTAGGTATTTTCTGTGTTATAAGTATAGGTATAACTAATACCCAAAAATATGTGTAAATACTTAACTACATTTATTTTATAAGTACTTTATGTCAGTCTCTGGTGTGGATTACTTTCAAAGGAAAAATCGAACAAAATATTGTCAGGACGATAACGAAGTGGTGTTCACTGCTAGTTATTATAGAATAAAATTAAGAAAAAGGGAATTGCTTGGTAGTTTGTGTAAAACAAAAAAAAAACAATTTATCACCAATCTCATCTGATTTTACCTCGAAGTTCTCATATTATAGAATATGATTACAATTGAAACTAAGGGTGGTAAAATTTTAAGGGCCGATGTTGATTTTGAATAAAACACAAATTATTTAGGAAATTATTGTCAATTCTTTTTATTTTGATAATATTGGTATGGTTCAGTTATGTATGGAACAAAATATCGGTCATATGGCCGCCACGACCTCGGTGGCACACCTCTTTCCGATGCTCAACATTTTCAATGACGCTGAGCATAATTGAGGTTCTATGCCCTGTGAGATAATTCTATACTACCATGTAAGATAACACGTCCATTGAATTTGTCGAGCAAAAGAGCTATTATTTCTTCAGCTGTGTGGCAAGTGGCACCTCCTGTTGAAATCGTCCACAACCATATCTTTCAATTCGTGCCATAAAAAGTTTGTTTTTATCTCACGATAGCGAACACCATTGAAATTAACTGACTGACCGGTCTCATTTTGGAAAAAATACGGCCCGATGATGCCGCCAGCCCATAAACCGCACCAAACAGTCACTCTTTGTGGGTGCATTGGTTTTTTGACAATCACTCTTGGATTATCATTCGCCCAAATGCGGCAATTCTGCTTATTGACGAATCCACTGAGGTGAAAATGTGCCTCATCACTGCTTCATCGAAAATTGATCATCCACTGTTGCCATTTCTTGCCACCATTCTGACCATTGATGACGTTTGGAATGATCAAGAGACTTTAGTTATTGAGATAGTTGCACCTTGTAAGCGTGTAAATGCATAATATTCATCAACGACGAGTTGGGGTGGACGGCTCTTCAGCCACACTATCGCGAACAGCAGCATTATTTTCTGCAGTACGAGCTGTACGAGCATGCACTGTTGTTTTTACTTCTCCTACAGACCCGGTTTGTTCAAATTTTTGCATGACTTTTCCGGTTGTACGCATATTTGGACGATTAAATTTACTGAAAAAAATCACGAACTACACGATATACATTTTTATTTGAACGCCCATTTTCATAATAAGCCTGAATAACTTTAACGCGTTGCTTGATTGTTTATCTTTTCACGGTTCAAATTGAGTTATTATGAAATTGAGAAATGTCAAATTAAATGCAGAAAAAATTGGTTCACATTCAACATCGGCCCTTAAAATACCTTGTAGATATATACAAAGAATGCTGAAGAAGAATGTAGCGATCCAGAAAATGCATTACATCCTGCAAGTTTCTTATTTTTATTTATCTCCTCATAATAATGAACTTTAGCTTAAGCAAATATTAATTCAATAAAAAAATATACAATTATAACAACTTTGCCATCCCTGACTCATATGTTTTTATGTGTGAGCAAGTAATAAGTATGGGAGTGTATGTGTGTGAGTGTGTGTTTGCACTTCTTTACTCATCTTGCAGGAATATTGTAACGATTTTGTCGAGGGAGTCGTACATAAAAACAAAACAACAACATGGTATGTATTTGTTGTATTTGGCTCGTAAAATTTTATGGGAATTATTTACCAGAAAATTTCTTCTTTTTTTGTTTTGCACTCCCAAACATAGTTGCCAAATGGAATTTTTACAAAATCGTCGAAATAAAAACGTCAACATAAAACTTTACTATTTTCGATAAAGAATGTTTATTTTTGAAAATTAATTGTTACAAAAACAAACGATTTCAAAACAGGCTGACGGGCATCAATTCTAAACTGAAAAAGGGAGTAATGTTGCACAATCGTGTTTAAAATATCCAAAAATAAAAGATGCCTTAAAGTATGCAATACCTTTAAATCGGTAAAAAATGGCTTACTTTCGCTGATTTTTCTCCACTTTCTCTTGGAAATAAAATATTTTTGCAGACAAAAATCGCGATACTAAGGTACCTCCTCACAAAATTTTGTTAAGATCCATTCAGTAGTTTTTACCTGATGCGAACTTAGACAAAAAGAATGACAGACAGAAAATGAGTTACTGTCTTATTATATGTATTTATAGATGAACAAGATTACACTTGAGGCATATAATACAGCGGCATGCAAAAGGGTAGCCTTATTTTCAAACAGTTTGATTAAATTTAAAGGCAAGTCGTCAAAATGTCAATTGACCAGTTTGAATTTAAAATTCGTAAAAATTACGGTTATTCACAGTTGGGCACGTTACTGTGGTTGTTGTTGTTGGTAATTATTGCATTACGATGATGTTCCCCAAATTACCATAGATGCTTTCGATGTTAATATTGATAAGCAAAATATGTATTTTAAAAAAGTGGGCGTGAAAGTGATAAGGTCACTTATTTACACCATAATCTATATATGTAAAGTTATGTACCAAAATTTTTTATTTATTTTTTGCTCAAATGTTGTTTTCAATATTGCTTCTCATTTCATCAATATTAAGCATAATAAACCTTAAGTAACCTTATAACTTTATCGCACACCTTATGATGATTTTTTATAGGAAAAAACAAAAAAGTATAAAATATAAATTTTAAAATAAAAATAACAATAAACACTAAACACTAAAGTTCTTTCCATAAGCCCTCTTATGTGTTTTGATTTCCTTTATTTTCATAACAGCAAACTAAAATGTTTGTTGGGAATTTTATGGTTCAACAGCATCCAATACAACCATGTTTTTTACAAAATTTTTCTTTTCTAATACAATAAACAATTTTTATATAAAATAATCCAACATTAATGAATGAAAATAACTTTATCATTCATTTAGTCGTTAACGACGACAGCACCAGCACCAGCAACATCATCTACAAAACTTATTACAAAAAATGAAGAACAACTATATCAACAAAGTTGATATTTTTCTGGATTTTATTGTTGTTGTTTAAATGGAATTTTGTTACGGTTTGATTTTGTTTTGCGTTTAATTGCTGAAACAACAACAATACAACAACATTTTACTGCTGAACAGAGTTGGAAGCAAGAAATTTTAATAGAAACCTAATTAGGGTCACAGCTGTGAAGCGAGGGTAAAAAGGAAATTAAAGGATCTTAAAAAGTTTTTTTGTAAAAAAAATAAGGATTGCAAAATAAAATAAAATTGCTATGAATTGTTAAACTTGTATAAGTAGGGTATATAAAAAACGAATAAAAATTTATTCGAATAAAACTTTATTCGAATAAAAATTTATTCGAATAATCGATTAATATAATTCGACAATTTCTTTAGGTCAAGAAATTTTAAATATAAAACAATATGTATCTTATAATTAATTGATAAATTTAATCGAATAATTTTTTTAATCACTTTTTTCAAATTTTAAAATATTCTTAAAAAAATATAATATATATTCATAGTAAATATAAATGTAAGTACATATGTAAGAACGTTTTAAAATTTAAATGATTTTGTTTAATAAAGTATTATAAAATAATTATATTTATAATTATATTATAATAATCGATTAAAATAAGACAATAACTTTTAATATTTTATTTTGATAACTGAAGTTAAAAATATTTAACACAAATTGCAAATCCGAAAAAGATTTATTTTAAAACATTAATCACTATATAATACTTAACCGATTAATTTAATCGAATAATTTTTTAATTTACTTTTTTGGAAATTGCAAAAAAAATTTAAAGTAATTATTACATTTAAATATAATGAATAAATTAATATTATTAACGAATAAATGTAAAATAGTTATCTGAATAATCGATTAATATAATCGAATAACTTTTCTAATTTTTGTTTAAAATTAAAAAAAAAATTAAAAGTTTAGGCTTTCCCTTGAGAACAAAGAATCATTTTCTATAAAATATTTTAACAAATTTAAACGAATAATCGATTAATTTAATGGAATAATTTTTAGTAATCTACAAGCTTATTTAAATATTATGTAACACAAATTGAGAACAAAAAATCATTTTCGATAAAATATTTTAACTAAATTTAAACGAATAATCGATTAATTTAATCGAATAATTTTTAATAACCTGCAAACTAATTTGAGTACTTTGTAATACAAAATTTAAATCAAAAAATTTTAACTTTAAAACAATATTTCTAATTGACTAATTTAATCGATTATTTTTTTTATTTACTTTTTTTTAATAAATATTAAATAAAATTCACATGTAAAAAAAATAATTTTCTAGTGTAAAATTATAAATATAAAATAGTTAACAAAATAATTGAAGCATTTAATCGAATGATTTTAATTTTGTATTTTAAAGGCCTGAAATTTTATTTAAAAAACAAATTTTAGTTTCTTTAGAAGAAACCAGTAAACTTTTTTGATAAAACAGATTAATCGATTAGTTTGAATCTCGTGATTACTTATTTAAGAAATGTTTTTAAAGGAAGATTCGTTCGTAACAATATACAGAATAAAGTTACTTGATCAATTTATTTAGAATGCGAATTTTATCTAACTTTATTATGTTTAATAAAGATAAAGTAACTTTTTTTAACAAACTAATGTAATAAAGTTATTCGAATAATCGATTTATAAAATCGAATAATTTGGTAATTTATTTTTAAATACTTAAAAAAAAATCCTTTAAACAAATTACAGTTTTTAAAATTGAAAGAAATGCTAACTCGTTATTTTTTATTCGAATAATTTTATCCGAATAATCGACTTTATTCGAATAATTTTTAAATCAGATTTTTTTTAATTTTTTATATTTTATTATATCTATTTAGATTATTTTTTAATTATTTCCATTAATTATTGTACTCTTAAATAATAAAACTTCTCTTTAAACTTACCAAAGTCTTAAAAAGTCAATACCTATGACTTGAATTAATAATTTCTTAATTTAAAGAAAATTTTAGTTAAAAGTCTTTAAATTACTAGAATATTTCTTTTACTCCCTCTTTTTTTTTCTCGTAGCAATTTATGAATACTATAATTATTTTAATTTATAAAGTCTAGATCAGAAATGTAATGAAAAAATAAGAACCACAACAACTTGCAGCCAGCAAACAAATATGTTTTATATACTTATTTACATGCTTGTATAATAATTATGTGTGTATGCATAAGTGTATGATACATTTACATTTTTTTTTTTTCTATTTAAAAGTATGCAAAAGTTGTACTGAAAATTGAAGTGGTTTTAAGCATGCATTTTGCATTCATTTTATATAAGTCCTTAAGGATAATAAATGCCATTACACACATATGAATGTACATTTATATAAACTTACACAAATTTATGTTTATATTTGTGTAAAAAATGTATGAAGAAAAAAATTATGTTTATGAACGAACATAAATACTTTAAATAAATAAGGGTGTCCCAGAAAAAAGGATTATATGTAGGATTTAAAAAAAATCTATATATTTGTAGTGATTTAAGAAGCTATTAACAGATTGAGAAAAATTGTATTAAAACAAAAACTTTTTATTCAACGTTTAAAATTCAACCAATTAATCGAATAATTTCTTTTGTACTTAATAATCTAATATTAATATTAGTAATAATATTATTGATAAAATTTATTCATATAAATAATTAAAAATCTATATGAATCGATTCGCCTAACAGGAAAATAAGTTGTCAGTAAAACCTAGTTAAGCTGAATAAACAATCAAGTGATTACTTGATTCAGTAAAACGATTGATGGAATTAAATTTCAAAATAAATGAAAAAAAAATTTTGATTTATTATAAAAAATAATTTTTTATTTAAAACTAAATTGATTTGAGAAATTATTCGATTATGTTAATCGATTAATCGGATATTTTATTAAATATTAAAATTTTTATTTCCTTATAAAATCAAAAAATAAATCTATAAAACCATGTTTTATTTAATTTGGCCAAATAAAAATAGATTGAAAATTACGTCTTCCGATTAAAAATTCGAATAATTGCGTTATAGGTGTTTCGTTAAAATTTATCTGATTAAGTTTTTAATATTTATTTTTAAAGCCCTACCTAAGAAGGCTTATAAAAAATAAAAATATTTATTTTATAAAAAATAAAAATATTTATTTTATAAGCCTAGGCATGGTTTAAAAAACAAATAAAAACTAAATCGGATAAATTAAATTTAATTAAAATTGAAACCACATAATTAAACGATTAATAAAAATAATTTAATTTTAGTTAAAACAATCAATGTTTGCCAAATAAAATAATAATAAAACAAAAAAACTTAAAAACATCAATTATTCGATCTTTGTTCAGGTAATTATTCGGATATTTATTAAAATTAAGGTAATTTGGGGTGGTTAAATTCCCTTAATTTTAATAACTATCCGAATAATTCAAAAAAAATAAATATAAGAAGTTTTTTCAAATTTTAATTTTCACAATTATTCGAATAAATAAATATATCAATCTAATAAATTTTACGATTTATTCTATTAAATACTTTTTTTAAAATGTATTTATAGAAAGAAACATGTTATAAATTGTAAAATAGAAAGAAACAATTTTTAAGTTTAATATAAAAAAATTTTATTCGATTAATCGAATAAATTTTATTTTTTATTTCTTTACAAATATTTTTTATTATTATTGATTAAATTTTTTTTTTTTTTTTTAATAAAAAATAATTAATTTTAAAATTTAATCGGTTAATTATAATGATAAATGTAAATTCATTTAAATTTATATATTTATTTATTTATAAACTTCATTATTGGATTAACAAAGATATTAATGGAGAGACTTATGTAATTCTTTTAGTAACATAAACAAAATATCATTTGAATATCTTGCATGCCGATATTTACAAAAAAAAAAATAAAAAATTTAAAAATATTAATATTAATCGATTAATATTAAATGAATAGGTAATAATTAATTTTATTGTTTTAAATAATATTTTCTTTTTATTTTAATAAATATATAAAATATTTTATAATTAAGTATTTTAAGCTCTAGGTCTATTTTATAAAAATTTTTAAATTTATTTTTATTTTTTTTTTTTTTTAAATAAAAATTACAAAAAAGACCTAGAGCTTAAAAACCATAATTACAAAATTATTAAAAAGGTCCAAAATTACAATAGTTATTTAATATAAATTATTTATAATTATAATAAAAATTATTAATCGCGTAATTAATACTTTATTTTATTAATTTTTTTATTCGGTAGGAAATTATATTTTTTATCATTGAGTAATTCGATAAAAAAATTTAGACAACTTCAAATTATTATTTAAAAATACTTAAATGAAAGAAATATTAACTATAAGTTTAAAAAAAAAATTAGGAACTTTTTAAAATTTTTTTATCATTACCTAAATAAAACGATCACTCGAATAAATCCTTTTTTTCTATTAGATAAAAATTTTATTTATTTATAAAAAAATATTTTTTGACTTTAATATGAAGTAATTCGATAATCAAATAAATTTTAAGTTTAAAATTTAATTTGAAGTTGAAATTTATTTATAATTTATTCGAATAATATTAATTGCATTTACATTAATACATTCTTTAATTTATTCGATTGAAAAATTATATTTTTTCATTGATTAATTCTAAAATCTAAAAACTCTTATAAGTTACAAATTTAGGCAATTTCAAAGTAATCGATTAATCGAATAAATTTTATGTTTTATTCCATTAGATATAAAAAAAAATTTTATTTTAGTATAAAATTTGATTTCAAAGATTATACGAAAATTTTATAGTGATAACTGCAATTGTTTTTTCAACAATAATTTTTTATTCGATTAATAAAGATATAATGAAATTAATTATTTTAGTAAAATAAAAAAAAACTTAGTTAAATATTTCTATTAATAAATTTACAACTTAAAATTTTCAAATAAAAATTATTATTAATCGAATATTTTATGCTATTCTTTTTTTTTCAATCGCATTGAAAATATACATATATTTTTTATTATTAATCGAATAATTTTTTGTGAGAACAAAAATCTTATAAGCCTGCAAATTTAGACAATTTTAATTATTTATTTATTATTTAATTATTTTTTCCATAAAAAAAATCTCATTTACAAAAGAAAATAGAGAAAAAGTAGTGAAAGGACGCAGTTTTGCCGATTAAAATTTACTGAAAGCTTGACAGCAGCTCTTATTTTTGAAAACTGCATACTTTAAATACTATTTACAGAACTCTACAACAATATTAGAACTTTAAATAAATTGTACCTCTATCTAAAGAAAATATATAAACCATAACTCAAGCTCGATATAAGTAAGAGTATTAAAATTTGGTTACCTTGAAAGCAAAATCGAAAAAAATATTGTTAGGAAACCCACGACGTCGCGGGTACAGCTAGTTATTTAGAAATAATCAATATTTATAGAAATATTAGTTATAAAGTGAAAAAAAAAACAAAATTAAGAATTTTTCTAAGTTTAAATTTTCACAATTATTCGAATAATCGAATAATCGAGTAATTCGAATAATCGAGTAATTTTATTTTTTTACAATAATATTAGAACTTTAAATAAATTGTACCTCTATATAAAAAAAATATATAAACCATAACTCAAGCTCGATATAAGTAAGAGTATTAAAATTTGGTGTGGCTTACCTTGAAAGCAAAATCGAAAAAAATATTGTTAGGAAACCCACGACGTGGCGCTTACAGCTAGTTATTTAGAAATAATCAATATTTATAGAAATATTAGTTATAAAGTGAAAAAAACAAAATTAAAAACTTTTCTAAGTTTAAATTTTCACAATTATTCGAATAATCGAATAACCGAGTAATTCGAATAATCGAGTAATTTTATTTTTTTTTAATTTATATTTTTTCATAAGATTTTTTTTTTATAAAAAACTAATGTTTTTATTTTAGTATAAAAATTAATTAATTTCAACGATTAATCGGGCCATTATAGTAATAAATAAAAATTTTTTACAACAATTACTATAGATTAATTTTTTCATAACGGTACATTCGTTATGAAAAACGAATGACGGGTCCACATTCCACACAAGCAATGTCCCAATGGAAATGGTGCCTGTTTCAAAATCCAGTAATTGAAAGCTGCTCTCAACTTTTCGTTTCCTCCTGTTTTATAGTTTTTTTGTTTTCTTTTTTTTTTCTTAAAAACACGATTCTTTCTTTCACCTTAAATAATTTGCTTCATGTAAAAGCCAAATTTATTTTATAAATGAAAAACTTGCACGATAGACAAAATTCTGTCACGTGCATTTTGGTTTTGAAACAAAAAGCTTAGCATTTTTTCTTTCCTCCTCAGACACTACATTTTGCTTTGTAACCTTTATTTGATTTATTTGCCTAAATAATAACAAAACAGAAAAATCTGTCTACGGTGGCAATTGCTTTTAGGGACGAACGAATGAATCCATCGCACGTATATTTTTTTTGACTTAAATTTTTGGAAATAGATTAATGATGAAAAAATACTTACATATGATGCTTAAACGTGCCGGTGGTGATGCCTGACGAGCACCACTTGCCACATTAGTGGCAATACAAACATAATCTCCAGCATCACTGTCTCGACTAACCGAATCTATATGTAAATCGGAACCGTTTTGATAGACACGTGAGGTGTTGGTTATTAAGTGGCCTGGAAAACAAAGAGAAAAATTTAAGCCATTGATTTAGATAATTTTAATAATTTCTTAAATTTAGTTGTTAATTTATATTTTTTTTTGTTAATTTATGTTTGAAAAAATAAACTTTTTAAGAAGGTATTCTATATACTTGATGCCAAAACATGCTGGACTAGAATATAGTTCATGGATTCTAACCTAAACTTATTTTACAGTAAAGGGACTGAAGTCTAGTCTATAGTTCAGATACTGTAATATTGTCTTTTGTTTAAGTTGTAGCCTAGTTTAGGGTGGGTGCAAGGACCTTATACTAAAGTCTAGAAAATATAGACTGGTATATATATGTAGTACAGTACCATGACTGTAAAGTAGACTTTGGTCCATAGAAAGTACACACTCTAAAGTGCAGATACCTTATACTACTCTCAAGTCCTGGGATCATAGACAATCATATAGTGTTAAGCTGTCAAGAGACTGTAGAGAAGTCGATACCAGAAAAGGATTTTTTTAATATAGGGGGAATATCAAACTTCCTTAACGTGTTCCATTTCGACTAAGTAGTCTATATTTCAGAAACTAAAGACTAATTCCAATTCCGAAGACTGTAGACCACAAAATAGTCCAGAAACTATAGGGTTTTAAAAATAATCTAAAGCCAAGAGACTGTAGAGAACTAGAGAATTCCAATGTTGAAAAAAAGTCTTGAGCGATTGCAGGCTAGTATATTGTCCAGCGACTGTGGCCTAATTAGAGTGCCAAGGCCGTAGATATGTCTGTCTATAATCCAAAGACTTTTGGCTAGTCTTTATTCTAGAACTTATAGCCCAGTTAAAAGTACAGTTCTCTTAAATCAGGTACTGTAGAGTGGCAGATAGTCCAAGGACATTAGACTAATATATAGTCCGGAAACTGTGGAATAGTCTACAACATAGGGACTGTATAATTATATAGTCCATATTCCTGAGATTGTAGGATAGTCTTTAGTCTTTAGTTCTATAGACTGAGACTGTGAAATGTTTTTCTTTTTTTGGACTAGAGACTGTGGCATGTCTTTAGGCCAGCGGCTGTAGACTTGTCTATAGGCCAGCGGCTGTAGACTTGTCTATAGGCCAGCGGCTGTAGACTTGTCTATAGGCCAGCGGCTGTAGACTTGTCTATAGGCCAGCGGCTGTGGACTTGTCTATAGGCCAGCGGCTGTAGACTTGTCTATAGGCCAGCGGCTGTAGACTTGTCTATAGGCCAGCGGCTGTAGACTTGTCTATAGGCCAGCGGCTGTAGACTTGTCTATAGGCCAGCGGCTGTAGACTTGTCTATAGGCCAGCGGCTGTAGACTTGTCTATAGGCCAGCGGCTGTAGACTTGTCTATAGGCCAGCGGCTGTAGACTTGTCTATAGGCCAGCGGCTGTCGACTTGTCTATAGGCCACGGCTATCGACTTGTATATAGGCCAGCGGCTGTCGACTTGTCTATGGGCCAGCATCTGTATACTTGTCTCTAAGCCAGCATATACTTTAGCTTAGACTTCCCCCCGGGGGTTCCAATTGTCACTGCAGAAATGGCAAATGCTTTGACTCGGTTCACTCGGGGAAAATAGGGGTACCAGACGCTAGGGTTCCTAGAGCCTAAATCTGGAAGAAAAGGTCTGTGAGTAAAAATCACGGGTTCTCTTCGAGGCCCGACCAGTGCCCAAAGGACTGGTACCACGGGAAAAGCGATTGGTGGCAATCGTAAAGTGTTGTTATACTACACAATGAGGGCGCTAGTCTACGCCTAAGTTTCACTCGGTGGTAAGACTACCGTGAGGTTAGGCCGAGTAGGCAGGTACTCACGTTAATCTTGTTCCACAATTAGCTTAGACTGTAGCATAAACTATAGCATAGAAAGTAGCATCGACTATAGCATAGACTTTAGCATAAACTGTAGTACAGACAGCAGCATAGACTTTAGCATAGAGTTGAGCATAGACTGTAGCATAGACTGTAGCATAGACTGCAGCATAGACTGTAGCATAGACTGTAGCATAGACTGTAGCATAGACTGTAGCATAGACTGTAGCATAGACTGTAGCATAGACTGTAGCATAGACTGTAGCATAGACTGTAGCATAGACTGTATCATAGACTGTAGCATAGACTGTAGTATAGACAGTAGAATAGCCTGTAGCCTAGTCTATGGCTCACGGACTGTAGACTGGTCTGTAATCCAGAAACTGTAGTTTTGTTTTAGTATTATAAAAACTGTAAGCAGATATAAATATATAGTCTAGTGACTTTCACCTAGTTTACCGACCTTAGCATACACAAAAGTCCGAAAATGGACTGTAAACTATGTGGCATTTTACAGTCCATTTCGGACGAAAATTGTATAATAATTTACAGTTCACAAAATGGGGATTACCATATAGGCCAAGGAGTACAAACAAGTCTATAGCCCAAATCTACTCTATATTCCAGGGACTGAAGGTTACCTAATATACTCAAGTCATAGTCGACTATTCGAGGGGCTGTGCACTTGTCTGCGTAAGAGAAAATGTGAACTTTATGTCAATTAAATAGCGCGAGCTACTTTGAAGTTCAGATTCATTAAATTAGATTTTCTATAGCTCAAAAGCTCTACACTAGAAAGAGTCTATAAAAAAACCTTTAGTTTCTTTTTTATATTTATTCCTTTACTTACCATTTAAAGTCCATGAATAAATTAATCCTCTTGTGGGCGTAGCATGACAATTGAAGTCAACAAAATCTCCATCGACTATTGTTTGACTTTGAGGTAAAATTAAGAATCTCGAGGAAGATTCAGCCAAACAAAATGCTTAAAAGAAAAGAGAAGACAAAAAAAAATTAGGCAAAATGGACAATTATTTAATAAAACAAGAAAATAAGAAAGTTTGAGTCAAAATAAGTATAAAAAAAATAATTTGCTTTAACTGCAAATTCTGGGCAAATAATTATTTAATGGCAATCACACGTTGTGTTACGCTTTTTTAAGGTGGGCTGCAATCAAACATCGGCAACATCCACACAGCATCTGCACACCGTCTTCTCAACATCTATACAGCGGTCTCAACATCTCATGGTCATCATCATCATCATCTCAAGTTAAGTTTTATTTGAAAGATAAAAGTTGTTTAAATATTTGTAGATGCCGTTGATGTTCATCATATTGATAGGGTTTAGTGAAGCTAAATATTGTTGCTGCTAATAAACGAGGGCAGCGTAAAAATTGTTTGATATTTTTTTTATGAGTGATCTAGTTAAGGTATTAAAAAAATGAATGAAATAAATTTAGCCTGCCAATAAAATGACGTAATGGTAAAGTTATGAATCCATAGTTAAGACGCAGCGAAATTCTTTAGTTTAGAGACTGAAGTATTGCTCATAGCGCACAGTCTGTTTCCAATTATAACAAATTATATTTATATAAAAGTAATTTTCAATTACAATTACATCTTTGTGCAATTGATTTTAGTTCCTGATTTCAATTTCAATTACAATTACTTATAATGTGTAATTGGAAATATCCAATATAATGTGTAATTGGAAATATCCAATTTAATGTGTAATTGGAAATATCCAATTACACATTGGAAATATCCAATTACACATTGGAAATATCCAATTACACATTGGAAATATCCAATTACACATTGGAAATATCCAATTACACATTGGAAATATCCAATTACACTTTGGAAATATCCAATTACACATTGGAAATATCCAATTACACATTGGAAATATCCAATTACACATTGGAAATATCCAATTACACATTGGAAATATCCAATTACACATTGGAAATATCCAATTACACATTGGAAATATCCAATTACACATTGGAAATATCCAATTACACATTAGAAATATCCAATTACACATTGGAAATATTCAATTACACATTACGTGTAACTAAAATGGTGATTAAAATTTAATTGAAACCCCCATGTCTGCTGTAGACAAATCTAAAGGAAAGAGACTGTAGTAGACAATTTTAAAGACCATGAACTGTAGTCTATTATAAGATCCAGAAACGTTAGACCAGAACTGTATATAATCCAGAGAGTATAAAGAAATGTTTAGCCCACAAAATGTAGATTAGTATAGTATATGGCGAAGAAAGAGTTAACAAAATGTGTATATAACGCAGACAGCCCAGAACGATGCAGTTACCAGACAGATAGTGTAGACAAATATAAAGTCCAGAAACTATTCAGATCCAGGACTATAGACAACAAGCCATAAATTAAGAGAATGTACAGCAATGTTCAACAGTCCAAAGAGTCTAGGCTTATAAATAGTGCAAGAACTATAGACCAATTAATAGTCCCAGGACTGTAGACTAGTTTATAGTCTCTAGAACTGTAGATTGGTTTATAGTCTACAGGACGGTAGACTATAGTCTACGGGACTGTAGTTTATAGTCTACAGGATTGTATAATGCTTTATAGTCTACTGGATTGTAGAATACTTTATAGTCTAAAGGTCTGTAGACTAGTTTATAGTCTACAGGACTATAGACTAATTTATAGTCTACAGGACTATAGACTAGTTTATAGTCTACAGGACTATAGACTAATTTATAGTCTACAGGACTATAGACTAGTTTATAGTCTACAGGACTATAGACTAGTTTATAGTCTACAGGACTATAGACTAGTTTATAGTCTACAGGACTATAGACTGGTTTATAGTCTACAGGACTATAGATTAGTTTATAGTCTACAGGACTATAGACTAGTTTATAGTCTACAGGACTATAGACTAGTTTATAGTCTACAGGACTATAGACTAGTTTATAGTCTACAGGACTATAGACTAGTTTATAGTCTACAGGACTATAGACTAGTTTATAGTCTACAGGACTATAGACTAGTTTATAGTCTACAGAACTTTATAGTCTACAGGACTATAGACTAGTTTATAGTCTACAGGATTATAGACTAGTTTATAGTCTACAGGACTATAGACTAGTTTATAGTCTACAGGACTATAGACTAGTTTATAGTCTACAGGACTATAGACTAGTTTATAGTCTACAGGACTATAGACTAGTTTATAGTCTACAGGACTATAGACTAGTTTATAGTCTACAGGACTATAGACTAGTTTATAGTCTACAGGACTATAGACTAGTTTATAGTCTACAGAACTTTATAGTCTACAGGCCTGTAGAGTAGTCTACAGTCCTATACAAGACTACAGGACTCTCATTAACTTAGAACAAAATTCCTATATGGCATCCAGATTTAATATGCGTCTACCTGTGGTCTTTAATCAATGTGTGCAACATAATTTTTCTCAATTTTCATCCAGGTCAGTTGTTGCCATATCATGTCACTAGCGTAGCTATCCATTTTAGAGTAATCCAAGCCTACTAACGACTGTTTAAACATTAAGAAATATTGACTGCTGTCTCTTAAGATCCTTTTCCCGTAAGCCCTTAGGTTTAACATATTTAAACGTACTTGTATCTCAAACAATGTACATTTATTTCATCATGGCCATTGATTAAAACTCTACACATTTAGGCATTTATGGAACGAACATTTTTGAACAAACGCTAAATTAAAAAAAAAAAAAAAACAAAAATAAAAACCCACTGACTAAAAAAGCACAAATATCTACAACGAACAAAGTAAAAAACTAAAATAAGGAAATGATGGAGAAAAAAGTATGTATTTTCATACATCTCAAACTGTTCATGCATAAAGAATCGATTTAACCATTAACTTCTTACGGTCCCTTGGATGAAGCATATAAACTCAATGGCTAACTAACTGCCTCACTGACTGGCCGATTGGTTGGTTGGTTGGTTGGTTGGTTGGTCGGTTGGCTGACTGGCTGTTTGGGTAGCAAACTATTTCAGCATTTATAACAAAACCCTTGGATACATGTGTTTAAAAACCTGCAAACGATGACAGGCAGGCAGACTTAATAACAAAGGCAATAACAACAAAAAAAAATTGACAAAAACTGTAAGACACATCAAACGCAAAAATGAACCAAGACAAATATTTCCCAAATAAAAAAACACACAAACAGAAAGGCAAACAGTCAGATAGACAGAGAGACAGAAAGACACATAAACAGTCAGCTAAACTGTCAAACAAACATATTCAACAGCCAACCAAACAGACAACTTTTCTGCTGTCAATAATAAGACATGCACACGTACACACACATTTATATTCATTGTTGTCTTAGCCCCTGCCAGAGCCAGTTTAGTAAGTTTTTTAAGACTAAATAACAAATCGAACCAACCAACCAACCATCCATTCAGTTATGCGAACTGTTTTTTTTTTAAGGAATTTACTAATTCAGCGAAATTCCTCACTCACATCTTTTTCATCTTTTAAACTTCTATTTGTATCTGTAGCTGTTAGTTAGTTACTCTACTGCCCATAGTGTTTCTTTTTTTACTGCTTCCTTTCTTTTCTTTGGATTATAAAAACTTAAGCGGGGCAAAAAAAAAACTACTGCGAAAACTAATGTGTAAAGAATAAAAGCACATCTAGGCGTAAATAAATGAATGTGGAGTAGAGTGGAGTGGAGTGTAGTACCTTTGTGTGTAGGGAGAAACAATGATGGTGTTTATTATGCTGACACGTCAAGTTTGACTTAAAAAAGATAAAAATAAAAAATGAACAAAACTGATAAGTAATGATATGAACATCTTAAAGACGAGCGATATGGTTTTAAGATGTGGTGATGTTAAAAGCACTGTAAGATACATAAATCAAAAAAAAAATTTAAAACAATTTTCATTTTTCGTAGTGATTATTAAATGCTACCACACTGAACTTCTTCATCCAAAATTTTTAAAATGAAAACAAGCTTCATTTATGTATTTCTCTTGTGAGCAAGTTTTTTAAAAGGTACTTTTTATAAAAAGTACTTTTTGTAAAAAGTACTTTTTAAAAAAGTACTTTTTAAAAAAGTACTTTTTATATAATTTCACTGCCTTTTCTCCACTTTCTCTTGGAATAAAGATATTTTTTCGGAAGAAACTATTCTATATTTGAATCAGGATACTAAGGTACCAGTTTTTACGTGATGCGAACGAAGACAGACAGACAGACAGACAGACAGACAGACAGTAAATAAGTTACTGTTTTATTATATGTATAGATTTAAAAATGTTTTATGGAAAGTACTTTTTTTTAATAAGAACCTTCTTTAAAAGCCTCAAACGTCCTTCAGTAAACGTATATTTTTAAAATAATTTTTTTTATAAAAGTACTTTTTTATATATGCTGCCCAAAATTCTTGAAGGTCTTTTTTAATGGCATTTTTTGTACAAAAAATCGTACCGTTATAAAAAAAATATATTTTTTTAAGTTATTTCATAATATTTCTTGAAGAGGTACATTTTTATACGGTACCTTTATTTCTTTCGAATGGTACTTTTACTTTTGTAAGGTATTTATTAAAATGTTGCTTTATAAAATATATATGTCTTTAAATTTAAGGTTAAAATATCTTTGTTTTTACTTTTCTATTGTTTTAGTTGTTACTTTTGAAATAGTACTTTTTAATTTTTTTCAAAAAAACCCTTTAAAATATTTTTTTAAATAATTTTTTTAATAGATACTTTTCAACTGTTTTAAAAATAGTTTTTTAAGGCACTTTTTGAAAAAGGATCTTATTATGGCACATTCTTAAGAAGTTCCTTTTACAAATGTCCCTTTTCCAAAGATTTATTTAAAGAATTTTTATGGCGTTACCTTTTTTCATGATATTATTTTTGAAGTCACTTTATATATTTTTCTAAAAAGTAACTTCTTTAAAAAGGTACTTTTTTCAAGGATTTTTTAAAAATAATTTTTAATATTTTTGGAAAACTTTTTAAGAAACTATAAGAACTTTTTCTAAAACGTACTATTTGAAAAATTCTTCTTTTAAATGTGTTATTTTTATGTATTTTAATAAAAGGTATATTTTCTAAAAGGGTATCTCTTTAAAAGCAACTTTCTTTAATGTAATTTTTGATTGTACATCTCCTTAAGATGCCTTTTCAAAGTTACACGTTTTAGATGACACTTTTTTAAGATACGTTTTTAATGATAAAATTTTTTTAGAAAGTTCTTTAAATGGCTTTTTAAATGCCGTTTCTAAATTAAGATTTTTTTTCGAAGTGAATTTATAAGGTACTTTTTAGAAGGTACTTTTTATAAGGTACTTTTTAGAAGGTACTTTTTTTATGCTAATTTCTTTAGAATGCAACTTTTAAAAAACACATTATTAAGGTTACTTTTTCAGGGAGAATCTTCAATAAGTTCTTTTTTAAAAGGAGTTTTTTTTTAATATTTATTTTTAAAGGATTTTTAAAGTTACTTTTTGAAAGAATTATTTTTAAAAGCTTTATATATCTGTGGCAATAAGGAATAAGTGCTTAAGTCGACTTAAGCAAAAATTTAGTTACTGACACCTTTGAAATCTCTGTACTTCAAAGTACCCATATGCAAATTTTCAATTATTTAGTAAAATTTTTTAGGAAGTTATAGCAAAATAACTTTCTGCTTATCTTAAGACTTAAGCACTTGTTCCTTATTGCCACAGATATATTGTTACAAAACTAGATTTAATTATTTCAATTAACTGATTTCAACTGCTCAATATTAATCCTTACAACAACACATTCATTTTACTTAAAGTCTCTACGCTATTATACATACATATTTCTATGTTTAAATGTTCTTTTGTAAAATGCACTTTTCTAGCAGCTATTTTTTTAATATAATAATAAAGTCCTTAATAAAGGCCTTTTTAAGGTCTCTTGTTAAAAGATTTTTTTTAAAAGATCTTTTTAAACTGATTTTTTACTCTTTGAAAATTCCTTTTTTGAAGGTACAATTTTCAAAGGTTCCTTTTTAAAACGTACTTTTTTCAAAAGATATTTTTTTAAAGGCACTTCTTTTTAAAAAGTACCTTTTTTGATATGTAAATGACAAAAATCGCAACGTTATAGTCAATGGACAAAGGTACCGTTCGATGATTAAAGACTTGTTTTTTCCAAAAACAAAAGAATTAGACTTGTTTGACATGAAATGGCATGCCACACGAAACGAAAGGCCATTAACCTATTGAGAGGTGAGTTTCGTAAGCAGTCCATTGGACGCCAAGATAAGCGATTTGACCCCGCTAAACTATTTTTGTGAGAATACATTTACAGGGACAACTCATCTACAATTCCAGCCCTGGAAAGCAATATTACAGCTGTCATTGGTGAGATGCCGGCCGAAATGTTGCAAAAATTATGCACTCAAGGATAGAGAACCTACGGCGTAGCCGCGATCAACATTTACAGGAAATAATCATTAAAAAATAAATGATAAGCATTAACTTATCGGCCCAAATATTTCCTCTAATTGTGTAAATTTTCTACGTTTTTTTTCTGTTATCACAGTCCAAACGGTTAAAATATCACCCTTTATTTACATTGACTTTAGTCCCTGATTTCAATTACAATTATTTAAAATGTTTACATGGGAATATCCAATTACATATTACATATAATTGTAATTGAAGTGTAATTGAAACCCCCAGGTCTGATCTGATATAATGTTCTTATATTTAGAAGATACAATTATATATTTTTGCTAAGATAAGATCGTCGTTAGAGATGCAATTTAAAATGTCCGAAACATTATTCCGATTTCGAACTAAAAATTTAGGTTAGGTTAGGTTAGGTTAGGTTAGGTTAGGTTAAGCAGGCAGCTTGTATAGAGGAGGAGAAAGAGAAGTGGAATAAAATAGCTCCCTTTGTGATACCTGCAGATAAGAAGAGGGATAGACAGAGAAGATAGAAAACAAAGATCATTATAGACTGAGAAATTAGAGAAAGAAGTGGGTAGAAGGTCATAGACGGGGAAGGTGTTAGCCGTGAAGGCACTATTGGAAGTGACATATCTTGATAAGCAACTATGTCACTTCAGTTGGAAGAGGGTTAGAAAACCAACCACAGTTTCTTAAAAAGGAGTTAATCCTGATTGGTTCCAGAGATGAAACACACGAAAGGCTTTCAAAACATCGTCGTCCCAAGTATTGTAGGCGACAGTGTTCTAATGCAGGGCAATGACAGAGAAGGTGTTCAACCGTTTCCTCCTCTTCTTCATCCTGGCAACTACTGCAGAAGTCATTATAAGGGATACCCATCCTGCTTGCATGGGTTCCAAATAAGCAATGACCAGTGACTATTGCTATTAAGTCGCGTATCTGCATTTTCTGCAGCCGAAATAGCGAGACCGTTTTCTTTTGGTCCATCGAGGGCCAGATTGTCCTTGCGATCGAGCATGTCGACTCATTGGACCATCTGGCCTGAGCTATGTTGTGAAGGGCAAAGTTGATGCGGTGTAAACAGGCCGAGAGGGGAACTAAAAATTTAACTTTTTAAAGAATTTTTATTTAAATTCTAAGTTTAAAGAACATAGATGACAGCGGCTACACAGCTACAAAACTTCAAAAGCTGTTGACTGCAATCGGCGCTGTGTAGACAGCTACTTAATTATACTGAAGACGACAACTATATCGTAAACTTTAATGTTGTTTTAGAAACGCACATCTTATTTTATAAAAATATAAAAATAAAATGATTTTTTCAAAAACACTTTTATCACTTGAAAACAAATAAATTTATTTGATCAAAAGCTGTTGATTGTAAATAAATTTGTAAGTTTTTAATTTTGTGATATTCTCTTCTGTCGAATGAAATAAAAATATTTTTCTCTCTCAGCTATCACTGGCCATTGTCGCTTACGAAAATAGAAATTGGCTACAGCCACAATTGTGGTTGTGTAGCCATTAAACAGTTACATGAGCAAGCTCATCTATTAGGTGTGCTCATAAGCTCATGAGCATGTGTTTATAATCGAACCTGAACTCATGTCTACTCATAGTTACTATACTATTAGTGAGCAAACCTCTGTTGGTATCATAAACGCATTGAGCTGAGCGATTAAAACTAACTTTCTATAGTATAGTGAGCGCCTTGTTTACTCGTCTCTTGTTCGAAACATTCAGTGTGTTTTGTTTAGTAGTTGTGTAGAACCTTTGGATAAAGGTTGCCTTTTTTTTGCTTTATATATTTCTTAATAAATGAAGACCATAAAATGAACGTAAGTAATGTTGTTTAAAAATTTTATGTTTTCTTGTTTGTACACTTGAACTGTATTCGTGATTCACTCAAAGCATAAAACTGCTTGATGGTTCAACATTTACTCAACATTCAGGAAAAAACATAGTACGATCGAACAAACTCACAGGTTAGTCAATGTTGTTAAGAAGACATTTGAAGAGAGAAAATATTGCTCTGCGCTTTTTATCGACGTTTCTCAAGCATTCGATAAGGTATGGCATGAAGGCCTAATATATAAGCTAAAACTGAATTTGCCCGTAAACCTATATAAGCTGCTAGATAGTTATTTAACCGAACGAAAATTTATTATGGAAGAAAGAGATTTTTTGAGCTCACCCCAGCCAATCGAAGCCGGAGTTCCCCAAGGTAGTATATTGGGGCCCTTTTTATACTTATTGTATACTTCAGACATGCCAACTAGTAACCGAGTTCACACATCGACATTTGCTGACGACACAGCTTTTTTGAGCATTCACGAAAGACCCGAAGTAGCATCACGATATTTACAAGACCACATATCCAATTTAGAAAAATGGTTGAAGAAATGGAGAATAAAAGTGAATGAACAAAAATGTACTCACATAACTTTCACACTGCGTAGAGAATCTTGCCCCCCTATTCTCATAAATAACCAAACGATACCCCAGCTTTCAGACGTCAAATATCTCGGCTTACATCTCGACCGGCGCCTTGAAACAAAGCACATTGAAACAAAGTTAACACAAATGAAGTTAAAAGCAGTCCAACTAAACTGGCTTATTGGCAGAAATTCTACTCTAGCTTTAGATTGCAAACTTTTATTATACAAGTCAATTCTAAAACCAATATGGTGTTATGGAATTCAATTATGGGGCACTGCCTCAGCTACCAACGTAGAAAAAATTCAAAGGCGCCAAAACAAGATTCTTCGTATAATTACATCTGCTCCTTGGTATATAAAAAACTCGAACATCCATAAAGATCTAAACGTGCCAACAGTTAAAGCGGAAATAGCGAAACTTGCCATAAGTTATTTAAAGAAGTTTGAAACTCATCCTAATCCACTGGCCGTAACATACTAAATGAACCTGGTTACATTCGACTAAGAAGGAGGGACACTGCTTCTCTCATCCGTACATCAGAGGGATAACCCACAAATTACAGTAACCGTGAAACATACATTTTTTTTGTCCAGCACTGGTTGGACTTAATAAGTATATTTTTAGACTTAAGATATGAGTAATTATTGATAGTTCAATTATATTGAAGATACAATAAATAAAAATTGCGAAAAAAAAAATTTACTCCTACTTATTCAAACTTGCTTATGGAAACACTGCGAGCTCATTGTATTTAGCTCGCTGGTATTCGATGTATATTATTTTGCACTCATCATTACTTGTGTGCAATCAACAGACAGGCTTTGGTTTTTGTACTCATGCAGTGCTCTTGTAGCCATGTAATTTGATGGAGTCAAAATAATCGTCTTCCTGTAAACGTGTGTATTCTAGTTTTGACGGATTGTAGTCGGTAGCCTGATGTCGTCTATTTGTTTAACGCCTTTAATGTAAACTTTGTTTTTTATTACAATTTTTTTAAGTTAATTTAATTTTACTTTTAATTAGTTTTTAATTTTTTAAATATATTTTTTTTAAATATAATTTTAAATTCATAAGAATTTCTTTTTGAAGTAAAAATTCCTCATAAAGTTGTATGTAAATGGCCAACTTAATACTACTGCTTCTCTTATCCCCCTAAAAGTTAAAAGGAAATTTCCAAAAATTAGATCAAAAAACCTTTTAGGTGACACTAATGTTTTGTTTCAATTATAGCAAAAGGCATTAGTAAATTATAATTATTAATTTCCTCACTCCATATATTTTTTTATTTGCAAGAAATCAAAGGAAAAATTCTCTTTATTCTTCTTTTACAAAATATGTTTGATTTCCTTTGACATGTAACAACTGTATGCCCATCTCTGCTTGCAATGAATAGGGTCCATTTACTTATTAACTTTTTTTTTCTTCTTTGTAAAATATTTTTTAAAGAAAGAAATCAGTAGCAAAACTACCCTGTTTAATAAAAGTACACACACACACAAAAAAGGAAATGAATGAATGATGAAATCATCATCATTGTGCTGCTAGAAAGTGATAGTTTTTGTGCCATACTTGAGACATAACAAAACAACAAAAACTACTTTGGAATACTGCCGCTTTACTATACTCTAGTTTTACGCATAATAAACACACAGCTAAAGAAATGTGTTTCCTTTTTCTTTTCTATTATTATTATTTTACGTACTCGTGTAGGCGTCCTTTGTTTTCGTTGGAATTCAGTCAGTCCTTTGTAACAATTGTTACAATTCAATTTTCATGGTCTACAGGACTTCTATAGTGCAAATTATTTCATTATTATTAAAAATGTTCATATTTTTCTAGTTCTTTCATTGTATGTGTTTGAAGTAGTTCACAAGTATTTCCACATTGTAATTTAATTGTTTTGTTTGGTTTACAAACTGCAGTTCTTATGATCTCAAGTACCTTCAAACACACAGCCACACACAGGCACTCAGGAGATTATTACTTCTATTATTACTATTTCCAGGAATGTAGTTAATTGGTTGTTTAATCTTTAAGAGATAAACAAAGGGAGAGAGGGAGAGAGAAAGAGGAGATAGTGCTGGAAAAGTACGCAAAATTTAAACTAAACACTGGTCGGCAAAAAATAAAAAAAAAGTCGGGAGCTTGAACCTTGTTCAAGATATTCTTATTTCAATAAAATAAAAATATTAAAATATTAGATATGTAGTTATTGTGATAACAATGGTCGACAAAAAAAAACGAAGTAAGGAGCAAGAACTTCGTTATGTGATGTACTTTTGGTAGGCAAAAAAACAAATTCGGGAGCAAGAACTTTGTTACGTGAGTTTAGTGGATTGTGAAAATGTGCTGAATCTAAATTTGTTTACAGATTGATTCTATCACGTCTAGTTTTCGAAACATTCTTATTTAAATAAAATAAAAATATTAAAATATTAGGTAAGTATGTAGTTATTGTGATAACAATGGTCGACAAAAAAAAACGAAGTCAGGAGCAAGAACTTTGTGTGCTGAATCCAAATATGTTTACATATTGATTCTATCACGTCTAGTTTTTGAGATATTCCTTTTTAAATAAAATAAAAATATTAAAATATTAAATATGTAGTTATTGTGATAACAATGGTCGGCAAAAAAAAAACAAATTCGGGAGAAAGAACTTTGTTACATGATTTTAATGGATTGTGAAAATGTACTGATCCAAATTTGATTACAGATTAATTTTAAAACGTCGAGGCATTCTTAATTAAATAAAATATTAGATATGTAGTTATTGTGATAACAATGGTGGGAAAAAAGTCAGGAGCTTGAACCTTGTTCTTAATTGTAATTGACTTTTGTGTGCTGAATCTAAATCTTTTTCTATCACGTCTAGTTTTCGAGATATTATTATTAATAATTTATAATAAAACAAAAATATTGAAATATTAGATTTGCAGTTATGGTGATAACAATGGTCGGCAAAAAATGAAGTCAGGGGCAGGAACTTTCTTATGTGATGGACATGGCACAATAAACAAAGTAGACTCGCGACGAAAAAAGAGTACAACACTGTAATAAAAATACGTATATTTTGTTTTTTTATATAAATCATTTTAGGCTGTCAAAATAAAAAATGTTAGTACATTTTACACTGTAAGTTGGAGACATAAAATAGTCAGCTGAGCTCTCGAGTTTACCTGTTATGAATTCGCCTTGGTGATGAACTTTTATGTGCTGAATCCAAATCTGTTTACAGATTGATTCTATCACTTCTAGTTTTCCAGATATTCTTATTTAAATAAAACACTGATATTGTGTTAAATAATGTTTGTCAAAGTATGTACCTGCACTTAATTGTGAGTAAAATCAACATTGATTTTCATGATTTATGGCTTAGTTTATTCCTAGTATACCTAGCTTTCCGAATAAGGACAAAAAAGTTAAAATATTTGCCGATTTAAGTTTTTTATCAGTTTTAAAAAAAAATATTTTTAATAAAAAAAATAATTTAAAAACTAATAAAAATTTTTTAAAAACTAATAAAAAACATAAAATATTTTTTTATTAAAAATATTTTTTTTTATTAAAAATTTTTTTTTATTAAAAATATTTTTGTTTTCCCCACCAATTTCTGAGTAACTCCGAAACAGTTGAGAACGAAAAAAAATTATGTAAAGTTGACTTAAAGGTAATTTTATCCCGGATCTTTTGGTGTTTCAATTATTAAAATCGAACAATTCGTTAAAAGTTATTTAGAAATAAGTAATTAAATTAAGTGTAATTAAATGCTTAAAAAGGCCCAACTATGACATGCATAAGTTGGCTTAAGCTAATGTCAAAAAACTGAACGAAAAGCCTATCAAATGCTTAAACAACTTATTGACGACATTTAGATGGCTATAATGTACTTACATGAATTTAGCAACTATTATGCCACAGTTGCACATTTGTTTTATTCGTACTTTTGCAAAATAATATTTTTTTTTTAAATAAACATATTTTATATACTCAGTACCAACTATATACAAATTAATAATTATTGTTATTAGTTTTAAGAAAATTTCGAAAGAAAAATTAAACCTTTTTTACTGTGTTGTGTAATTTTGGCCAAAAGTACTAAAAAATACAGCGCTGTGCATCACTCAACTCATAAACAATAAAATGCTATTTCTTTTTAATTAAGATTATAATAGAGCGTGTCTCATTTTCTTTATATAAACTTCTGTTTTTTTAACATTTTATATTAAACTATCTGTGCCCGCCACGTCGTGGGAGTCCTGACAATATTTTGCTCGATTTTGCTTTGAAAGTATTCCATACCAATTGTAAGACTCTTACTTTTATTATGCTTTAGTCGCAATTTACATTAGACAGAAAAATGGGCAGACAGACGAGATTTGTAGGCAAGGGGTTGAAGAGGTAGAGTGTGTATTTCATGACTAGTGTACTGGACATTTTTTCGTTTCTCTTTTCTGCTTTTCGCTTTTTTCTTTGTTGCTTCACTTTATATTTCTCAAGTCGGCCTCATTTTAATGAGTTTCTAGTAGAATGTGCATGTGCGGAACACACAAACATGTAAAGAATATAACACAGAAAATAAAATGTGCAAAAATCTGTCTGGCTTGTTTATGTCCAATGTAAATTGTTTAAGCAAGAGCAAAAGAGAATTCAAAAAATGTCTGCCCTGTTTCTGTCCTATGTAAATTGCGACTTAGTTATGGTTTATGTTTTTTTCTTTATATAAAGGTATCCATCCCTGGATAAAATTCTACAATTGAAAAAAATTCTAAAAATTATTCTAAAGCTCTATAAAAGGTGTTTAAAATATTTAGATAACATTGTAATTCCTGAAACTAAAAATACAAATCAAATACAAATTTTATTCAATTGTCGCCTAATGTTGCGCAATAGTGGTAAAAATATCCCACTGTCAAAAATAAAAGGTGTGCAATCGTATTTAAAATATACCGCTTTCATTTTATATTTTG
Source organism: Phasia obesa (assembly GCA_949628195.1). NCBI lineage: Eukaryota > Metazoa > Arthropoda > Insecta > Diptera > Tachinidae > Phasia > Phasia obesa. The sequence goes on from OX451219.1 coordinate 18,031,943, forward strand.
TCATTATTTTGTTGCGCAACCGTGTTTAAAATTCCCCAGTTTTAAAATTGTAGTACCTTTGAAACGGATATTGCGTTTTTCACTGCTTTTCTCATTTCCAAGAGCCACTTTTTTTTGGAAATGAGATATTTTTGCGGAAAAAAGTATCCTATATTGGAATCAGGATACAAAGGTACCTTCTCACAAAATTTTGTTAAAATCCATCCATTAGTTTTTACGTGATGCGAACACACATGAAATGCAGACAGACAGATGGAAATGAGTTATTTTATTATATGTATAGATTATTTAAAATTACTGCCTAATAGTAAGGGTGACGTCATTTTATTTTCTATATCTGCTTTATCTGGTGATTTTATCTCTATTTTGCGCCTTAATTTATTAGATTTTATTTATTATTTAGATTTTTTTGGACTAGCACTCAGGGGATTACCCCTACTCATGCAATGCATTGTGCCGGAACTAGGAAATTTGGTTATGGGAAGGAGGATAGAGAGAGTAGTGTTTGTGGACATTTGACTTAAACTTTTCCATATTGAAGTTGGCAGGAAAGATATCATCAGGGAGTTTATGCCACATACGAGCTGTTCAGGCGAAAAACGAATTCTCCCTATAATTCGTAGTGCGATTCACTGACAAATCGATTACAAATAGATGGACTCTTAATGAGAAGCGTGTTGCACGCAAAAATATGTATGTATGGGGTACAATTTCCCTGATTTCATTGGAGCACTTAGCATTGTTGTGACGATAAAACAGCGACGAAACACATACCACATTGCATCGATGCTCCAGTGAGTCAATAGAGTTGGATACCCTACTGTCACCGATGAGCTTCTTCGCACTCTCCTGCACGCGGTCGAGTAGCTCCAAAATAGACTTTGGGGCAGGGTAGGTATTTGTTTTGTCTCTTGGCTCCAATCTACACCTGGGGGGTTACTGCGTAATTCGATTCGAAAGAAAACCTTTTCGAAACACAATGTAAAAGTCATACAAATTCAAATGATTTTGTTTTCGATTCGAATTACGCAGTAACCCCCCCGGTTCGGCCCATTATTGAATGAATATGAATGACACATGCTGCAATTGCTTTTAGAACAGTGTTGCAGCGCCTCTCGTGTCAGGTATGTACATTAATTTTAACCCATTTTATTAATATTTAACTTCGCCACCGATTTACTGCTGCAGCATATACCGAGAATGGAGGGCGCTGTGATATATTCTATTAAGAGTAGAAAAAAATCGATGCTGATGCTGGGATACGAACCTAGGCGACTCAAGCCAACCTTTATGCAGTTGTACGACAAAATCTTACTGCGTTCGAATGTATGTTATTATTTGAGAAATTTTAAGTATCACACTGTTTCAACAAAGCCTAAGTATCGCCAATTTATCTATATCGGATGAACGCTTCCCTAAGAAAAGCTTAACTTAAAAATAAAAAACAATTTCTTGGGTCCTTATAAAATCTATTCAGCTATTTTGTTACTTTGTATAAACTTTACTTATAAAAAAAATTTTTTAATCGAATTATCCTTTACAAAGGATTTGTTATTCATGAAAATGAAATATTTACTTAAACAGATACTTACTTGGTAAACTTGAAATCATAAGCCAAAAGGCTATACAACACGACGATATGACATTTACTACATCCATTTTTGTTCCAAAAAAAAAAAAAAATATAGAAAAAATCTCCAAATATTCCCGAAGTTACTTCAACAAAGTTTTCAATTAAAATCCTTTTTTTCTTTTTTTTTTTTGCTGTTGGACTATGGATTTCTGTAGTCGTAGTGTTAATAATCCTTTAGCATGTTCGCAAATATTTGTGGCATGTGTTTGTTATTAATATTTTCAGTAAATAAAAGGTGAATGTAAAAGGCAAGCAAGAAGCAGCAAGCAACAGCATAAAACAGCCAGTAGGTAAAGAAATTTGTTATTTTAATAATTATGATGAGTTTTTCGAATTTATCGGTGTTTATTATGTGCAGCAGTTTTTATGGCAGGATATTAATGATGCAGTTTTCTTATGAATTTTAGAATTAACAGAGCCTGTAAGAGAGCTAGGCTGATGATGAGTGTTGAAGGTGTGCATGCATGTGTGTTGATATACACTTTATATGTACTGGGCTTTGTTTGAGTTAATGTCTGGCAGACAGAAAACAATTTTTTCACATTTTGTTTTTTTTTTTTACACTGTCAATTTTGTACAAGGGGGGTACCTTGTTATTTTTATTTTTTTTTCGAAGTCTACAGTTTTTGTTTTTTATCAGGATATTATGGTTTATATGAAGATAAATATGTATTTATTTTCACTTAATATTAATTAATATTTGAATAGTTAAAAACACACACACACACTTATGCCTAATTTTCCACACAAACATACATACATATGTCTGTATTTACACCGTGAAAAGGTGATAAATACGGTATTTTTTATCTTTTAATTAAACAATCAGTCACACACTGTGTACTGCACTACTACTGCTCTATACACTGCCTTAATGCACGCACTGACACGCATAAACACAAACAAACATGCATTTAAATACTTTGACTTTGGGTCCGCGTTTGTCTGCAGCAGAGGTTATATGTGTTTACTTTGTAGCTATTTATTGTTGTAGTTGGATTTTTGTTCTTTTTTTTTTGGTTGCCTTTTTACGATGGTGTTATAAACTTCAAAGGCAGATAAAAAAACAACAATTAAGTAAATATTAGTTTAATGCACATTTTTATCTCTGTGTATTTTAGTACCACCAACAAAGCAACTTTTTTTTATTATTAAATATTTATTGCATTTTTTTAATTTTAATTCGTTTAAACAATTTTTAATTTAATGGCTTTTTAACAAAGTTTTAAAATTTCACACATTTTTTTATATTTATAAAACCTAAAATTAATTCATTCAAATAAAGAATTTCAGTTTTTTTTTGGCAATTTCTTAAAGCCCGTCTTAAAAACATTAACTCTGCTTTAACAAAAATTTATTTGTTGTTGTTTTTGCTTTATAGGTATCTCTACAAAAAATACAACGCCACACATTACAAAAACTTCTTCTTTTCTTGCTTAATTTTATTCCAAATCTTTAGCATGTGTCTAAATGATGCCTCTTCTTATTTTTTGTTTTCTTATTTGGTATTTGTGCTTCACACACATCCAACCATTCATACAAACACTTAAATAAATTGAAAAACAAAAATCGTACACGCAATATTTGCCGTTATTAACAACCGCTTACTAAGAACCATCAATGAGAACTAATGAATATAAGAAACTGCATTATGTTAAATCCTCTCATCTGACTGTTACACACACACAGACACACACACACACACACACTCTCCTGCACGCACTAACTCTCTCTGGAGTAGGCACTGTTGCAAACATATTATATTTCCGGTGACCAACAGCAAAAAAGCCGGTTCTTTATTTACAAATGAGACAAAGACGAATGGTGAGGTTGCCAGATTTACACTGCTAAAAAAATCATAAGAAAGCTGGTCCTCAATACTATAATGACAAGTGTTTTAGGTTTTTATTCACATCATGACACTTGTCATCTTAGTTTTTGATTGACATCATGACACTTGTCATCTATGTGATATTAAGCGTTACATTAGTTGGCCTTTTTGTCATCAATGACAACAATAACAAGTGTGTCATCAATTCAGTGACACACAGACATCAAATAAATAAGAGAGATCAATTAAATGACAACTTGTTATCAATATAATAAATTTTTGATATTCAATAAATATAACTTGCAATTTCGGAGTTGTCATAAAAGGCATAGTCACTGTTAGAAACATATTATATTTCCGGTGACTAACAGAAAAAAGCCTATTCTTTATTTACAAATTAAACAAACAAGAATAACAAGGATGCCAGCTGTATACTGATAGAAAAACCGAAAATAACCCTGATCATCAATACTATAATGATGTGTCATCATTACTCAAATGACAACACTATAATGACAAGTGTCTTAGTTTTTGATTCACCTCATGACACTTGTCATCCTTTTGATATTAAGTGTTACATTAGTTGGTCATATTTTCATCAATGTCAATGATCAAAATTCTGTAGTCAACGCAGTGACACACAGACATCACATAAATGAGAGAGATTAATTTAATGACAACTTGTTATCAGTATAATAAATTTTTTATGTTCAACGCTGAATAGCAATACTATAATGATAAGTGTTCTTATTAATCTAATGACAACACTATAATGACAAGTGTGTTCGGTTTTGATCCACTCTAGGAGAGTTGTCATCCTTGTGATGATAACCTTTACATCAGTTGGTTATTTTGCCATCAATATAAGCGATCACAATTCTGTCATCAATCTAGTGAAACATATATATTTAATTTCTAACGAATATATGATAAATAGAGATGAATTTAATGACAAATTGTTACCAAAAAAAGTTTTTATGTTTGCCATTTCAGAGTTGTCATAATATTTCCAGTGACCAAGAAAAAGCGGGTTCTTTATTTAAAAATGAGACAAACAAGAATAACAAGGATGACAGAGGTACACTGATAGAAAAACCAAAAATAACCCTGATCATCAATATCAGAATGATATGTCTCCTCATTACTCTAATGACAACACTATAATGACAAATATCTTAGTTTTTGATTCATCTCATGACACTTGTCATCCTTGTAATATTAAGCTTTTCCTCAGTTGGTCATTTTGTCATCAATCTCAATGAGATAAATTCTGTCATCAATTCAATGACACACTGACATCAAATAAATGACAAATAGAGATCAATTTAATGACAAGTTGTTATCAATGATATATTGCTTTGATATTCCATAAATCAATTTCAATTTCAGAATTGTTATAAAAATTTAAGCTTGCTTAACTTTATCAACCTGTCTTCTCTTCTATGACACCTTTTAAAGAAAGTAATGGAATTGATTAGTAGACAAAATAATTGTCAGAGAGTTATTTCTATATTTATTATATTAATGACAACTTGTCATTAAATTTACCTCTATTTGTTTTATATCTGTATGTCATTCCATTGATGCCACAACTGTGAACACTGTGTAATGTGACAATCAGTCAATTATTGCCTACTAATCAATAGCAAGACCTCACTTAGAAAGGAATAGAGTAAAGAAGGCAGGTGTTGGAAATGGTTAAGTAAGAATCACTTTTTATGACAAGTTATGTTTATTTTTAGAACAGTGTTGCAGGGCTTCAGATGTTATGTAAGAGAAGTAATTTGAAGCTGATATAGCAATTTTATTAATTATTTTCTACGCCGAATTTTTAACTGCTAAGGATGCTTTTATATTTATCAGAAAATTCTTTATATTGTTAATTGGCATCGGCTGGGAAACAAACCCATGGCCGTCATATCAACTACATGCTTAGTAGCAAACATGCTAAACAACTAAGCTATAGGACCCTTATTTATTAGGCACTATACTCTGATATTTTTTACGTTTACGGATGACTGAGTGTCATTAATAAGACGGGGTGTCACTTTCTCGTAAGTTGTAAGTTGATGATGACACATAAAATATAACAAAAAATTATCTCATGATTTTTATCATTACATTGATGCCAGTTTTAATCCTATTGATGACATTTGTCATAACCTTGATGTCATATTACCGATGATACGGCGTCAACAATACGAGAATGAATTTGCCTATCAGTGTAGTATTTTCAAAATATATTGATGATAATGGTTTAAACAAACCTTTTATTTTATGGGACTCCTTTGTTCCTTAATGCTTTCTGGCAACCGATTGGTAATTTATGACATTCATTAAGTCTCGCCTTATGACAAGTCTTTGTTCTCAAGTGTACTGTTTTCTTATTTTTTTTTCTCACGGAATCTCTCGTTATTACTAGCATTTGTCCAAGGCTTATGTCCCCTACATTATTCAATATCTGTCAGTGGTCCTATGCCAAATGCTAACCAGTACTGGTCATTCATAACCAATGTTCCCTTCCGTCTCAATACCTTCCAAAGTCTTCTTCGACTTTTATCTTGGCCAAATAATTTTTAAAGTCTCCATGACCTGCCACTTACGCTTAAGGTTCCCCGATTATATTCCAGCAACTTTTTGAGCCCTTGTAGGGTTTATAGCATCCACCTTTGCAAAGTATTCTTGTTAATATCTTCTGGATCCCCCATTAGCCAATAAAAAGCGTAGTTCCCCTTTCCATCATTTGCGAGGCTTCTCCGTCCATCTCTTTCGTATCCAAACTGTTCTGTTTGTTTTATACAAAACTAAAATTCATACGATTCCCATAAGTCATGAAGATCTCAGTATTCATGGATTAGTTAATATTAAAACTGAAAGTCGACATACTACCAATCTGGCTCCTTTGTGACCACCCATCTCTGGCGTTGTTTCACCATGGATTAGGGGAAATTTTCTTGTAAGAGAGTTAAAATTCTCTCAACTTGAATTAATTTGGACAGCCGCCTTGCAGAGGCAGTGTCTAACTAGGAGCCTACAACGGGCCTCCATCGCGAAAAGGTATAAATTGAACTTCTTCCTTTGTCATTTTATAAGAAAACTAAAACAAAACTTAAAATTTTTGTTCATTTATTAGTCGTGGTTCAGTTTGGTATATTCCGTTCAGTGATGAGGCTCGTTGTTTGGAAAATGCACGATATCCTCTCCAGGCACGACTGCATTCACAAAGAATCACTGCTTTATGTGCAATTTCCAGATAAATTTAGCACATTATAGTGATAATCTGAAAGAAAAAAAATCGTGAACCATTTGAAGAGGTTTGTTTGGCCCAACGTTTTGTCGCCTGATAGATAAAAGTCAAAAAAAAATGTAATTTCGAAAATCGCTAAAATAACAATAAAACGCACAAATCTGGCAACAACGCCTTATTCCCAAAAATATGTAATTGAGAGAGATCCCATGTTTACATGAAAGAACTCTCACTCCCGTTACTTTCCTGTTATTCCCAGTTCATAAATTTATGGTGTAGAAACGGCCTCTGTTAAATTCAAATAAGATTTTTATGTTGTCCCTTCTTATTTATTTAAACTTTCAATTGAAATAACTTCTTTTAAGAAATTCTTTTGGACTAATTTGTTGCTAAGAAAAATAAACTCTATGAGAGTTTTATTTTTTGTTTACAATTAAAAATCTGCTTTTCTCATAAACAAAATAAAGGATTATCTATTTTGTTTTCTTTAATTTTTGTTATTTTGTAGTAATAGTTTTCGATGGATTGTGTTATGTGGCAAATATTTTTCGTTGTCGGTTTCTTTTAGTTTATTGCACCGCCGAAATTTACAACCGCATGTAGAATAAATATACAATGAAATATTAAACACAAATAAAAAAGGGGAAAATCTGTTTGAAATCAGTGGCGGTTGCATGAAGTAGGCGAAGCAAATAGAGAACATTTATAATTCGAAATGATTGACTAAAGGTTCGTTGAAGATTGTTATAAAAGAAAATAAATTATGCATTTTTAGAGATTATTCTAAAACCAGAATCGGACAGAATAGTATATCTATTTAGTTTTTCTTTTATTGCATCAGAACAAAAATTAGCCTTAGTCATTTCAAATCTTTGTTCGTAAGTATCCTTGCATATCACAGTGCAACACGGAAAAAAATAACCATATACGGACACCACTACGTGATAAAAGACCACCAAAAAAAACCCCTGTCTCCCAGTTTTGCCCAAAGTCCTCCAAGTTTTTTTTTATGGGCCCTCAAATATGTGGGGTCTCGATGTCATTTTTGCAAAAAAATGATCATTTCCTCAAGCTCATATTTTCCAAACCGTTTGAAATTTTGATATACTCTCTGAGGCAAAGTTGTAACTCTTGTCATAAAGAACAGAAATTGTTAACATATTAAATCAAAAAAACTTCATCTTCAAGGTCAAAATCGCAAAAAACTTTAAAAAATTCACTTTTTTACCTTTTTTGACCTGTTTAGGTCCATAGGTAGCAAACCGTTCAAAATTCAAGGAAACAATCAACTACAAAAATGAACCTAAGATCTCAATAAACAACTTTCTAGAACTTATGAACTTCCTAGTTATGATTCTTAACACCGTTTGGGTAGCGCTTAGGTAGCCGCAAAAGTACAGGGCCATCAACATTACCTAAGCGCTACCTAAACGGTGTTAAGAATCATTCCTAGGAAGTTTATATGTTCTAGAAAGTTGTTTATTGAGATCTTAGGTTCATTTTTGTAGTTGATTGTTTCCTTGAATTTTGAACGGTTTGCTACCTATGGACCTGAACAGGGGAAAAAAAATTGAATTTTTTAAAGTTTTTTGAGATTTTGACCTTGAAGATGAAGTTATTTTGATTTTATATGTTAACAATTTTTGTTCTTTATGACAAGAGCTACAACTTTGCCTCAGAGTATATCAAAATTTCAAACGGTTTGCAAAATATGAGCTTGAGGAAATGATCATTTTTTTGCGAAAACAACATCGAGGTCCCACATCTTTGAGGGCCCATAAAAAAAAAACCTGGAGGACTTTGGGCAAAACTGGGAGACAGGGGTCTTTTTTTTTGGTCTTTTATGACGTAGTGGTGACCGTATATGGTTATTTTGCCATGACTTAAAAAAATACACAGTGTGTATTTGACGCATTTTATTGAAGATCAAATACGGACTTTAAAAGGCAAAAACATAAATCTTAATTCCAGAAATGTTAAAGAAATATATTTTGAAAGTAAACTTAAGTTTTAAAGATATTGGGAAACAGGTTTTGAAGAGACATTATAAAGGGTGTTTTTTATAGAGGTATAGAACTTTAAGTTGCAATAAAACAACGATGGATTATTCGATTGTCATGAATTTTATTTATCCGAAAGATAATCTTGTGGCATTACATTTTAAATATGATTTCTAGCATATGACCAACAATGGATGTCCAATTTTCGATGACTTTTTCCAACATTTGTTTTGCGTTTGTGGCTTAGCCGCATAGACCAATGACTTTACATAGCCCCACAGAAATTAGTCCAGCGGTGTTAAATCACAAGGTCTTGGAGGCCAATTCACAGGTCCAGAACGTGAAATTAAGCGGTCACCAAACGTGTCTTTCAATAAATCTATTGTGGCACGAGCTGTGTGACATGTTGCGCCGTCTTGTTGAAACCACATCTCCTGGACATCATGGTTATTCAATTCAGGAATGAAAAAGTTTGAAATCATGGCTCTATACCGATCACCATTGACTATAACGTTCTGGCCACCATCGTTTTTGAAAAAGTACGGACCAATGATACCACCAGCCCATAAAGCACACCAAACAGTCAGTTTTTCTGGATGTAACGGTGTTTCGACATACACTTGAGGATTACCTTCACTCCAAATGCGGCAGTTTTGTTTGTTGACGTAGCCATTCAACCATAAGTGCGCTTCATCGCTAAACAAAATTCACTTATGAGTCTATTCATGATGAATTGCTGTTAAATCGGTCGCCATCTTGAAAAGTAATGCAAACTTAAATTCTATACCTCTATAAAAAACACCCTTTATTTATTATGTTATCCTGAAAAGAACAAGTAAGAATGATATATTCGGCCATGCCGAATCTTATATACCCTTCACCATAGTAATGTTCAATATTCCCTTACTCTGTTATGTTTTCCAATTTCACTATAATATACATTCCGTTTTCACTTTTTATATTCAACTTCTTTATTGCAAATCTATACATATAATAAAATAGTAACTCATTTCTGTCTGTCTGTCTGTCTGATTTTCGTTTGCGTTCGCATCACGTAAAAACTACTGCATGGATTTTAATAAAATTTTGTAAGCAGGTACCTAAGTATCCTGATCCCAATATAGCATTCTTTTTTCCGCAAAAATATCTTACTTCCAAGAGAAAGTGAAGAAAAAGCAGTGAAAACCCCAATTTCGGGTTTAAAACTGGGATATTTTCAACACGGTGTTATTTTCAACACACCTTTTTATTTTTGAAAGTGGAATATTTTAAAAACTATTGCGCAACATTAGGCGCCAATTGATAAAATTTGTATTTGATTTGTAGTTTTACTTTGTGGAATCACAATATTATTTTAATATTTTAAACAGCTCTTATAGATCTTTACAATAATTTTTAGAATTTTAGAATTTTTTTTTTTAAATTTTAGAATTTTATCCAGGGTGGGTAAAGTTTATACATAAACAATAACTGAAGCACTATAGAGGTAAGAGCCCCACAATTGGTGTGGAATTTTTCCAAAGCAAAATCGAGCAAATTATTGTCAGGACGTGGAGGTCTCAGCTAGTATAATTTAAAGATACCTATAGAATTTTTTTTTTTTTTTGGAAAAATTTATCGAAAATGTTTTTTAAAAATTTTATCGATAATTTTTTGTAAAAATTTTATCGGAAATGTCTTGTAAAAATTTTATCGAAAATTTATTTGATATTTTTTGTAAATTTTTTGGTAAAAATTTTATCGAAATTTTTGTATAAAAATTTTATCGAAAAATCTTTTGAATTTTTTTTGAAAACTTTTTTGAAAATTTTTTTTGTAAAAACTTTTTTGAAAAATATTTGTAAAAATTTTTAATAAAAATTTTATCGAATTTTTGTTGTAAAAATTTAAAAATTACATTTCACCGAAAATTTTGTGTAAAAATGTTATCGAAAGTTTTTTTGTAAAAATGTTACCGAAGTTTTTTTGTAAAAATGTTATCGAGTTTTTTTAAAAAATGTTATCGAAAGTTTTGTTGTAAAAATGTTATCGAAAGTTTTTTTGTAAAAATTTTACAGAAAATTTTTTTGTAAAATTTAGAACTTTTCTGCAATCTATTTTGCGTTAGAATGGTCAGACTACAGCATCTTGGGGAGGGTCAATATGAACAATGTGGCTACTGACTGCTTCAGGTTCCCAGTGTGCACCCTTTGGGTTTATCGGCTACCTTTGACAAACAACAGTTGCAGTTTTAGAACATAACTGGCAGAACCATGCTTATACCCCTTGTTTAGGATCTAAACTCCTGACAGGCTATTGGTGCCTCTACTGAAGTACAACAGCACAACGGACTAAATCACTTATTCCGTGATTTAGACCCAAACCGCAGCCACCAAGTTACTCCCCGAAGGGTCTGACCAATAGCCAAGCACAGAGATTCTGACTCAATCCCTGTGGGTTTAGAGCTTTCCGTGCTACATCTGGCCACCGAGTCCGATCTCGAAGGTTCTTATCTTCCAGTTTCAGGCCCCATGTAAGGCTCGGGGACTGGTGATCCCATATACCCCGGGAGCATTGGGCTCAAGTTGTTAAGAGTCAACAAGACAATATACCCTCGTGGGAATTATATTGAAAAGGAGGAGGTCGGATGGTTTCTTTGCTAGATAAGATCGTTTTTGCTCCAAATCAATACTGAATGTGTCTAAAAGTTCTTAATAATATTCGCCGGTGGTCTTTTTACTTTTTCCAAAGTAATCAAAGTGAATGACACTGCGTTAATCACAAAAAACCTTCATCCACGTCCTTGTTGGCACATTCATTTGAAGCAACTTATTGTTTTTATTGGTCTTTGGTCTCTAGTCTGTTATGTTGGATCCAGTTTTACACTATGCAAGAAGTCGTTGGGAATGTGCCTGAATATCCCCAAACACTTCTTTGAAGTAATCACACGGTTGGTCTTAAGGCGAGTGTGAGTAATTGCAACACCCATTGCGGTATATCCCTTTCGTTACCAAAAATTCAGCCAAAATGTAATGTACCCTTTCTTTTGAAATGCATACAGCCTCAATCACCTTATACTGTTTCATTCTCCGATCGTCCAATATCATTCCATTGATTTAGAGTGAGGACATCTTTAATTATTTAATTGGGTGCAGATTCCCGATAGCATTTATCAAGCCTCTCACTTCTTGTAAGATTAAGGTGGCTGGTAGCTGTGCAGAGAGCCTGAATGTCTAGTTAGTGGTCCCCTAATCCACGGTGGTACAGCATACGTCAGGGGTGAGCGGTCAAGAGGGCGATTGGCCTGTAGTATGCCAACTATGGCCTAGGGAAGAATGCCTCGCAAGGGGTGAACAGATTAGTCTCCAAAGGTTCTCCTATGGCGTTAGACCGGGATATTTCCGGTTGCCACTGGCCAAGGGAGGATATTGAAAGATAATCACAAAGAAACCCCGCTAGGGGTCGACCGGTCAGTCTATGAAGATACTTCTTCGGCTATGGAGGTAAATGTGGATGAATTGGACGTACCTGGCCCTGTGGGCTTAGGTAAATCATTTTCCGGAAGCAACCATCTCAAAACTTTCCTTCAACATGTGAATGTCCAGCACTAGCTAGCATAAGACTCAGGACCACTGGTAGAAGCCTGTTAAATGTTGATGCCATGGGGGACCTGACCCTTGAAGAAATGCTATCAATTACTAGAGACTGCGTGATGAGAAAGAAGGCCGACAGTTACCAGTCGACAGTCTGAAATTACTAAAGTCAAGATTAAAGGCTGGTTGTAGCACGTGACTCAATGTAAGTGGTTTGCCGTAAATTACATTTCGGTGACCTGTAATCATAGAGGACGGGAGGTGGTCGAAAAGGGACCTATTAATAGTATAAATCATCTCTTTCTTTAGTTTGGAAATTCACTTTTTTCAATTTTTATTCAAAGTAACGAGATTGCCCGCTTACAATGGCTGTTAACAAGAAATCAAGAGATGCACCTCGTGCTATGTTGCATTTAATCAACATTTCGAATTTCGAATTTGGTTTAGCAATTCGAATAAACTGATTTGCTATAAAACATTAAAACACAGCATACTCAGCTATATAGTTCGAGTGAGAATATTGATGGATGAAATAAAATAAAACTTAATTTCTCTACCCCATCCCCCCCCCCTTCTGCACGCTTCTGACTTAATATATGCATTGCACAAAAGTAAGCAAATCATTTACTTTTAATTTGAATGATTCTCATTTTATTTTGTTGCTCTTGCGGGTGGCAATGACGATGTTGTTACTGAATCCTCCAATAAAAACGATGATGATGATCATTAGCAGCAACATGATCATGATCATTTATTTGATCTTGCAGCAAAGAAGTGTGCGTTCAATTACTGCTGCTAATTAAATGCATACGTAGCACAAACGATCGTGTTCATTTATTTTTTTTTTCTTCTTGTTTTTCAATCAATCTTTGATGTTTGGATACTGCAGTTGGCGGGGAATTGAGGGGTTTTGAAAAATATGCCTGCCTCATGTTGTTGATGGACGATTTGAATGGTAATTTGTATTTGGTTTTGTTCTTGTTATTTTGTTTTTATTTCACTTTTATTGAAGTTCAGGAGTCAATGATCGTCTGTTGTTGTTTCAGTTCTTTCTTCTCCCTGTTTGTTGTTAGTTTAACTCGCATTTATCAAAGGCATCTTTATTCCTCATGCATGTATTCATGCATTGGGAGCTGTGTATGAAACAACAAGAACAAACTAAAAGTCCATAAAACTAGCAACTAATTTAATTTTATTTTTATTCATAAAACAGATTTAGTTTCTTAATTTCTTTTTATTGTTTAGTCTATTGTGGTTACTGGTCGTCATGATTTAATGAATCCAGTCTTTTGCTGTTGCACTTCAAAATTGGTTTTTATGGCAAATTAAAAAAAAATAAATGTTTACTCAAGAGAGCTTTCGAAATAACAAAGAACATTTGTCTTTTTATGATCGAAATGCTTGGATGAGGGCAGCCATTCGGTGGAACCAAATGAAATGTTAAATCTACTGCAAATACATAATATCGATAAATGATTCAGTTCTTGTGGTTGTTATTATTATTAAGTAATAGACCCTAAATACCACGAAGTTTGCCTAGACTTTTTGAATCAGGGTTGATCAGGTCGAATAATATTGGACACACAAAGATTCTGCTCAAGGTCGGACTGAACGGACCGCTTCCATTAACCTCTGGGCTAACAGAGTCTGATTTGAGTTGTATTACCGAAAAGGGAAAACAGGTTGGGATCTGGTAAAGTGTGCGACGGAGTTGTGATGTTCACATTAAAGCGTGCACCGGTTTTGGAATCCACATTCTAGGAACTAGTAGCACAGACTACCAAATTAGTATATTGTGTTTCAGACAGAGTTTATGGCGGTTCTGAAGACCACCGAATTGTCTGGACACATTTTATAAGGGGAGAAGATCACTCTGTACGTCGACAGCCAAGCGGCACTTAAAGCCTTAAGAGGAAACAGTGTTAAATCAAGGCTGGTAGGCGAGTTGTAAAAGGCGTTCGATGTGCTGGCGGACAATTATAGGGTTAGATTGTGCTGGGTCGCGGATTATTGCAATATTTAAACAATGAAATCGCTCGCAAGATTGTGTTCGGAGGAGACTAACCTAGCTAGAGTAGAATCGGTAAAGCCACCGATTAGTCACTACTATAGGCTTTTGAATGATTTGGTCGCAGAGAGAACTTACCGGTTTTGGGAAGTTAGAGCACGGGCAATTTGGCCCAGACTGACGCTGAAAAAACGAAGCTATTTCTGGGTTTGGACAAGAAAGTTCTGAGAGTTGTGATAGGTGTGCTCACTGGCCATTACGCCAGAAGAGCAAGCACCAGTAGATGGATTACCAATATATCGGTCTTCCGTAGGATCTGCGAGGACAAAGAGGATTTGGAAACTGTATAGCATATTGTATGTCACTGCCCGCTATTAATAATATTAGACGGCTAGGTGAAATAATTATCGATGGGCTCTACCAAATCGCGCGGTGCAAACTCGAAATTATCGTCGCCTTTTTCAAGCAAATCGTGTGGCTGAGTTATAGGTAGCAGGACACATATAAGGCTATCTTTTTCCTTTTGTTTTAGTTTAACTGAAAGAAAGAAACCACAATGGACCCTCCGGGTCTCCAAGTTGATGTGCCAATTCTGGCACAAGCCTTCTTAACCTAATCTATTGAGGAGTGGTGAAAGAAGTCTGCTTCAACCCATGAATCAGTTTTTTCCTTAGCATAACCATTGGATAAGCCAAGGAAAGGTTCTGCTACTATAAATCTACGTCGGGCTCAAAAGGTTGGCTAGGCAAAGAAAGGTTCTGCTTCTATAAATTTACATCGGGCTCCTATGTTGACTCTCAAGACAAAGTGTTAACGTATTGTGAGAACCAAGTTCATTTACAAGTGTCCCACAATCGCTGACTACCCCAGAGCTTAGTTCAAATAATTTTAAGGTCTTTAGACCTTTTTTTACCCTTTATATCACTCCTTATACATTACCTGGCACAGATGAGGACGGCATATACTTCTGCCTGAAATATCGTATTTGCCCATTGAAAGTTTGGGTCAAGAATAAAAGCTCTCGTGTCACCATTTTTCTTTTGGGGCCATCAGTAAACCAAACCTGGTCTGATACGTCGTGGCACCACATCTGGTTGTCCCAAGAGATCCTATCGGGAATGAGGACATCAAAATTCGGTTGAATACTGTCAGATACCCCAAATCAAGTTTCGATTATGAAGAACCGTAGTATGCGCTAATATCCCACCAGGTTTCCGTATTTTACTGACGAAATATCCTGTAGCTAAAAAGCACTTCTGTGCGCATCCAATTGCACTGTTATTTGCAGTAGCGTATGTATTAAAAATCGTAATTAATTTTAAATAAAGAACAAATGTGAATCTGAATCCGAGTAAAGACAATGCTACAAACAAGGTATTTTGAGGAGTTGGAGTATTGAGGAGTTGGAGATACTCTAAACTCTACCGTGCTATACAACAAGAGATCAGATGAGTAACGCTTATTTCCCACGATTTGAGTCAAAACAGGAGCCTCAGTTCCCAATCCTACTACTAATAACATCATGCCAATAATTTGCCTGCTACTGTTAGAACTTGAAGGTTCTTATTTTTCAGTTTCAGACGTAGAAGTCCTAAACACAATGAAGTCAAAATAATCATTTCCCCGGGAGCATAAAAGAACAAATGTGATAAAGATTAACTTTAGTAAGTGGCCTTAAAAACTCCAATCAGACAGTGGTCTCACCACTGGGTAAGGAGCAATGCGTCTACCGTTCCAATTCTTCCGCATTGCGATGCAATAAGAAACAATTTAAGCATCTTAAGCATCATAACCCTAGTTCAGGTTTTAAAAGTTTTCTAAATTCTATTGAATCTTTGGCAATATCTCCAGATACAAAGCACATCCTGCCCATTCAACGCAATTTTGGTGTCATAATATTACCCCATCTGTGAAAATTTCAAGAGTCTACCTATTATGGTTAAAAAATAACGCCATATTCATGCAAATCACGTCATAATCGGAAAACCCTTTAATTTTTACTATTTGTTATAGTGGCCATAGCAATACACCTCCTGTAAAAATTTCAGATTCTACCTATTATCGCTTAAAACTTAGGCCATATACATGCGTCACTATAGGAACACCCTTTAATATTTACGTTAAATTGTGTATACTTGTTTATAAAGCGAACATAGTTTTAATTACTGTCTGCAAATTTTAAGTGGTTGCCACCTACAGCACAAGAAATAAAGAAATAATCGTAAATAACACGTCACTTTCGAAACACCCTATAAGTTTTATTATTTGTTGCTATAGTGGCCAAAGGTTTACACCTTCTCTGATAATTTCAAGAGTCTACCTATTATGGTTCAAAACTTAGGCAAATCAGGTCACTATCGGCACACCCTTTAATTTTTAGGTTGATTTTGTATACTTGTTTATATAGCGAACTAAGTTTTAATTACTGTTTCTAAATTTTAAGTGTATGCCTCATACAGTCCAAGAAATAAACACATATACGTTAAAAACACGTCTCTATCGGAACACCCTATAAGTTTTAGTATTTTTTGCAATAGCGGCAACAGTTATACATACATCTTCTTTGAAAATTTCAAAAGTCTACCTATTATGGTTGCAGAAATAAAATACGCTGACAGACGGACGGACAGACAGACAGACATTGTAGCTAAAACTATAGGGTTACGTTTTTACCCTTTGGGTACCGAACCCTAAAAAACCAATTAGACTAATTTAGAAAAGCTTAGATCTGACAACGAATATTTTGTTCCCTTTTATATCGTAATGATCCATAAATTATGACTTTTTTTTAAATTTCTACAAAATTATTATTCATCAATATGAAAATTTATTACTTTTTTGACTCATTTAGCTGTGAGGAGAGAGAGAGAGAGGGAGAGAGAGTAAGAACATTTTATGCTGATTATTGAAAACATTTTGTTCATCATTTCAAATAAGTTTACGACTTTTTTATGGCAACATTTCATGACTGACAGCAACAAGAATGAAACTCTGGAAACAATCTCTGTCACTTCTACAACAACTGTAATAAAAACAATTTTCATATTTTTGTAAACCATTAAACAGACCTTTGTGCTGCTGCCGCTGCCGCTCTGCTCTGCTGTGTTACAACATGTTTGCTGCTTTGTGCTCATAAAGATAATAAAAAGCGACAGGACTTTCGCCTTAAACGAAAGTATTTTAAGCATAAATATCATTTTATGACACGAAGTAGTAAAAATAATGTTTAGAAAGCATACACACACACACACATACACACACTCCCAATGAAAATAAAAATGGTGGAGCAGAAGAAATCGTTGATACTACGATTAAATGTTTTCCTACATTTCTTTCAAAACACATGCGTAAAGGACCTCACAAAATTAACATTTTGGTTGTAAGCAATTCAAGCACAGGGATAAGAGCAGAGTGGGATTTCATTTTTACGACAAACACGAGTCAAACATAAAATTGTCTTAAAAATTTTTAACAACAGCAACAATACACAGGGAAATGTATTAGATGAGTATATATACATATATAAGTGTGTGTTAGTACATATTTGTATTTAAATATTATGTAAAGCAAAGTATGTGTGCTGTTAGTACTTTGCTAATAAAATTTCGGAAATATATACAACAGTGGTGCTAAAGCACAATTAATAGCAAAGATCCGAAGACTTAAAAATGAGATTTTAAATAATTCAAAAATAAATAAAACAAGTAAAAGTGCTATATTCGGCGGTGCCGAATCTTCTATACCCTTCACCACGGTGATTTTATTTATACAGGCATGTATGTACAGCATTATCCATATTGTTGACTCTTTATTTAAATAAAGTCGTACGAGAAAAAATCATTATTCATGAGTTAAAGAAATAGAAGACAAATGAAAACAAAATCCGTTTGCTACAATTGTCGCCGTGTTGTCAGCTACTTAATGATATTGAAGCCGACATCTACATCGTAAACTCTGACATTGTTGTAGAAATACTTATTTTGCTTTTATAAAATTAAATAACTTCTTCAAAAAATTATAAATATTTCCTCCAAAACTTTTTGTTTGTATATGAATTTATAATTTAAAATTTTGTGACATAGCTTAAGTTGACGACAGCCAAAACGGTGGCCGTGTAGCCATGTAGCTTTGCTTACTTCAAAATAATCGTTTTTTTGACAGTTTGTAGTCGGTATCCTGATGATATCTATGTGTTTAATGCACCTAGGTTTTAAAACAGAGATATCATCTATTTAAAAATCAAACGCATTTAAAAAAATATGTTACTCTATATACACACATACATATGTATACTCTTAATATTAAATATATGTTATGTTACAGTCATGATTTTCATTTTCAAAGAAATATTGAAATTTTTGTTTTAATTTTTCGAAAATTGTGTGTAAAAATATTTTTTTAAAAATTTTTTGTAAAATTTTATTGGAAAATTTGTTGGAAAATTTTTAAAAAAAAATTTTTTCCGAATATTTTTCTGTAAATATCTTTTTGAAAATGCTTTGTAAATTTTTTTGTAAATATTTTTGAAAAAAAATTAAAAATTTTTTTTTAAAAAAATTTTTTTTAAATTTTTTTTTAAAAAAATTTTTTTTAAATTTTTTTTTTTAAATTTGATTGAAATTTTTTTGTTAAATTTTGGACCTTTTTCCAATCTATATTGAGTTAGAATGCTCAGACTAAAGCAAAAAGGTGGGCGTGGTTTTTGGCCCGTAGCCTCCAAAGGAATGATCCGATGTTGCTGAATTGCAATACCAAAATTTTCGAAACTATGCCTGACAGATTGGTGTGCTTAAATTTTTTGTATCTCACTAACACGGACAGACGGACAGAATATATATACTTTATGGGGTCGGAAATGAATATTGTAGAAATTACACACGGAATGACAAACTTATATATACCCTTTCCACCTGTGGTGAAGGGTATAAAAATGGCGGCGTAGTGTAGTGGTTGAAGTGCTTGCCTACAAATCCAAGTACCCCAGGTTCGATGGAATGGAATGTATGCGAAAACGAAAAGCGAAAACAACTGCTTCAAATCACAATTCGAGCAATGTTGATTTTAGGAGAAAAAATATCACTATCATCCTTTTTCGTGTGCCAAAGGCGTTGCCGTGAGATGCAGTCTGTTGTTATTTTGCCTTGTGTGAGTTTCATTAATCGGTTTTTGTTTCAGCTAAGTAGATGATTGGTCTGCTGTAGCAGGTCCTAAAGTAATGGAGCTGCCATCTGTCGTTGGCTATAAACAACGTCCTCCGCCCAAGTATTTGATGTAGTGGTGGGAAACCCGGCTAATCTTTGATTTCTACCATTTTCCCATTATATTATTCTCCATTTTACCAGGGGGGTAGTCAGCAGGCTTCTTTGATGTCTTGTCTGGAGGTGGTTGAAGCAACTGAATTTTTTAAACTCAAAAAAAAAACCATGGTAAACCTTATTCGTCCTCTGCCAGGAATCGAACCTGGGATGCTTTTGAAGGCAAGGACCTAACCACAACCCCACGCCGCGAGCTGATTGTATTCTAATAAAGATTTTTAATTTCTCACTATTATTGTCTTTAACCCACTGTGCTGTGAGCTATTAACAAACAAAGAAATAAATAAAAGTTATATTAGAATAGGAAAAGAGAGAGATAAAGAGTGGCAGGCAAATATTTGGAGTTGGTTTTTAGGTTTTAATCCGGACAATGATACTTTCTAATGACGATTATGAAAAGGTTGGCCGTCAAAAAGCAAGACAAACGAAAAAAAGTTGATGAAATAAAAAACAACATAAAGAAGTTGTTAAAAAAATAAAAAGAATAATAAGGACTGCTTGCTGCTTTACCACCGCACTTCCTAGCACTAATTCCCAGTTTTATAGTTTTTTTATTTCTTTCTTCCTTTTACTTCTTCAACCCCTCCCCTAAATGCAATGAAAAGTTTGTTGTTTATTTTATTTCACATTTTAACAGTTACGAATGTACGAATGTATGCAGATATAAAATTTGTTGTGGCAGAAGCAGCAGTAGTAAAATAAGGAATCAAGATCCTTTTTTTTCAAATACAAGAGTGGAAGAGCTTGTGCCTGCTGCTTTTGTTGTTGTTTGGTGCGGCATTATTACACTAAAAATGCTATAAAAATCCTTTTTTCGTTGCTGTTTAGTTTCGTTTCATATCGTGGCATTACAACGTTAAGTTTTTAAGGAGTTTTAAGGACCAGGGGTGGAATTTGAATTTCACACACACACACACACATGTTCCCTTTCCTCGTTTTTGAAACAAGCAAAAACGCATTTTACAGCAAACAATGGGAATAATGACGACTACGTCGACGACGACAAGGAATGTGGTAGTCGATGAAATCATTTTATTTTTTGACATTTATTGATGCCATAAACTACAGAATTTATGTTTCATGGCGTCTGCTGTTATTGCCACAGCACAACTGCTCTTAGTTAAACTTAACTTGTGCTGTTGCTTTTCCTACTTACGCTCGTAATTGTTGTTTTTACTTTTCAATGAAATAATGGCTGTTACATTCTGCTTTCTTTCTTCCCCTTTTACTGAATGCCCTAAGCGAGAAAACTTCTAGATTTAATTTTGCTTTTCGCTTGAAAACCACACCGTCAATTTTTTTTTATCACTTTTAAATGCCCGAAAAAAGAGGTTTTTGGCCTAGAAAACAATTTTCTTTTTTCCAAATGATGAGCAACAAATTTTTTTAAATGTTCTAAAAAGAAAAGAAATTAAGGTTTTGTTGTGTAAAACAGGAATTTACAAATATTCCTTTACAAAGAAAAATTACAAATTAACAGTGACAGTGACAGGCAAATAAAGCTTGTTGGCTAATTTAAGGTTAAGAAATATTTAACAAATTCAGTTTAATTTATACCAACTCAAAAGTCGAGCAAATATCCAGCTCTGGCACTTTATAGCAAACAGCCGATATTTTCGCAAAATTTTGTAAAAAAAAATTTTTGCAGATACCCTTTGCTTATCTCAACAATGCAGCTCGAATTTCATCTTTCAGATCATTAGTTATTTGTCGTTTGTCCACATAAACTGGTTTGTTCACATAAATCGGTTTGTTCACATAAATCGGTTTGTTCACATAAATCGGTTTGTTCACGTAAACCCATTATTTTCTATATACCCAAAGATAATATTCCAGCGGCGTTAAAACACAAGAGCGAGGCGGCTAATCATGAAATGAAAAAATTACTCTACGGAGAAAATTTTCATTCACCAACTGAATTGCTTGTTATCATTAGCCAATTGTAGTCATATAAAAGGACGGTTATCGTGATTCTTTAGAGCAGAGAAAACCACAATGACGGCGTCGTTTTTCTCCTTTTTCAAAATGATGCCGCCTGACCATAAATCGCACATCCGAACGGCCACTTTCTTTAGATATAATTTTATTATTATGCCGGGGGATACCGAAGCAGAGACTAAGAAATAATTTATACGTCCTTTTTTTATTTTCTCTTCGTTCCTAAATGAAGGCGTTTCATTGCAAATTTTTTTTAAAAATTATGGCGCCTGATCACCAATCGAACCCTTTCTTTGTAAACATTTGACACATTTAAAGTGAAAATATTTTTCAAATGACCTACAAATAGATCCGACTGCCAAGTTAAACGGCTTTTTTTTAGATAGTATATAGTCTTAAGGTAAGGTCACATTAGGCAAATGTTTGCCTTAAAATTATTTGTTGGTGTATGATTTAAATTTTCTTAAAACGTTTTAAAATTTGTTTTGTATTCACACTAGGTACATTTATTTGCTCATTTTTGTTTATTCAAACAAAAGCTAATAGATAGTTGGGAAAATATGTTTGCCGTGTGGTCAGACTAGAAAAAATATTCGACTAAGAAAAATATTTGATTAAATTGTCAAAAAATATAAATTTATTTTCCCAAAATATTTACATACATACATAAAAAATATACATAAATAAAAATTTATATAGAAGAAAATTAAAAAAAAAAAACTTAAAGGAAAGATTGTATGAAGATGTGGCATTTGTACAGGCACATACATATCGCACACAAAATCAATAACAGTCACAACTCAAAATTCACAAATTTTTAGAAGAGTCAAAAACAGTTTTTAAAAACGTGGTTGCAATGGTTTTAAGCAACATAAAAATAGTCATTCGAAATATAACGAAATATCCCTGATTTACGTTTCAGCCTCTTTCAGGCACAGTCTGCAAGTATCATATTCTTAGATTTTCATCTTGGCTAGATGATATTTGAAGTTTCCATTACCTGTCACCAACGCAGCTATCTACCACTCGAGCCTGCCTACACGTAGTGGTCTCCCTCCACCTTTTCAGGTTTAAAGGTGGAGGGAGGGGCACCCGACATTCCAGCAGGTGTTCCAACGCATGCAGTAGGCCAAGCAATTCCACCCGTATTCACCCAAAGGCAGATTGCAGGACGTGTTCAGCTCAGCTGAGTATACACTTGCTCCTGCACTGCCGTCCATAAGAGATACATCAGTAAAAATGCTGATATCGTTCTCCATACATTCATTGTGTATAACGTCTTTCGCAATGGGAGTCGGATGCAGTCTTTCGACTAATCTTCTTCTACTCATGCGTTCCATCGGTATTTGAGCTTCTCTAACCTCCTTACATACTAGGTACAGGATGCTCTTATGCTCGATGTTAGGCCCGCAACACCCTTTAATTTTTAATTAAAATTTACATATATAGTTGTTTTAAAGGTCTGCTATAACGGTTAAGCAATTAAGATCATATATAAGAGAAGTACGCTGCTATTGGGACACTCTTTAATTTTGTATTTCATTTTATTATTTGTTCTAGCGGCTAAACAATATACATACCTTCTGTAAAAACTGCGAGCGTGAGCACTATTACTGTTCAAGAGACAGATGTCCGTCTGTAACAGACGGACATTGTAGCGATATTAGGGCTTACGTTTGTAGCCTTAAGTTACGGAACCCTAAAAACAATGTGTTATCATGTGTAACTTTATTTTATTTGCTAATAATAAAGTTTTAAAAGCAAAAAACTCTGCTGGAACCAACTATTGTTTGCCCTGTTTGTTCTTACAAAAACTTTGTAAGAACAAATAATTATTTGCCCAAAAAAGAAAAAAATATTGCCGATGAGTGGTCACACATCTTGGCAAACACTCATGTGTTTGCCAAGATGTGTGTTTTGTTGTTTGCCTATCAATTTTATTTTGTGGTTAGACTATGGCAAACAAATATTTGACGTTTTCAGGCAAATATTTGCCTAATGTGACCGTACCTTAAGTCACACAGTTAAAAAGAGGGGGCCTCTTGCAAAACTGCTTATAGGGAAATATTGTGAGAAATTTAAAAAAATAATGCCATATACATATGTACGTGCAAACCACGTCACTATCGGAACACCCTATAATTTGTAGTATTTGTTCTTATAATGGTCTATCCATTACGGTTAAAAAAATAAGCAATACAGGTAAATACCATTTTACTATCAGGACACCCTTTTATTTTGTTGTTTTATTTTGTATACCTGTTAATAGAGAAAATCAGTTCTCTATCGGAATACCCTTTAATTTTTAGTATTATAGCACTACAACTTTTGTAAAAATGTTCTGTCTATTAGCTGGCTATAGTTTTTGTTTTCTTATTCTAAATAATATATTTTTTACTACCGATTCAAATGTGGTCCTTGTTTAACCCTAGATTATATTTTTGACAATAGCCTTAATATGATAAAAAATTTCAAACAAGTACATATTTCTTTTTAACCTAAAAAATATCCCATTAAAATCTATTTGATCATTACAAAAATTTTTAGTAATTTACATATGGGTATATACTAATGTAAGAATCATAATTTTATATGCATATGTACTATGTAAATTGGTTGTTTTTTCTTAAATTCCAGCTAAATGAAGGAGGTAATAAAAGAAATTTATTAAATTTAATTATTTTTTACTCCACTTATGTACATATGTATATTAAGTATTACAAGTTCCGATTAAATTCCCTTGTATCAATTATACTATATTGTTCTTTAAATACCCCATTGAAAATGTATTTATTTAATTTTAGATATCAAGTGGAAAAAAACAATAACTACCAAAAATAAAATGAACTGTAAATGAACAACAGCTAATTTTCTTTGATCAATGGAATGGATACCACCATCCATGCCGTGTCTTAAGGCCGCACACACACACACTCGCACATACACTTTTACAATACTTGAAGTAAATTGAATGTAAGAGCACACGCCATCTTTACAAAGAAGTCAGTCACACCAGCTAAAGAAAAGTTTTCGTTGAAGAATAAGAATAAGAAGAAGAACAAAGAAGTAAAAATCAATTGGTACGAAGAAAATTTATATCTCCTTAACAAGTGCACTAAAATAAACATAAGCGAATTGAACAAAACCAAATCATATGCTCAACACATTGTAACGGGTGAGGTGTTGTAGTTGTTGGTGAGCGAAGGTACCGTAATATTTTTTTTCTTTTTTCGCTTAGTGTTTATTTAGTACCTTTTTTTAAGCATACCTATTTGTTTCTGTAAATGTAGTTTCTTCTTTTGGTTTTACTTGCACGAGCAAGCAGATTTCCACTTTTATACATACATATGTATACTTAATACTTGGGGAGTTGTAGAAAAATCTTATAAAATAAACGCTAGATTGTAAATAAAAAAATGAAATTTAGGCTATTCACAGTTTATAATTATAAAGTATATTTAGTCTAAGTGGCTTTTTATATGACAGCCAAATGTATAAATAATAATAAATTATATCAGAGACAAACCAACAAATGTAATCTTAATTAATTCAGCTTACTTTACCCAGCTCTGACCAGTTCTATACTTAGGGTTTCTCCCAATACTGCCGTAAAAGATAATCCTTTATAGCCTTTTTCCACTCTCAACACAAAAAAAATATTTTAATCGAATTAGTTTCCAAAATAAATAAAAAATGTTTGTATGCCTTAGTCTGGGGTTTGTGGGTTCGATTCCTGCCAAATCTGCCAAATACTCTGTGTATTTTCTGCAGACAAGAAAAAAGCTTCGTAGGTAATGTTGTCTTTAAAGAAAATAAAAAACAGCCGGGTCTAATCTATTAAATCTAATAAAAGTGATTTTACACGACGTGTATTTGTCATATGACTTTTCTAAACACGTCATGTGAACCCTTTCAAATATAACATGTGTATTTTCCATGTGTACAATACATATGACATTTTTCATTTAGAACCTGTTCTATTTTGATGTGACAAAGCATCTGACATCCTGTAATGCGAACTTGATATTTTGCTATTTTAGATTTTTTGTGGTACCAAAAGCACTAAAAGCGTGGCAAAAGCAATACGTTTGCATCAGCTGTGGTTGGCAATACAAAACTGTGTGGCGGAAAAAATTTATATTATAGGTTATGTCAGATGTAATTACACATGTACGTTTGTTAGCAAAAATTATAAACCGTATGTAAAATGCCTATTTTGACAAACACATGAATTTATACATGGGTTATCCAACAGACAAGTCATATGACAAACACACGTCGTGTAAAACCACTTTAAGCTAGTGGCAAAGGATACACAGAGAAAAAAATTCATTTAAATTGAATATTAAATTGAAACACTTGATTTATTTTACAGAAACTGCTCGTTTTTTCTATTTTATTCCCTGTATATCGCAAAACAATAATACGACAGCTCTTGCGTCATTGCGGTTTATTTAAAGTGACCATGTTTTTCTTGGTCCCTATTTCCTGAAACCCAAAAGACTCTATGAAAAGATGACAAAGAAAAATTTAACGACGCCTAACAAAAGTGGTTCGAGTATCGGAAAAATAGCTAGCAGAAGTGTATGATAACTGAAGGAAAGGGCCACATCTTAAGTTATGGTACGTTGAATCTTTCGTTATTGCAAGATGCAACTATCCATGGATCCACAAAGCTGTTAGACCAAGGGGTTATATAACAGCGAATGAAGTTACATGAGTCTATAAAAAACCCCACCATTTTTATAGCGGAGATTCATGCCATAGATTTTAACATTAGCAGGGACTACAAGGGAAAGAAGATAGCTATCCCGTCTGATAGTCCAGCTGTCATCAAGGCACTCAGCTCATATGATTGTCCCACCAAGTTAACTTGAGAATACCGTTTAAAACATAATCAATTAGGGAGCATCAACTTGGTTCCAGGACACATTGGGCTGGATGGCAACAAAAAGCAGACAGGCTGGTTAGAAGAGTGCAAATACACCCATGTTCAGAAGGTAACCATTTCTTGAAAGTAGATTAAATAAAATCTGCTTGCAAATCTAGACGGAGATAAGAAATACCAAGGATTATTGCTGAGTTAATCTCCCCAGATTACATCACAAGCTGGCATATGACACGAAGTGCTTCAAAAGAAATTATGTCTGTAAGTATTAAAAAAACCTAAGAATGTTTACTGGCTTTTTCACAGATCATTAAAGATTAAGGAAACACCTGAACAAGCAAGTCGTTATGATATTATCTGATGGCGTTCTGCTAAGCTGCTGTAAAGACAACATTTACAAGGAACTAATGCGCGCCATGCCAAAAAGATATTCTAACGAGGTCTCGTGCACGATTTCGAGATTTCTGTGCCCTCAGTATGACTGCAAGAGGACTGTAAACTGTTGAGAACCCCTTGAAGACAGATGAGCTCACTAGTGGCTGTTCTGACAGGGCAGTGTGGATAGCAGATTAAATCTCCCGTTTAATTACTTCTATAGAAGTTGCGAGGATGAAGAACAGACGGTGAAGCAGTCCGAGGCTGCAAGACCTTGCAGAGCTATCGGGCTGCGATGTTAATAGGATATACTTATTTATCCGGATCTAAAGATCTTCCTGTTCATCCCTCTTTCAGGCATCACGAGAACCCATGTGTGGCGGTTTTGAACTAACCGGCAACCTGTGCAACTTAACCCAACCGAATGCTAGAATTGATTGCTAATGAGAAATTCCTCAGGAGAGGAGATCTAGATGAGCTGAATTAGCTCCTATGTGCTCTTGCACATAGAAAATTCTGGGTCCCAGTGTCCTATCTTTTCTCCTTATTCTTTATATTTTATATTTTACTTTTTTATTTTTATATTTTTCTCTTCTAGGTTATGAAAACGTCTAACCTTAATTTATCAACTGTTTCAATCTTGAACATAAACTGTGACAACCCTTAGATTGAAATAAACACAATGTGTGAACTGAGTAAATAAAACATGCTACAGAAGACACATTTAACTAAACATAAACTTGATATTTATATTCTGGTAAATTTTTAAATCTACAATATTTTTTTATTTACTCTGTACAAAAAAAAAACTAAAAACACAGAGAGAAAAAACACATTTACAAAAAAAGCTCGGCAGAGGTGGATAAAAGAAGAAGAAAACAAAACAGGTCCCATCTTAAACGAAAGAAAATTATCAATCAATAAAAGTTTACCGGCTGACGCCAAAATCTTAAATGCATCCATAATTTTTGTAGACAAGTGTTAAACTTCAATCAATAAAGTAAACGAAAGTGGGTAATTGTTTGAGTGAGTGCGTAGAAACATATTTTTTTTAATTCGAGGGGAGCTTATCATATGTATCTCACCTTGATTTTATGACGAACATACATATGTATGTACATATGTAGTTGTTGATTGGCTCAATATCTAATGTTTGATTTGAAAGATTTTGAAGAGTTGTTGAGTTTATGTTACCAGAAATATTTAAGTTCTTGAATAATTAAAGTGGTTTTACACGACGTGTATTTCCTATGACTTGTCACTTTTCGATGTGTAAATTCTATACACGTCGTTTGTACCCTTTCAAACATACATATGTAACAAGTGTATTTCCTATGTGTACAATACATACATATGACATTTTTCTACTAGAACGTGTGTGACTTTGATGTGCCAAAGCATGTGACATCCTATAATGCCAACGTGAGATTTTCTTATTTTAGGCTTTTTGTAGTACCAAAAGCACTAAAAACGTGGCAAAAGAACTAGATTTGCATCTTTCAGCTGTGATTGGCAATACAAAACTGTGTGGCGGCAAAATTATATATGTATTATAGGTTATGTCAGATGTAATTACACATGTGCGTTTGAAAGCAAAAATTATAAACCGTATATAAAATGGTTATTTTGACAAATACATGAAATAACATATGGGTTATTAAAGTGACAAAACATATGACACGTCAAATACACGTCGCACCGTGTCGTGTAAAACCACTTTTAACATGCAAGTGTTGTTATTTTTTTGTTATTTCCATTTATGTAGATGCATAAATGCTGCCATTTTCATTCATACTTATTCATCAACATTTTCCACTGCATTCATACGAAAGACAAGTTGTCATTATGAGTTTTATTATGCATTTTTTTGCTTTCTTTATTTTCTTTATTTTGTTCGCACAAAATGATCTGCTGGCCGTTAACTTGATGCAAACAAGTATGAATTCATTTGGAGAAAAAAAGGACACCTCAACAATGTATTCAAGTAAGCAAACCAAATAAACCATTCCACCTTTTTATTATTCAACCAAGTATTCCCAGCAGGCAAGATTTAATAAGATTTTAAAACACTGCGAAAAAAACGTATAAAATTTGAATTTAGATTTAAAGTTTAAGGCGACTTTTCATTGAGCTTCAATTTAAATTTTTTATTTTTTGTATTTGTTTTTTTTTTTTGTGTTCTAAAAAACAATTTGATAATGGCAGCGGTACAAAACTCAAACGCCAGGGTATGATATCCTAAGCTTCCTCCAAAATCTGCAGCGCGACCTATACCTGAGACTCCAAACTTAGCTGGGTAAAATTAAAATGAGTTTAATGGTGCTCCTTCAAAGTAGTTAATGAATGTGTGAAAACAATTCTCCTATACGGATGTGAAACTTGGGGTTTGTCCAAAAGCGACGATCGACGACTGCAAGTTTTCATTAACCATTGCTTACAAAGGATTATTCGATGGTTTTGACACAAGGCAATAACTATCGCTGAGCTGCTTCGTAGCACACACCAAAAGACAATCCAGTACGACATCATAAAAAGGAAATTTGGATGTATTAGCAATACACTGAGATCCGATAATGAGGTAGCCAAAATGAGGGTGCTGTAGCTTAAGTGCAATTGTAGTGTTGCCACAAGCGAAGCTTTACTATCACACTAACTATCTGTCTTATCTACTACTATCCCTTTCGAAAGGAAGTAACACAATTAATATAGGCAGCGATGCAGTACAATCCACAAGGTTCTTGTCGCCATGGACGTCAAAAAACAACTTAGCGTATCTCAACCGTACGTCAGCTGAATACTGCTGGGTTTTTATGGAACGAGGCATTAACAACAGCCCACAACAGAGTCTTGTTTAAGTCATTGATTGAGACCGTTTGCTTCCCAGCTGGAGAAAACTTGATATTAATGGCTCTCCTCCAGTGTACAAGTTAAGTTTGATAGTTCTCCTCTAGTGTAAAATGAGTAAAAATGGTGCTTATTGAATACAAATTAGTAGGTTATACACGATAACCAAAACGATTACACATGGCTGATTAAGGCAACCAGCAATAACAGTACCGCAGTACAGCTATTCGTGGAAGCCAAACAGCCAGTGTGAGAGTGAGACTTAAACAACTCGAAGGTCGATCAACAAGGACGACCTGATTGACTTTAGTCGATAATGACAATGACGCGCGTTGTTCCTCAACACAGAGCTACTTTACAAATGTTTTTTTTTTTTTTGTATAACTGAACTAGTGCTGGCAAAGTATTGAGTAGTGGGTATCGAGTGTTTGGTCCTTTGGAGTACAAATCGGGGTTTTCAGGTATGGCGATTTCCCGCCAAACGTGGCGATTGCTAAACTTATTTGGCGATCTAATTTCTGATTTGGCGACACGGTGACTTTTTGGCGATTTTCTGTGTAAATTTCACATGTTTACCTATTACAGTTCAAAAATTTAGGCAATATATAGTGAAATGACGAGACTGTCGGAACACCCTTTAGGTTTGTAGTATTGATTATTACAGCGGCCATAGTGATAAAAATTATTTGTAAATTTCAAGGGTCCAGCTATTACGGTTCGAGAGATAGAAGGCGCTGATAAACAGAGAGCCAAACACAAATATATTTTATGGCAGCAACAAGCCATTTTGTAACCGATCAGCTTGGATATCTGTGTAGTGTAAAAGTCGGAATAAAGACCAGAGTCAGAAAAATCTGACACAATTTT
This sequence comes from Phasia obesa, assembly GCA_949628195.1. NCBI lineage: Eukaryota > Metazoa > Arthropoda > Insecta > Diptera > Tachinidae > Phasia > Phasia obesa. The sequence continues at coordinate 18,062,461 of OX451219.1, forward strand.
CAAAGAATCGTTTCAAAATAGCTTTGTAGGTGCCACACTATTATATAAAGAGAAGATCGTATAGAGAAAAATATTTTATGATTTTTTTTTTAAGATTATTAAATCGTACATACTTTTTCTAAGAGACCGTCTTCACTAGATATCGATCTGAATAAAACATTAACATGACCCCGGCAGAGCAACGGAATTAATTTGTGCATGTTCTTATAGGTTATGAATACATGTTTATGTCATTTTCCGTTTAAACAGTTGTTTAAATGCTTATTTCAAAGCAACAGATGGCGCTGTTTGCAAATACTACTGTCAAACTAAAATACAACAACAATATTTTCATGTTATAAAAGAGTTTTTATAACAAATGTTTTAACAACCATGTTAAGACTTCGAAAAAACATTAACATGGGCAGCATATACCTAACACTAACATAATATTAGTGTTACCCATCCGGTAATTATTATTATTTTAATAATTATTATTTTAATAACAGTTTTTAGCATGAAGTTTGACTTTTCTTAAGACATATTAATGACTAAAGTAAACGGAGTTTAAAGTTCATCATTTTACGTCGAATGTAGACTGGGAGTAAAGTCTGTCACACGCATACATTTGTTGTTGGTGACAGATCGAATGGCAGAGTATGATAGTGAATCATGGCCTTAAACGATCAGCTACTGTAAACAAATAGGAGCTACTTGCGCACATAGTGTGTCAGATGTAATTGGATATGTACGCTTGCAATAAAATATTATAAATGAGTCCAAAAGTTAAAAGTCGCATTTATAAAACATGTCGTTTATTAGGGGCTTAAACTAGAAAGCAGCGCTGGTGACAGACAGGAAACTGTGTCCCTTAAACTTTAAATATTATCTGTCGAAGATTCAAATCGAGCATGATTATGTTTTAAGGTGTACATGGTGAGTGAGACTGCAGAGCATGGTATTACAGAGAGACACTTATGCGTGAACTTGAAAGTGGACCGCAGCCTAAACGGTACGCGAAACCAGTCACGAGAAAGACGTTCGACAACCACGCGATAGAAAACAGAAAATCACTCACAAACGAAGCAGGGTTAAAAAAAACTGAAAACGAAACAATAACGGTCTTCTTCAGGATTCCCCTACCTGAAAAGTTTTCACACAGATGTTAAGACATTAATGGTTTATTTGCTTTAATATGTGTGGATGTCATAAAAAATAGAAAATTAGGACTATGGAAAAGAATAGTGGGAAATGAAAATGCAGTGACCCGTCGCTTTATAAGGCAATCATTATATTTTGAGAAGAAAAAGTTTGAAAAAGAGACTAATTAGTCTTTCTCGATCCTATTTAGAGCAATCCTTAGCTTGGAAGTTGCTTCTTCTAAGAGTATTAGTTATTCTTAGCAGATTTGAAATGAAAGCTTATTGCAATGCAGCCTTAAAAAGCCTATAATCATATATATTCATCAGCCAAAGAAGTATGACCCTCTCTTATGGAAATCTCCTATATCTGGGTAAACTAATTATTAAAAAAAAAAATCATTAACTTCACGCACAGAAATTATTTATTTATTTATTTTAATACAAAATTTAAACAATTCTTTCTACTCCACCATGATGACATTCATAAATAAAATACTTCAAGATATTTATTGTTGAATGCAACGAGTTGAATGAATTGCTAGTAAATAAGTCCATGTGTGTAAACAAAATAACAACAACAACAACAACCAAGATTCCAGGTTTATTTTTATTATTTCTATATGGAAGACACTTGGAATTATGTATACCAGCACTTGTACTAAAGTAAGCGTACAAAATTCAAACATACGATGGCAAGCCAATAAGTTCTTACAATAATTTTTGCAAAAAAAAAACCGACTTCAAAACAGATAGAAGGACAAAAGTTATAAAATAAAAATGTAAGAAGTAATCTGTAAGAATTAGGTTTAAATAATAGATGCGCCAAAATTAGCGGAAAAGTAAAGACTATGTGAATGTCAATCCTCTCCCTATTACTGTTCAAAAGTTAAGCTATTTTTACCAGCATCCGTATTTTATGGGGTCACCATTCACGCCTCTGTCTATAACGGTTTCAAAGATAGAATCACATAGATCAAATAACATCACCTATTGGGACACCCTTTAATTTACAATTTTAAATTAAAGACCTGTTGTTATAGAGGACTTGGCCACAAAGATTCTGTTTAAATTTCAACTATCTGTCTATAACGGTTAAAAAATTTAACCATATATATCAAATTACATGAACTATTGGAACACCCTTTACATTATAATTCTAAATATTTATACTTGTTATCATACCAGAGAATGTAGTGGAAATTCTGCCTAATTTTTAAGTGTTTGTGTTTAACGGTTCAAAAGATAGGGCCATATAGATCAAATTACATAATTTATTGGGACACCCTTTAGTTTCTAAATTCAAATTGTATACTTGCTATAGTGGACTTTGCAATACAGGTTCCTTGTAAATTTCAGCTGGCTGTCTATAACAGTTCAAAAGTTTGGCCACATACATAGAATTACATTAACTATTGGGTCACCCTTTTATTTCCAAATTCAAATTTTATACTTTTTGTTATAGTGGATTTAGCAATACAGGTTCTTGTAAATTTCAGCGGTCTGTGTACAACTGTTCAAAAGTATGGCCATAACATCAAATTAAATAAACTATTGGAGCACCCTTTAAAATTTTGAATATTTATACATTTTATTATAACGGTCATAGTAATCGACATTCTGTAAAATTTTCAACGTTTTGCCTATAACGGTTCAAGAGATATGCTCAAATAGGTCAAATTACGTCACCTATGGGGACATCCTTTAAATTTTAAATTTATTTTTTTATTAATTTCTGCTGTTGGGAGCTATAGCGACACGCAAATTTTTAAAATTTTAATTTGGTGCCCTTTACGGTTCTTAATACACGTAAAAAACATGTATGTTGTATGGGGACACCCTTTAATTTTTAATATAATGAACTGTTTTTAAAATGGGACCAACCTGAAAGCATAACCTTTCAAATAAAGAAAAAAATTTAAAAATCGGTTCAGAAATGGCTGAGTTCTGCGGTTACATACATAAAAAAAAGCAACATTCAGACGAATAGATAACCTCCTTCTTTTTTGAAGTCGGTTAAAAACATAACTCTTTTTAATTTTTTACAAAGTGTGTGTTTTTATAGTTCGATAACTTAATTCAGCGATTTATTAAACTTTTCTAAACTTTCAGTTTTTCAAAGATAAACTTCTCATTCCAATCGAATCTTAATTCGCTGAATTTTTTTATACATCCGAGTTCTAAATTTGGAGTAAAAGATTATTTTTTCTTTTTGGTTGGAAGGACCAAAGTTAATAGGCTTTTAGAGTTCAAACAGGATCCACAGTTGTATTGTATTCATATGGTAGTGATTGATGCGTATTTTAGTTTGAACAAGTCTTTACAATGTATTATTTTGCAGAGACTTCTTAAACTGCCAGCGTACCAACCTGAGTTTGTAGTAAGTATAGGAATGTATGACACTTATCAGGCTCTTTCCAACCATCTTAACGAGAGTGCTTCAAAAAATATACATATGTATGTATGTAAATTCTCGTTTGCTAATTAACAGTGTATGAATATGAAATTATATTTTTATTGTTTTTGGATGCCCTGTTGTTGCACAGAAAAATGTTATTACTTTTTTCTCCTGCAATTTTTTCTTATTTTAAAATTTTATAGGAATAAAAGTATCCTTCAGGATTCTAAGGACATTGTGCTGTTTTGTTTTGGTTTTTTGCAAACAAAAATATTGCTTCAGTTTTTTTTTTGTGCGAAATTATGCACAAGTCTTTTCGTATGCATTTAAACGCAATTTTTGCTGCATACTTTAAGGAGGCACGTAGTAGGTACCAAATTGTTAAGAGCAAAAAACGTACGATTTTTTTTTCTTTACAAATTTGGAAGTAATTTATGCGTTAATAACTTAACGCTGCTGGTTTCTTGTTTAAAAGTCACATTTTTTTAATTAAATGTGAATGGGAAAATGGAGTATAGAGCCCTCAAGCAAAAAAGAAAAATATACAGCTTGTGCTAAACAAATATAAATAATAAATAAAATACTCGTAATCCACCATCTAGTAGAGTTGCAGTTATGGAATAAAGTAATAAATGAATGTGCATTGGTATGAATGACTGTTACTTTTTTAATTCTAACGAGTTTTACAACGTGAGCCTTATATTTACTTACAGTGCGAGCCGAATGTGTGATAACACCTATTACACCTTAGTAAATGGAAATTTCTTTTTAAGGAAAGTTTATTTTATAAGCATATATTTAAGCTTAAAATTTTAAGCGATTTTTCAAATTTTCCTTTAAATTTAAAAATTTCCCTTCAATGTAAATTTTGTGTTTATTAAAAATTTTCAGCAAAGTTAGCATAATTTCTTTATATTATAAAATTTTACCTAAAGTGAAACTCCCACTTTTTTTCTTTATTAACAATATAAAAAAGAAAGTTAAAGCAAGCTTTAGTAAACTAAAAAAAAAAAATCCACCACAATAAAAATATCCCTTTAAGGGAAATTTTAGTTTTCTACAATTTTATTAAAGTTTTATTATTTTATCGATATAACTAAAATTGTAACGCAAGTTTTGATATATTTAAAAAAGACCCTTAAATAAAAAATTTCCCTCCAAGGGAAATTTTATTTTTTTACATACTTATGTGATAATGTGTGATATCACCTATTACACCTTAGTAAATGGAAATTTCCCTTTAAGAGAAGTTTTTTTATAAGGATAAAAAACTTAAGCGAATTTTCAAATTTTCTTTTAAATTTAAAAATGCCTCTTCATGGAAAATTTGGTTTTTATGTATTAAAAATTTTCACCGTTTTTTAATTTTAACAAAATAAAAAATAACTGAAGCAAATTTGGCAAAGTTAGCATAATTTCCTCCTATTATAAAACTTTACCTAAAGGGAATTTCACTTTGTTGTACCCTTTCAAAGGTTTTTCTTTATTAACAATATTATAAAGAATCTTAAAGCAAGCTTTAGTAAATTAAAAAAAAAATAACACCAAATTAAAAATATCCCTTTAAAGAAATTTTTGGTTTTATACAATTTTTTAAAAGTTTTCTTATTTTAGCAATATAACTAAAATCGTAAAGTAAATTTCGTTATATTTAAAAAAAAAATACCTTAAATAAAAATATTTCCTTTTCAGGGAAATTTTGATTTTTTACATACTTTAATTTTTTTTATTTTAACAATATCAAAAAGAAGCTTTAAATAAAAAACTATCTTATATTTTTTTGAAATATCGCTTATTAAAAATTACATACTTCATGAGTTTTTCTTTTCAGATAAATTTTACTTACGTATGTACATATGTATATTTGTATGTACATATGTATGTATATTATGTATGTATGTATATTTTTTTTAATTATATATATACATCTAGATTTTGCTTTTTTATATGCATATATTTTAATACAAAAAACTTAGAGCAAGCTTTAGTAAATTTAAGGGACATTTTTTATACAATTTTTTAAAAGTTTTATTATTTTAGCAATATAACTAAAATCTTAAAGCATATTTCGACATAATTAAAAAAATTCCCTTGAATAAAAATATTTCCCTTTAAGGGAAATTTTGATTTTTTACATACTTTAAAATTTTTTTATTTTAACAATATGGAAAAGAAGCTTTAAAAAAGTGGCTTCTATTTATTTTTTTTAACATCCCTTATAAAAATTTACCTATTTAATTACGTATATAAAATTCCCTCGGAAGTAATTTTAGTAAATTAAAAAAAAAATACCACCAAATTAAAAATATCCCTTTAGGGGAAATTTTGTTTTTATACAATTTTTTAAAAGTTTTATTATTTTAGCAATATAACTCTGAAATCGTAAAGCAAATTTCGATATACTTAAAAAATTCTCTTAAATAAAAATATTTCCCTTTAAGGGAATTTTGATTTTTGACATTCTTTAAAATGTTTTTATTTTAATAATATAGAAAAGAAGCTTTAAACAAAAAAAATATCTTTTATTTTTTTAACATCCCTTATAAAAAAATTACCTATTTAATTACCTTGGAAGTATTTTTTCTTTTTCATAATTTAGCCCAAAAATATTATTTTTACATTTGCTTTCAACTTATCTCTAAACAATTTAAAAGATTCATAAGTTTTAGCAAAATCAGAAAAAATAAATAAATAAAAATAACTTGAAAATTGCAATTAGGCCCATTGTGACATTATCTTTTCACAAATTATAATGGAGAACTAGCACTTTCATTCTGTAAAAAGCATCCAGAACTGATTGAAATCCCATATGACAAAACTCCGGCGCATACTGAAGGAATTATTTGCTTACTATTAAAGTATTTCAGCTGAGTAGTTACAAAACAGGAGTGTACTGGCTCTTCCTCTTGTGTAGTTCTCAATACAAGGTATTTTAATATTCCTGGCCTGTAATGGTATTACAAGTAGCGATATCGCATTTATCGTTGCGTTTCTATGTAGAACTACCTCAAATATCTCCATGCTTTTTTTTATCAAAATTGACCAAGGGAACATGAATGTCCAGTACCAGAGTAAAGTCACTGTTCTGGATTACAGAGTTTTCGCTCTAGTTTAATTTTGCTGAAATACTTCAACTTTTTTGGTTGTACGCAACACGATCGCACTGTAATTTAAACAAAAGGGTAAATTAAAAATTGTTTATACAATTTTGTATTTTATTGTTTGAACACAATTTACAAGGCACAGTGGGGACAATAGAAAAGTAAATACTAAACTTCTGTACTTGAATTAGTTTACTATTTATAACTTGAAAGTTTTTAAATTTTGAGCTATCAGTGGGATGCCCCGATATTCTGGGGTTGTGATTTTCACCAAAGACTCTGGATGTTTCCTGCAGACTAGATAGAAGCTTCGCAGAAGATTATTTCCAACGACTGAGTTTCCGACAAATAATGCTTCATGATGCAGACATTGATGTATTCAGCGACATTTAAAAAATACATGGATGAAATCATCTGTGTAGACAAGGACGATCATTTTCCTATCTGAGATGTAGATAAATAGCAGATCAATATTTTAGGATATTCTCGCACTTCTTGCGATGGTTGAGATGTTTATATGAATTAAGAACAGCATATCTTTTTAGAGTACCAAGTCCGCAAAGACGTTATATAGAGACTACAACCCCTTTGATGATTGCGGCAAAAGCTGTTATTATGACAATCATAAAGAGACGATCACCAGACTTCTCTGCTTCTGCTTTATACTGGAGAACCAAAGGGTACATTGATATTATTGCAAAAATTGCAAAAGCCACCCACAACAGCTCTATTGACGGCAAGCTAACCAAGTGAAGGACAATGTTTCGTAATGTAGCAGTCAAGCAATCAACACTTTATATCTAAAGCTTGCAAACAGAACATACTGATCTGGAGCTGAGATGAACTTTTGTGTCAACTTGCATGGCAGTTAGACAGCTGATCCTTGGTCACCGGGGAACTCAAATTAGCACACACAAAAATTAGTAAAAGACATCCACACATCATCTATGCCTCGATGCTGCATTGAATACTGAAATCTTCAATTCTAGAGACATCTATAAAAGATTTAAGCCGAATGAATTCCTTTACTAAAAACAGTAGTTGGTTTTTCCATTGGTGTAGCTGAGAGACGAACTCCTGCACGACTGGCACTATCCCCCAATTTTCTGTTGTTCTGTATATCTCTCTTTCTTTGTTTTCCATTTTGTCCTATTTTTTTTTGCACTTTACCAAAGGTATCGCAAACACAATATTTCAAAATATTCTCAGTTGGCTTGCACTTTCATCCTGCAGCCAACTTAGGAATATCGCAATTTGCGAAACTTTTTTCAATATAGCGTCTGCTGACTTTTCCACTTGAATGTGATAACTAAAATTTCAACAGCCACCCGTACAAGGATAAGAAATTCCGAAACTTTGTAGCGGGCAAGCTACTGATGATTAATGATGTGGCAATGTATGGTATTCTCTCTTACTGTGTAGAGAGAGCATTAGTGATGCCGTTAACAATATGGTTTAGACGGTCGGTTTTCGTGACTTTAAGAATAACTTTTCCCTCAGTCATGGAGCACTTGAAATTCGAAAGCTTTACCAGTGAAATAAGTCTTCCTGTTATCGACTACTGCTAAATCTTGTGCGATTAAGATCAGCAGGAGATGGTTACACATTCTACCTTGAAGTTCTAATTTCTTTAACTCCATACGCGCCACCGTCCATTACCTCAAAAGCTTAAGCAATAAATTAATAATGAACTTGAAAAGATCTTATTTCTTAATTAGAAATAGCGATTAGTTTTCCTAATTTTTCCCAATTTCTCTCATCTCTATTTCTCTCTCTTTCTCTCCTTATTTTTTCTATTTATTTGGTCGTATATTTTTTGGAGCCATGCGAGCTGCAGACACAGCTGCCTGTCTCTTACCTAAATTGTTTTTACAGTTACTACGTTCTATTCTTTTTTTTTTTTTGCCTAGTACCTAGTGTTATTTAGTCCTTTAAAAGGACTTAGTCCCTTAAAAGGGGACCGATACGTTAATAAAATTATATTCTTCAAAAAATAGCGATTGTTGCAGGCATTTGAACCCACTGTCAAATTAGGCATAGTCCATATGGTACGTTAAAAATATTAAAATTTATATACTTATGTTATCATGCACACACACTGCATTGTGAGTATGCACATGCACATATTGCAGGGGAAATATTGAAGCCGCCCACTTCCACAATGGGTCCCTTTTTCATTTGTTCCCAATATAAATTTGTGCACTGAAAATTTTTCCCTACAATGGTATTTGTTTAATCATCTATTCACGCTTTAAACATTACTTTTCATGAAGTTAGTCGTCATCACCATCAACATCATCAAGCTGCACGTTGTCATCATCCTCTTGAACAACCACTGCTCCAACCTCCCATCATCGAAAAAAAAGATACCTTAAAAAAGGCGTGATGGCATGTCATTGTGTATTTTATGCTCACAAAGATGTTAGAATATTATTTCAATATTTATAGTCGTATGGTTGGATAGATGGTTAGGAGAGATGTATGAATGAATAATTTGATACATGCATCCATATGTTGTTTTAGATGTCGACAATGAATTGCTTTCCTTGGCCACAATTTCCTGTTCAGTTTTCTATGCAGTTTATTTGGTTCGCGTTTATATTTTTTCCTTCTTTATTAACGAAAATTTATCAACTCTAAAACTTTATTTTTTAGGTCATTTCAGTTAGAGATATTGTTTGCGCTTCCTTTTGAGGAAGCTCATCGGAAAATGCAACCCTATTGAATAACTAAAGCATCGATAGAATGTGAATTGTGCTCTAATTAAAGGAATGTGGATTGTGCTTTGATTTGATTTGATCAGGGAGACAATTCGTTTTTAGCCATTCGTTTTTATGTGGAATAAAATCCCTGCTGGGATCTTTGCTATCAATTTTTATGTAGAAATATTCGAGTGTATGTCTACAAACACTACTCTCTGCATGCTTCTTCCAATAATGAAATTTCCTTATTCCGACACAATGTATTGCATGAGTAAGGGTCATCCTCTGGATGCCTGGGTGGGCTAGTAGGTAGTGTGCTAGTCTATTGGTCCTGGGTTGTGGGTTTATTTCCCACCAAAGGCTCTGGTATTTTCACTAGAAGTTGCCAGGAAGACCAAAAAGATGCTTGGATATAATATGGGTGCCTACAAATGGTTAAATGCGTTAGTTCGGTCGTGGAAACTTTAACTTTTATCTGAACAAATTAAAAATCAATACTTGCAGACTGTGGCTGGAAAAAGGATAAGATGGCAGAGCACATATTGTGTGGAAATTCAGCAGACTCTGTGATGAGGAAAAAGGGCGACATGTATCAGTCGTCAGTCTGAAATCACTACAGTCGAGGGTAAAAGAATAGTTACAGAACGAGACTAAATGAAAATAAGGTAGGCTCAAATTACCAGTCGGATACCTGAAATTATTGAGGAATGAAGAGGTCGAAAAGCAACCCAAAAAGTTAGTGGTCTGCTTGGTATCCCCCCTACAATTCCCATATTGCTGATTCAACTAAACAAAAACATGGCTCGTTTTGTCAAGCGCAAGACTTTCAATGTTTTTTTGAGAAAAAAAATTGGCTAATTCGGCCATGTCCGCAACGTAAATTTGCGAAGACAGTTAAGTTTTTGCGAGAATATTCACGGATTATCGCATTTTCAAGACTTGCCTATTCATAGTTTGAACACAAAAATTCGATTTCCAAAGAACAATAAATAATGTTTTCCACGATTAAAAAACGAGCAATTGATTCTGCAACAAAGACACAACGGAGAAGCCACAGTTATGATGTGGGCAGCCACATCCTACTGTAGCAACGTCAATGTGGTATATGGACTGAAGTAACATATAAAAAATAACTTATAAGGCACATTTCCACAATTTTAAATCTTGTTTGTTGTGTTGTGACAACCTTTAAAATTAGGCAACCTCTTGGAATTTAACAATGTAAAAGTAATTTCATAGCGCACTTCTTCGCCGTTATTATTGTATCGCTCTAAATCGTCGTCGAAGTAAAATAATTAATAAAATCCCTATACTAGCTTTAAATTAATACGCCAGAGGCGCTGCATCACTGTTCTAAAAATTGCTGTGTTGTCGAAAGTAAAACTTTACTTTATCCATCTGTGTTATCTACTCTATCCCTTTCCATTTTCAGAGTGTTACTTCCCTTTTCAAAAACGTTTAGGTCGCCCAAAAGAGGACATCACACCAGAAATAGTCGATAAAATCCATGGAATGATATTGGACGATCGAAGATGAAAGTGCATGAGGTAAATTAGGCTATATTCATCTCAACCGAACGGGTATATCAAATTTTGCATGAATATTTGGATATTAAAAAGCTATCTGCCCAATGCCGGCCATAGTACAGACAATACACGGATGCATATGTATGTAGTTGCTATGTAGTTATGTCAAAAATCCACAAATTCAGCACACTCTGCAGATTCACCCCTTACGACAATTTCCCGTTTTCAAATCAGACACAACAACTGGGCGGTTGGAGATTTCGATCAAACTAGGAGGTCACCATTGAAATTAACGCCTATTTTAAAGGCCTTAAGAGATATAATTAAGAAATAAGGCTTTTCGCAGAGGTGGAAAGTTTCTGATTGCCATTCCCCAATTGAGTGGCCAGGACGATTCCTTTGTGAACTGCTCAAGCAGCTAACTACTTCCGGTCTATTTTCCGGGCAATGGCTTTGTGGTATCCGCTTTAAAGCTAGCTAGAGTTAGAAGGCGCTACAGCGATGTATCCTGAACGGTCGGAAGGAGGTCTCAAGAATATAAACAGATTTCGCTAAAACATTGTTGCACCGTGGGATTGGACGCGCAGCCCTATCACCAATCTAGAAAAGAGAGGTAGCAGCCCACATCTCCTAAAATTTAGTATGCTCCAATGGGAGTTAGAGGAAATCATATATATATTAAGATATCGTATGGAAACCCTTGGAATAATATTGGACGATCGAAGATGAAGGTGCATGAGGTGAATGAAGCTGTATTCATCTGAACAGAGCTGGTACATTACATTTTGCATAAATATTTGGATATTAAAAAGCTATTCTCCCAATACCGGCCAAAATACAGATAATGCACGGGTGCATATGTATAAAGTAACTATGGAAAAAATCCATGAATTCAGCTCATACGCTCCAGATTTAATCCGTTGCGACAATTTTCTGTTTCGAAAACAGATATAATAGATGGTTGGTGGGAGATCAAACAAAATAAAAGCCTATTCTGAAGGTCTTAAGGGATCGTATTACGGGAGGGAATAAATAAATAACTGTCAAAGAAGACCACTTCCTTAATTAGTTCCTTTTCGACCCCCTTCCTTCCTCAATGATTATAAGCAACCGAACTAACATCGTACTACCTCCAGCCATTACTTTTTACTTTAGTGATTTCAGACTGTCGACTGGTAACTGTCGGCCTTCTTTCTCATCACGGAGTCTCTGGTAATTGCTAGTATTTTTCAAGGCTTAGATCCCTCATGGCATCCACATTTAACAAGTTTCTGCCCGTGGTCCTACGTCTTATCCTAGCCAGGTCTGGACATTTACACACAATGTGAGCTACCGTATAAACCCCTGCAAGGCACAGTCTGCAAGTATCATATTCTTCGATTTTCATATTGTGTAGGTGATGTCACTAATGCAGTTATCCAGCTTAAGGTACTTTTATTATATCTGAGGGGTTTTTTGAGCACCATGCAAGCCTGACTACAGATAGTAGCTTCCCTTCACATTTTCAGGTTTAGTGAGTTCACCAATTGTAGGACCTTCGCTCGCATTAACCATTTCGCAGTGCTACCCTGGGTTTTAGTCCACAGAAAATCACAGCATATCCCCTTTTTGCTAGTTGCTCTACAGTGTTCTTTAACCCACATCAACGTTACCTCATTAACCGAGGCACATCTGTTAAGTTTTAAAATACATTCAAGCACTATGTTTGCTTTAAATAAGGCTCCATAAAATTCGTTGCAGCCGAGTGTAGTCATTTTAGCTGTTTTTGTATTGCTGTTGTTTTGTTTAATATAACGGTTTTCAGTATGTATGAAATTAACACACACGCAAAAGGTGTTTCGTGCAAATAAAAAAAGAATAACATGATGTAGAAAAAGGATACAAAAATACTTGTACATTCATTAAGGTAGGAGGTACTGTCCTACACATACATACATGCATGTACATATGTAGGCAGTGATGTATAAATGTATTTTCTATTTATATGGCCAAATAAATAAACTGACTTTTTATCCCATTTTTACGTTATTTTCATAGATTTCATACGGGTACATATGTGTGGGTAAATGAATTCGCATCAATTTTAATATGAGATTTTTGGTTTTCATATACGAATAGTCAACATGGGAGTATTTGTTTTTCTACATGCCGTTTATTTTTGCAGAATAGAGATTTTAGTAAAACCAAAACAACTTCATCAAATCTGTTTCAAAAAAAAAAACATCTATTAGTTTCACGTTGTTATCAGCAAATTTCTGTGATACTGTTGATGGTTGGTTTTTCTTTTTTTCTCGTAATCAAATATTTCTTTATTTATTTATTAAAATCAAATCCCAAAAAATCTTTATTTGTAGGAGACTAAATTGATTATTTGAAATACAAATGTAAAAACAAATGTTTGGCTATTTTTATTTTATCTTTATTTTGCAAGCAGCTATGATTTGTTTAACTCCAAATCGAATAAAAGTATTAAAATGGCAGATTTAGTAATTGTGAAATTGTTTTTCGGAGAGAAAAGTAAGGAATTAAATAAATGAATACTCGTACTTTTATTTCACATACATACATGTAGATATTTAAAGACTAATGCATTAAACACATAGACGACAGCGGCCACACCGCTACACGACTACAATTAACGTTGGCTACAATTGTCGCTGTGTATCAAAACTATGAAAATGCTGTAGAAAGACATATTTAAAACAAAAAAAAAAACTTTTTCAAAAAATATTTTTATCATATCAAAACAAATAAATATATATGTAAATATCTGCTCAAAACCAAGGCACATTCATCAGGTAACCTCACTACGAAGAGGAAATATTAAGGTGAAAGTTTTTAATTTTATTTTTTTTTTTTATGTGGAGTTTGATAGTTCAACTTTCATTTAAGGGAACAATTGTAAAATGAACTGTCAAAATCCATATAAAAAAATTATAATTTTTGGCCTTAACAATTCCCCTCCTTAGTGAGACTACCTGATTAATGTGCCTTGCGTAAAACCTATTGATTGGGCACGTTTATAAGACGTAACTGTTGAGCTCAACTGCTACGAAACTGTTGCCAACTGTTGAGCTCACCAGTTACGTCTTAGAAACGGCTTGAGAAATATACTGCAAAATAAAGAGCTGATAATTGTAAACAATTGAAAAAAATAAAAGAGGAACAAAAGAAATAATTTAAATTAACCAAAATAATTACTTTAGCTAAAAATTATGGATAAGAAACGGTATAACTCTCTTCTATTAGCTATTTAAACTTAGCACAACATGTTGACTTTAGGTAGCTAAAATATTTTATGATACAAAAAATACCCAACTGTTGAGTTGAGCACAACTAGTCAACAACCCGTTTCTAAGACAAATACTCCACCGTTGCGCAACAGTTACGTCTTATGAACGTGTCCATTGTAAATGAATTTGTATTTTTCATTTTGTGGCATTTTCTTCTGTTGAAAAAAATAAAATTGTCGCAAACAAAAATAGAAACTAGCGTAGGTTGGCTACAGCCACAACCGTGGTCGTGTAGCCATATATGTAGCTATGATGTCGTCAAAATAATCGTTTTCCTAAAAACGTTTGTATTTTAATTTTGACAGTTTAAAGCCGATAGCCTATTGTTGTCAATGTGTTTAATGCATTACACTTTTGGTTAGAAGTAATTATAATTTATTTTCCTTTTTTTAGCTTATTCAATGGTTATGCTAAGGAAAAAGCACATCCCTTGGCCGAAGCAGAGTTCTCTCACCACTGGGAAACTCTGTCAGGACTCAGAAAATCAAAGAGTTTTATCACATTATCTCGGTGTACATCCCAAATTCTACTATTACTAAATAAGAGTGACTTAAAAATACTTACGCGGTGGCTTACTAGACATTGTGGTCCTCGTTACCAACAATTCAACTTAGGATGCATTGAGATCAAAGCTGCACACTGTGAGCTGCAGAATGAGACTTTGGATCACGTACTTTGTGCGTGACCTGCCTTGGGGTCTCATAGAAAAAATTTCTAGGAGGCTCTCTATTGTCTCCAGGGATATGATGATCTCTCACTGTATAAAATTATTGGCTTTATCCGTAGGCTAGCGTTTGTTCGGTGAACATAAAGGCTATACAAAAGATCATTGGGGTTGCGGTACTTAGGGTCTCTTACTTAATTATAATAATAATAACAATAATATCGCTTGCTTTACATCCCTCGTTCCTCTTTAATTTACAGTTGCATGTTGGAAGTTGTACTAAAAATTAAATTTTGTGGTGAATTTCGGTTTTTAATTAGAAGTTTTGGTCGCTTCTTTCGTATTTTTTTTTTCTTTTAAATATTTTTAGGGTTCCCTATTCAAAGGGTAGAAACTTAACCCATTTACGCCCGCTGTACCTATATGGGTACACCTCTGTATGTATGCACATAATTTATTCTTGGTACGATATATTACTTTTTTATGCTAATTCGTATTGCCATGGAGTATGACTTCTTAATAAAAATTATGATTTGGAATTCATTGCATAAAGGTAGTGAATACGGAGGTTGAATTTATTTCTTTAAACGTCTCAGCGTTAAATCAAAATTCCGCTTCTCTTTTTTATATTTACATAAGTGCTCTTTATAATTTTTTCTTTTCTTCTTTACTTAGAACCTTTCTTAGCAAATTATAATATTACATTAGGAATTTAACAATGTTTGACTGAAAGGGAAAAAACATTGATATGGTGTCCCCGAGGGGAGCCAAATTATTTTGCTAAAACTATTTTGTTTAATTTTAGCAAGTAATACAATATAATTTTATTGTAGTCCGGATGAAATTTTCCAGCAGTTTCGAAAAATATCATACTAGGATCTATTGTCCCCAGTTGGAGACGGACTTTTTTCCCGAAACTGAAAATTTTTTGTTGTTAATTTTTTGCTATAAAATAGTTAATTAGTCTGTAAAAGTCACGTTAATAAGGTTATTTTAAAAACACTACTTCCCGTTTGTATTTGGGTCTAAATTGATTAATCCTAGAAATATCCCTTCAATAAGTGTCTGCCTCAGGCGCCCCCATACAGACTTTTTTGAACCATTATAGGCAAAAACTCTGTTATTTCTACATACATATATCCGCTGTAATAAGATGTATCAAAATGTTAATTACAAATCAAAGGGCTCCCCAAGAAAACGCAATTGTGGCGAATATGGCTTTATCCGTTATTTTTGTTAGAGGCATTAAATTACTACATTTAACAATATAAAGACAAAATTAAAGAGTGCACCCATAAGAATGAATAAATAATTTGATACATGGAGAGAAAACTAGAAAAAAATGCAGTCATCTTTTAAAAGTAGTGCAATTTAACTTATAAGAGCTAATTTATACGTTGAAATTTAATTTATTAATGAATAAATTAATGACTGTTAGTACAACTTGAGAAGGTTCTACACGAGATTACAAATTTTGCAGGCTTGTTGGCTTATATTTTGTGTCGGTTTTACGAAAGATCAAAATGTTTTGATTTTCTGTCACGTTGTTATTTTATTTAGTATTAGTGTTTATTTATGTTGTGGCCATAGCATATGTGAGATTGCGTTAATTAATCTTACTTCGAGAGAACTTTGTTCTTAAATGAAGTTGTACATGAAATCGCACACTCAATTCTTTCGTTTGTGGAAAAACCATAAAACTTGATTACTAGATGTGTTGTACCAACGGTCGCATCGTATATGGTTTGCTTACGATTTGACATCTTTTGAAGAATTGAATCTGGCAATCACACAACCGCAATGTTGGAAGCAGGGGTGGTGAACGAAATTTTAAGATTTTACTCAACGATTTTTTAAATTTTATTATTCTAAAGGTATCCTTACATTTGCGATATTAATTTGAAATGATTGTGTATATTATAAGAGTAAGTGAAACAATATATTGAATAAAATTTGATTTATATTTCGAAAAAAGGAATATTATGTAAACGCTGTAGAATGATGATCTCCTACCATTGTATTTATTTAAATTATTTAATGCCAAATTGTTTATCTTTTGTTTTTTAATCAAAAATAATTTTACAATTTGATGAAATATAATTATGTATGTAGGTTTTGTTTGCTTCTACATGTAAATGGCAAAAAAATCGAAATTTTTTGCTTAAATACATTGATTCATTGTATTTAGTGTGGAGCAAGGCGACAATAATTAAAGCAATAAATTAATCAATATCATTGCGTACCTTTATACTAAATACATTTTTTAGTAGTTTAAATTTATTTATTATTTATTATTTTATTATTTTCATATTTTTAAATAAAAATTTACAGATACATTTTTTTGTATACTTTATCACAAAATTTTAAAAAATTTAGTGTTAGTTTTTATAAAAAGTTTCCTTCTATTTTATTCGAACTTTGCATTATTGCTAAAATAAGAATAGCGTTATCTAATTTAAATATTTAATGTAAATGTTTTATAAACGTTCAATCTGTTAAACATGGCATGCACACTCAAAATGTTTTTTTGTGCGGATTGTAAGGGTATGTGTATGACAGACTTTTTTACAAGTCTGATTTGTTAATATTTTGAAAAGTGTAGCAAATCGTACAAACCTGTCAGAAAGTTACATTCATACATTTATAATTTTTGACAGATCGTACGACGAAATATGATAGTGAATCATCTTAATCGAATAGATATTAAACTGCACAAGCACAGGTATTTGAAAATTGATTAGTTCTATAGAATCTCATTCTCGGTCTACAAACAGCGAATTAAGAATGCGATCTGCGATAAGGTTCAAATCAGAAGGCCGAACGGAACTTTGCGCAAAATCAGGATACTTCTGAATGGAATCAATTGAAGAACGTCATTGTATTGATCAGAGCATAGGATGATTTAAATAAAAAACCATATAATTGTATAATGTGTTTTAAATAATTTGTTTTATTTAAAAGTATTTAACAAATTAATTTCTAAAATACAGGACTAAATATCAAAAAACTGCGAAAATTTCAACCAATAAAAGTACAATCATACTAACTTAACCATCTCTGGTTGAAACTATTTGTGTTTGCCAATATTTTGGTTTTTAAGAAATTAAATTAATTATTAAACTAAATAAGGCTGTAGTTTATTTAAAATATTGAAAATATTTTATTAAATAGTTAATGAAAATAATAACATAGTTATTTCCTAAAATAAATATTGCGACAAGAAACAAACAATACAAAAATGTAAACAAAATAAACAAACTGTCAGAATAAAGACTGCAAAATACATATGTTTGTATGGAGATGTGTTTGCAAAATCCTCATCGATTGCTAATTAAATTAACGTGTGGCATTATGAGACTTGTTCACAATGAATTTTTGATAGCAGAGGAGTAGTGGTAAAGTACATCATGAGAGAACAGCAGGAAGGAACATAAATATAAATGGCCTAAAAACGCAAGAAAAGAAATGCAATTTTAAAATAGCATTTACTTTTTGTTTTCTGTTTATTTTGCTTCTTAAAGCAGCAATTGCATAAACTACATAAAATGCCTTCTATGCGTTTTGCCAATAGGTGAGTGTGTGTATTTGTGGTTTTTAATAAATTCTATAAGAACTAAAAGATGATTATTGATTAAATTCCCTTGCAGATTAGTTACAAGAACCCTACTGCTCTTAACTTTGTTGATAGGTGCTTATAATGAAATTTTAGTTTATTACTTTAATAGAGCTTCTTGGCAAGAAATCAATTGCAAATTGGGTAAGGTGCTTGTGTGAGAATGCTGAAAGAGCTTTTTACATGGGTTTTTCTTAAAGGAATATTAAACGTATTGAATATGTACATTTATGTTGTGATTTTTCTGTAAATTTGACGGATATATTGCTTAAGACTTAGGACAGAGGAATGTTAAATATCGCTACTAACTACAGATAAATTTATCAAATAAATTTAAACTTATATTTTAAAACTGACATAACCTATGTACAAAGCTTCATCTGTAGAAACTTGTGTATTTGCATATCCAAAGAATAACAATTTTTGTTTTTTTTTAGAAAACTGCACCCGTATGCTGTTAATAGCGGATCCACAACTTCTGGGATTAACCTATGATAAATCATTCTACAGTGGAATAAGTAGATATGATTCTGACAGGTAAAAATAATAGAAAATGATACAAGTAAATTGTCCAGTTCTGATCAAAATAATCTATGCAAAAGTACTCTATTTATATTTTAAAATTTCTAAGAAAAGTTCGTCCAGTTCTGATATAAAGTTTCAATGGAAAAATTGTTAATTTCTACATAAAATTACATGAAAAATCTATATTTAAAACAGAAACTTATTTAAAAAAAATAACAATTATGATGCAAATAGTTCATTCAAAACCCGCCAAGCTCATATGCATTTTTCTAAAAAAAAATTTTTCTAATTCCAATTAAACTCAATAAAATTTCTTTAGAAAATTTACCTAGCATTCTAGTACAATTTTTCTTTTATAAAAATTCTGCAGGTCCTTTTTTATATTAAAATTATTAAATTTTAATACAATTTTTCAATAAAAAATAAGTGTTGTAACACTTATTTTTGTACCCACATAAAGTTAAAAAGCACAAAAAGCAATACAACAGATAGTATTCTTAATTTTCTATAGAAAAACTTTAACTTTAAATTTTCTACAACTGATTTCCTGAGTTTTCTAACAGAACAATTTTGCAAATTTTATAAGAACTTAAAAAAAATCCAATATCTCTGTACCAAAACGAGTTCCTTTTCAGATATTTACAAAAAACATTTCAACAAGCATTGATTTTTACCAAACCACATATTATTTGCTTCTTGGGTGATCTGCTGGACGAGGGTAATGTTGCATCGCCTGATGAGTTCTACAGTTACGTACAACGTTTTCGAAATATTTACAAAACCGAAGAAGATGTAAGAGTAAGTATTTATATCTGACATATTTTACTTAAAACTCTAACTTAATTTCAATCTTAAGTTTAAAATGCTTTCTCCTTTCAATCAGCTTATTCATATACCAGGTGACAATGATATAGGCGGTGAAAATGGTGAATATATATCAAATTTAAATATACACCGCTTTGAGGAAGCCTTCACACAACGCGATATATTTGACTATAATATATTACGCTTTTTTAAAATCAATCGTATGTTGTTGGATTTTACAAATCCCGACAGGCTGAATAATAACCAAAAACTGCGAATTGGTCTGTCACATGCACCCATACTTATTGGTGGAGGGCCCTTATTAAGGGCTATATTAACTGAATTAGATCCGCATATAATATTTTCTGGTCATTGGCATGAGTCTCGTATATTTATACATCCCTCCACTAAAGTTATTAATTTTTATGAACATACAGTGAAGCATTTCAATTTAAAAACTTTAAAGGAACAACAACATAGTTATTTGGAAATTATGGTGCCGACTTCATCGTATCGCATGGGAAAAACAAATATTGGTTTGGGTTATGCTGTATTAGGTAGTATAAGTTATTTGAAGATTTTTGTAAAAATGCTAATGGGTAATTTTTTTTATTTTCTTCGTTGCAGAAAACTATGATCTCAGTTATACGGTATTATGGCTACCAAATCGTTTAGTTGCTTTGATGTTTTACGCTTTTTGGTTTCTATTCGTCTTTTGTATGTTACTTACATTTCGCATGATGAATCGTTGTCCTTTTCGCAGAATATCAAAACGTCAATCTCAATATCAACTCGTTAACAAATAGCAAACCTGAATATTAACAATAGAACTCTCTATATACATACATATATACAAAACTACATATTTTAATATTTATTATGCCATTTAGTTGTAAGTACTAATTATATTTATAAAAACTATATAATCATTTATAATTATGTAACGAATTTATTTAAAAAGAAATTTACTAGACTTCTAAACGTTTATCCTTTTAAGAACCAAAGTTAAATATAATAAGTTATATTAATTAAAAAATTATTTGTATTCAGTATTTATTTAGGCATAAAAACGTAAATTAAAGACATTTAGTTAATTGTAAGGCGAATCTATAACAGGTGATTGAAGTATCGAAAAGCTCATCATATGTTTCAAATTCAAATGTCAAACTCCATATAAAAAAATATTTTATAATAAACAACAATTTAAAAAATTTTTTAATAATAAATAATAGTTTTTTATAAGGAGTTTGGTGCACTAGAAGACAGCGAAAATGCTTGAATTCGTTTCTTCAATCACCCAGTATTAATTCGCCTTGGTTAATTTTTTAATAATTAAATAAAAATATGTTCAAAACCTTTTTTTTGATAATTTATTTTTGGGTTTTTTTTTTAAATTTTTCTATTTTTCTATTTTTGTGATAATGGTTTGAAGTGGCAAAATAGATGATCTGTAAATCTTAAACGCTATAAGTTTAGCGGTTTTAAATCGCTAGTGTATACTGAAGTGGCTTTATTTGTATTCTTTAAATTGGTAATCAAGGCCTTACTACGAAAAATATATTGAGAAAAATATTGTTTAATTTTTTTATATGGATTTTGACAGTTAAATTTACAATTTTCCAAATTTGCATACGAAAAATAGATTCGAAAATACAGTTGTCACTTAAACTAGGAAGTATTTACATGATCCATGCTTCGATTTTTTACCAAATTTTTATGCAAAAGGCATATTCATCAGGTATCCTCGCTACGGAGGGGAAATATTAAGGCGAAAATTTTAATTATTTTTTTTTATATGAAGTTTGATAGTTCAAGGCGAAAATTTGTAAGTAAGTGATAAATGTGCCTTGGGCCAATCACCTAGTATTGTCGCTTTCTTTGCAAGTGTCAAACTCCTTACCAAGGTAGATTTATCTTACTAGGCAGTGGCGTCTGTACAACAATACAAGAATAACATGGCATGTTGCTTTGTAGTTCGAAATGTCAAAAAACACAGAAGAAAATTGAGAAGGCGTATATTTATTTTTTATTTGTTGTATTGTTTTCTAACTTCTGGTCTACTTCTAAACACAAACTTTTAATATGTTGAACACTAAATTAGCTGGGCGGAAAACACTACCTCGTATGATAAATCTACCTTGTTTAATATATAAAAACTCTTTATTAAAATAAAAAAATTATAATTTTTTTTATATAGAGATTGACCTTTCGATTTTTGTCATATAATGAGCTTTTTCGCCACTGAAATCACCTGTTATGGATTAGCCTTAAACTCTGTATAAAAAAAAAATATAAAAACAGGCGAAAACGCCTGAATTTGACATTGTTATCACCTAGTATAATCAGCCCAAGGCATATTAAACAGGTAGCCTCACTACTGAGGGGAAATATTAAGGCGAAAATAATCAATTATTTTATATTGATTTTGACACTTAAGCTTACAACTTTTCCCCTTAAATGGAAATTGAACTATCAAACTCCATATAAAAAAAATTTAAATTTTTCGCCTTAATATTTCCCCTTCGTAGTGAGGTTACCTGATGAATGTGCCTTGAATCAGCCCAATTATGAATAGCAATTCCCCGGGAAAAGTTTCCCTTTTCCCACTCTACTGTTATAAATTATAATTTCTCGGGATTTTTTTCTCTACCGGGGGAAAACAGTATATATTATAAATATTAAAAAGGGGGAAATAAATGTATATTTTTGTGTTTTTTTTCCTCATATATTTGAAAGGGAGTTAGCGCGGAAATGTAAGTATTAAATTTAGAAATATAAAACAATGATTTAAAATTTGTTTTTAAGGCCAAAAGATACAAATAGACATCAGGTGCTTCATTCGCTGGCCGTTATGTAGAAGCACCCACGTATAGCTAGTGGATTTTTCAAGGTTAAGAAGTCCTAACTTTTACGAAAAAATTTCATTAAAATTTTTACAAAAAACTTTCGATGAAATTTTTGCACAAAATTTTCAATAAAATTTTTACAAAAACAAAAAATCAATGAAATCTTACAAAGAAATTTTGAATAAATTTTACAAAAAATTATCGATAAAATTTTTAAAAAAATTTTCGATAAAATTTTTCAAAAGTTTTCGATAAAATTAAAAAAAATATAATATTGAAGTTGAAATCATAAAAGTAAAAACCGAATGTATATTATTGTGAAATTAGGAAACATACCAAACATACAGTAAAGGAATATTAAACATTAGTATGGTGAAGGGTATATAAGATTCGGCATGGCCTAATATAGCACTCATACTTGTTTTTTTATTATTAAACTTGAAATAAAATGTCAAAACATCTGTTAAGATTTTCTCACTCCCTGTTTTTGCTACTCCCAGGGAGATTAGAATAAGGGAGATGTTTCCCGGGAACAAAACATTGGGAAGGGAAAAATTTCCCCAGGAATATTCATAATTAGGCTGTATATGTATGTCCTTGGTATATCCCTGAAACATCATAATTAAATATAATGTAGGCTGTGAATATAATTTATGATTAAAGTAGATTTGATGTAAAGATTTTTTAATTAAAGCAGCATTATTGAAAACAGCGTTATTGTGAAGAAAAAAAATCCATACTCCATATTTCAACACTAAACTCAATTTCAGTTTACCTTAACAACCAATTGTTAAAAATTTAATTAAATTTACAAAATAGTATATGTATATAATCATTTATCAACATAATTTTTCTCAGTGCAATTTTCATTGACATATACATTGCTGCCATCTGCCATTTTATTTTTTAACATTGCTTTTTTAACTGCTGCCATCTGTCAGTTACGAAAAAATCTTGTGACGCCTCAAAAGATGGCGTAGAATTGTGATAAAGTGCTAAACAAATCGTAAAAGAAAAATAACTCGGGGAATATAAATACAAAATCAGTGGAAAAATACAATTTATTAACAATTATATACAATTGAAAACAAACTGAAAATGTAAATAATCAAATTAGACACAAACATTTGAATATTCATCAAATACAAATCGAAAAAATAAGGATTTACAAAAGCAATCAAAAAACACTGGTGTACGTACGTGAAGAAAAAACGCAAAGCCAAAAAAAGAAGCAGCCACGAAGTGAAAATAAATTACAGAAAATTAAATTATTAATAAAAGATAACAACGTAAGAAAAAGTAATTACTGCACTAAATTGATTAGGATGACTAGAGTAATGTAGTTATTATTACTTAATGTAGTATGAATCTTGTCAGCAAAGAGAAACTAGAATAAAAAATTCCTTTAGTGCAAAATATTGTTCCTCTTTTAGGTTTGCAAGCGGTGTCACTTTACTTACCCTCAACAAACGCATGTGGAACAAACAAACATACACTCATAAACACAACCAAAAGTTTTTATTTTGATAAAAATTACTAGCATGATATCTTTAACTATTAATTCTTTTAACAATACACAGAGTTGAGAAAGAACAAAATGTTTTGTTACACTTTTTTGGCGGCATTTAAATATAATGGCTAAGCTTTACATTTTCGTTTAAATCTAGTTTGTCAAGGCGATAAAAATGTAAATTTAAAGAAACATAAGGCTTAAATCTAATTTAGCAAAGCTTCTCCAATCCAAAAAAGTATTGAGAGTGATAGAGAATCAAAAAATATGAAAAAAAATTAAGTACAAATATTGTTTGGGCCTCTGAACTTTTCATACAGAACTATGTGATTGTGCACTACATTGTTAAGCATATAAGAGGTAAATATGGGTTTCATTTAAAGGTTTTGAAAATATCTTTCAGGTGGTCCTAAAATTTAAAAAAAAAATAAGCTTTTAAGTACCGATGATATTTTTTTATGTAAATTTTTATATAGTATGTAGGAAATATTTAGTAAGCGTAGCCCGTGTTGGTCATATCATAGAGGAGTAAGCGAAGCCCTTGTTGGTCATACCTTAGAGAAGAAAATCCTTGAGTTTTATTTGTAATTATATTTTTATTTTTTGATTAATTTACTGTCATTGTGAATTATTACAACAAATTTAAATACATAGGTATAAGTTATACGGGTATGTTCTGTAATCCGAAACCGAGTGAAATTGAATCCGAATAAAATTTTAAATTGTCATAACTTTTAAATCTTACAACCAAGGTATATTTATTTTACTAGGTAGTGGCATCCCTATAACAAATACAACAATACAAGAACAACATGGCATTTTGTTGTTGCTTTGTAGTTCGAAATGTCAAAAAACATATAAGAAAATTGAGAAGACGTGTATGTGTTTTATTGCTTTCTCACTTCTACACTATAAAATTTCTGAACACATACAACTTTTGACATGTCGAACTACTAAATCAGCTGGGCGGATGATACTACCTAGTAAGATAAATATACCTTGCTTACAACATTTTGATATTATTTTTTATACATTTGATTAAAGACCATTCACATAACTTCCTTTGTTGCTAATGTTTTAAAATAATAGACGCAACTAAGTTATATTTTTCTTTAAAAAATTATTCGATTTCAATTTCACTCGGTTTCGGATACAGAACACACCCGATAAATGTATTTAATAGTAAAGTAATTAAAAAAAATATATATATCAACACCTGAAATATATTTTCAAAAGCTTTTAAATGATACCGATATTAACGTGATATTCACAGTTTCATATGAAAAGATCAGAGGCCCATAACTCGGAAAATATATACGACCGCTAATTTTTTCACTTGATAGGTACTTTTTTCTTCTTCTGCACGAACTTGGCTCTTGGGTGGGTAGTGTGCAAGTCTATCAGTCTGGAGGTTTTGGATTCTATTTCCACCAAAGACTAGGTATTTCACTACAGCAAGTGAAGGTCATTGTTATTTAATGCTCTGTAATTAAGTTAGTATGTAACTTGTAATTGTATTGTAACACAATAAAATAATAAAAAATAATTATTCTCTAAAACTATTTGACATATATTTTAAGCAGATTCATCTTAAAATAGATTAATTTGGAAGATTTTTATTAGTCGAACTATTTGTTAAATTTTGAAGTGTTGTTTTATTTCTAGAAAGAATTTTTTTTTTTT
The DNA here is from genome assembly GCA_949628195.1 of Phasia obesa. Taxonomy (NCBI): domain Eukaryota; kingdom Metazoa; phylum Arthropoda; class Insecta; order Diptera; family Tachinidae; genus Phasia; species Phasia obesa. The sequence continues at coordinate 18,088,244 of OX451219.1, forward strand.
TTTTTTTTATTAATTTGTAATAAAAAAGTGATTAATTCTAAAGAAATAAAACTGGAGTGGCCTACACTCAACTTTACCATACCAAATGGAAACAGATATTTTGATGGATATATTACATAAAGAATAAAAGTGCAAAGTATATTCGAATCGAAAAATTAATTATTTTCGGTTTGGGGTGTTAGGTAAACTACCCCTTGACCCTTTCCGATTATGGCCAAAATGTATACAGCTCTTCATCTCCATAAACCAAAGGTACATACTAAATTGCGTTTTAATATGTCATACGGCATGTCCCGTAGAGCGTTCACAAAATTTGGGGGTCAGAAAACTATCCCTTGGCCCCTCCCGATTATGCCCAAAAACTATACAGCTCTTCACCTCCATATACCAAAGGCACACACTAAATTTCATTTTTATATGTCAAACGGTATGACCTGTACAAACTTCACAAAAATAGTGGATTACATACGCCTTAATACCATGGCATATTTAACAAGGTGATAGCGTAAGGGAGAGGAAATTTCAGCAAAAAATGTTTTGAAATTTTTTTATATGGATTTTGACAGTAATATCTATTTTATTCTCTCTTAAAAAACCTGATTAAACTCAAACTCCATATAAAAAAATTGAAAGAATTTCTTTTTAATTCTAGCTCCGCCTTGTGCAGTCATCTGGTTAAATATGCCTTGCTTAATACCATAAACAAATTTTTTAAGTTTTTATGGGATGAGGAAGGTATCCTTAAAATCTCACCGAAATGTCCAGTGAATTAAAAAAAAAATTTTTTTGCTATTTTCCAAAAAATATCCATTTTAAAGCTTTTATGTCGAAGAAATGACTTAATAAAAGTAACTGTTGCAAATTATTACTTTATAGTATTTAATTTATCTGAAAATAATAAATTTGTTTATAACTAGTTGTGCCCGTCACATCGTCAGCGCCTTATTTTGCTTTGAAAGCAATCCACTTTAAGACTTTTACTTTTATAGTGTCTCAAAGCGACAAATCTCAAGCAAAAACGTTAAAAATTCACTATACTATGCAGAAATTTGTTGTCTGTCGAGCTGCGTACTTAAATTTTTACATTTCTTAAATATTTTGTGCGTCGCACTATGGCACATATTTTGAGAAGGCGGTCAAAAATCAATTTTTCCATGGTTACCGATTTAAAAGTTCTGTTACTCAATTAAAAGTAAATATCAGTATACATCGGGATCAAATAAAATTACCTTTCTATTTTAACTATATTAAAGCGAACAGCGGGATCCAAAATGTTCTTTCTCGGTATTTTGCTAACAATTAAAAAAATTCTTAGAAAATCTTATTTTTTAAATGTTAAAATGAGTAAACAAAACTGGGACAAAATTGGTTATGTTTTCGTATAGAACGGAAATTGCTGAACATTTGCTAAATACAGAAGAGGGACAACTTTGAAGCAACCACGACTTTTCCATGATGAGTAGCTTTGTTTCCTGTTGTCGCAGTCTTAGTCTGAAATATTCAGCTTTATTAAGGTTGACGTAGTTGAAACTTACTTTTATCATTTATCTAGTACCTCCTTTGCCACTGCCCTGCGTTAGAATACCAACGCCTCCAGTACCTTGGACAAAGGTGCTTTGCAAGCCTCTCCTGTGTCTCCATATTGGAACCGAGCAGGATTTACTCCTTTCTGAGAAGCATCGGATGGTTTTATAACCAACCTACACTTTACTACACTTTTTTCCTCTCCTCTTTTGCAGGTTACACAAAGGGACCAATACTTGGACCCAAGGGAGCTGTATTGGAGCTGCCTGCTTAACCTAACCTAACCTAGTACGAAAGAATCGAAACAAAAGTGATTTTTGACGACCAAATTATGCTAATGCAATTTCTTTACAACTGATCAAGCCATAGTATTGAGAATGCAGCAATGCCTGCAAACATTTTACCTCAAAACAGGTGCACGTGAGCTGCCAGTACGAAGAAGATTTTAATAAAATATCAGAAAACTTGTCTTGTATTTAGTCCTCTAATTTATAGTGAAATGCCTTTTATTGGAATCTATGTGCGTTTGTGTATTCATAACGCATTAGAAAACTCTCTGGTACCAATTGTGCTCCCAAAAATTATATTAGAAATAATTTTTTCTTTCAAGACTTCAATAGTTTTTTTTAAATATAGAATATTAAGTAGTCAGTGAATCTTAATTTTCAGTAAAAATCAATTTAAAAAATTTTAAAAATACATATATCGTTGCAAATCAAAACTTTTATTCTCTCTTATCTTATTGCAAACTACAGTGAGTATTTAAATTAATTAATAAATTATTTACTAGTATAGGGGAAACGAACCGGAGACTGAACATAATTAATGGAATTAATAAAAACATGTTTTATTTTTGTTTAGAATTCCGACAATAATTGCACTGAAAAATAATAAATCTGCCGGTATTTATTAATAAAACATGGCGGATATTGCATATCCAACAGGATGCAAACCCCTGACAGAAGATCTTGGGACGGATGAACTAATACGACGTCTTAAGGTAATTTCCTTTTTAATTGAATATACATATGTATTAATTTAAATTTAATTTTCTTAGACCTTAGCCAATGTTCTACAGGCCATGGGTCAGGATGATGGAATGTATCAACAGTACATTCCTCTATCCCTACATTTAGCTGATTACTATTTTCTACATCATTCTTCGCGCGATGTACAACTTTTGGTGGCCTGTTGTATAGCCGATGTATTGCGCGTTTATGCCCCGGAAGCACCTTACAAAGATCAAGAACAAATTAAGACAATTTTTATGTTCTTCATAAAGCAATTGCATGGTCTTAAAGATCCCAAAGATCCATCATTCAAACGTTATTTTTATCTATTGGAAAATTTAGCTTATGTCAAATCCTTCAACATGTGTTTCGAATTGGAAGATTGTGCAGAAATATTTTGTGAATTATTTGGTATGATGTTTAAAATTGTTAAGTAAGTGGTTGTTATGTGTGTTGTGGTTTTTTTTTATTTCTTTTGTAAAAGCGAAATAAATTAATTTTTTCTAAATTTTTTACCTTTTTTTTTCTAGTGAGGAACATAGTGCCAAAGTAAAAAATTTTATGATCGATATTATGTCACCATTGATAAATGAAGCCGACAATTTTACTACAGATATTTTGGATATAATACTGATAAATATTGTTGAGCCAAAAAAATCACAAAATAAATTTGCCTACCAATTGGCCGAACAGTTGATTGTAAAGACGAGTGACTCTTTGGAGACTATAATCAAATTGGTGAGTTGAATAGGTTATTGAAAATGATTAAATGATTAATTTAATTTTGTGTTTTTTTTTTAATACATTTTTTTAGTTTTTTAATCAAGTTTTGGTACTAGATAAAATTGATACTAAATATGAAATTTGTCAAAAGGTTTACGATCTGATCTATGAATTACACATTATCAGTCCAAGTATCTTGGTTTCTGTTTTGCCTCAGTTGGAGTGTAAATTGAAATCATCCAATGAACAGGAACGTTTAAGTAAGTAAATGAAAAAAAAAAAAAAAAATAAAGCAAACTTGAAAAAAGAAAACATTAATCTAATTGAAATAAGAATATTTTAAAGAGCCTAAAACTGATAACCATAGAAATCTAAACATATAATAAAACTGCAACAGGGCTGTGTCCGATATGGAATACAAAACACCAATTTTTTAAATTTTTGTCTATCTGTGTTTGCATTACGTAAAAACTACTGGAGGTCCCGCAATAACTCGAATCAAATATACAATCCTTTTTCCCGTAGAAAATTTATTTTTAAAAGATTTATAAATAAAATAGCGAAAAAGTACGCAATGGTACTTAAAACTTGACAGCACCTTTTATTTTGTACACAGAGAACTTTAGATAATATTTACACAACTGTACAATAACAAACATTTATGTAAACCCCAAGTTAAGCAAGACATAGAGGATGCGAATGTTTCGGTAGGGCCGTGTCTGCATAAATCTTGATCAAAAGATTTTAATTTAAAGAGTTATTTTTAAATTTAAAGAGTTATTTTTTAGTGAAATTAAGATTTGTTAGTGAAACATAACAAACGGCCAGTATCACGGTATCGGGGGGCGTAAACATTAGTGTACAAATACTGTATGTAATAACGTCACGGTTGAGATTTTTTATTTATCAGCAAACTTAGGTACTTTTTATACCCTTCACCACAGGTGGAAATGGTATATATATAAGTTTGTCATTCCGAGTGTAATTTCTGCAATATTCATTTCCGACCCCACAAAGTATATATATTCAGGATTCTTATAGATAGAAAAGTAGATAAGTCGATGTCCGTCTGTCATTTGCTAAGGCACTAGACGACGTACAGAAGATTTAAGCCCACCAATCTGCCAGGCAAAGTTTCGAAAATTTTGGGAATGCAATTCCGCAACAGCAGATCATTATTATATTTTTTTCACGTTTATTTTCGGTTTTAATGATTCTCTTTTGATTTTTTTTTTTGTTAAATAAATATTAGACCACGGCAGGTAGATCGCAAGGAGTACATACTGATCTCGGGGATCAATAACCCCCATGCGAAGTACGATATTGTGTTTATTTTTAGGTTGGTAAGGTTTTTATGCTTTAATTTTTATTAAAGGATTTCATAGAAAGCAATACATATATAGGTAGCCAATAGACGCATAGGGTGCCCACTGGTAACCAGGTCCATTAAGGGGGTTAATATGAGGAAATTGTTTTTAAGGATTTTTTTTGCTTTAGTCCTTAGTTCCTAATTTTTACAAAAATTTTTACAAAAAATTTTTTAACAAATTTTTACAAAAAAAATTTCTAGAAAATTTGTACAAAAAATTTACAAAAATTTAAAAAAAAATAAAAAATTTTACAAATAAATTTTAAACAAATTGTTAAAAAATATTTTTACAAAAAAGTATCAAAAAAGTTTTTACAAAAAAATTATCAAAAAAATGTTCAAAAAAAAAATTTACAAAAATTTTTCAAAGAAACATAATATGGTAACACAATATCTAGTATTAATATGGTGAAGGGTATATAATATTCGGCAAGGCCGAATATAGCACTCTTACTTGTGTTATGTAAGAGACTTTTTTTAAAGCGTGCATTAATCATGGCTTTGGTTTTCTTTTAATTTATATTATCCCACTTTATTTATTTATCCCTTTTCTATTATAGAGGCTGTTTCCCTTCTGGCCCGTATGTTCTCCGAGAAAGATTCTACGCTCTCGAAAAAACACACTCCTCTATTGCGCATGTTTTTGGGTCGTTTCTGTGACATAGCCGTTAGCATTCGCGTCAAGTGCGTACAATCATCCATGCACTTTTTACTTAATCAACCCCACCTACGAGCCGATATTATTTCATGTTTGAGGGCCCGCCAACATGACTCTGATGAAAACGTACGCTATGAAGTTGTCATGGCCATAGTCGAAACCGCTAAAAGAGAATTTACAATAGTCTGCGAATCAGAGGATCTATTGGATTTTGTGCGCGAACGTACATTAGACAAAAAATTCAAAATACGCAAAGAAGCGATGTGGGGATTGGCTTTCATATACAAAAAGTCCATTTGTGAACCGAATGACTTATCGGAGGATGTTAAAAAGTCCATAGAATGGATAAAAAACAAAATTATGCATGGCTATTATATGCCCACGCTAGAAGATCGCCTACAAGTCGAACGTTTGTTAATCACCTCATTAGTGCCCTATAAACTGGCACCGGTTGAACGTATGAAACAGTTGTATCATCTAATGGGCACTTTTGACGATAATGCCACCAAGGCTTTTATAGAATTGCAAAAGAATCAAATGAAAACACGTAAAACCGTCCTGGAATGGGTGAAACTACATAAAACTAAAGAAATGACACCAACACTACAAAGTCAACTGAATGCCAAACAGTCTATTATTTGCAAATTACTGGCAGACCCCTTAAAGGCTTCAGAGTATCTTAGCAGATTCAGTACAAACTTGCGTAAAGATCCGACACTGTTTCGTTACATGGAAACCATACTAAAACGTGATGTGTCATGTAAAGAATGTGCCGATACAATGTCGCTGTTGTTGAAAAAATTGGGCACACCAATCATGACGAATCTGTACTATCAGACAGTGAAAATGTTAATTGAACGAATTGCCTCCGTAATGGTTGACAAAGAGGCTTTGGGTATATTAATTGGGTAAGTAAGCAATAGTTTAATTAATCCTATTTCGAATAAATTTCGAAATCTCTTTTTAACTTTTGTATAGTTTAATAGAAGATTGTATGCGCGGTGGTGAAACTGCAAAGGAAATTGGCTTGCCTCCTAATGAGGCCGGTGAGCAGGGATTAAAATTGTTAACCGTAAGCTTTTTAACCGGTCTTTTTCTTCAACATTTTTAACAGTTTTTTTACTGTTGATTACAGGCTTTATCGTATTTATTTTCACCACATTTTTTCACTGACAAAACTCTACGTCACATGATTTCTTTACTCAGTTACGATGAAGACTATGCCGCCCCACTTATTCTAAAATCTCTAACACATTTAGGTCGCTATAAACCTCTAATATCAGTGGATCCCAATACGTTGGAAGAATTGGCGCCGGTTTGTAAAGATTTTGCAATTGAGGGTTCGCCGAAACAGGCAAAACATGCGGTTCGCTGTATATTTGTCAATACACAGGTCGTGATAAATGGCGTCACCGATTGCGCAGACACACCAAAAATGATACATCCAATCTTTAACGATATCATGGATAACTTGCGTCTTACCTTGAAACCAAATTGTCATAAGCAACGTACAAAAGTTGTTACCATGGGTCACATAGCCTACAATATGCCCAAGGCTTTTGCCGATAAAATGAAGAATATGATTGCTCGACGTATAGTTAAGGAATTGCTGATACAGCCTGTACCTGAAGATAGGGTCTGTTCAAAGATTGAGGGTGATTGGTGTGAACAGGAAGAGTTGCCAAATGATACTTTATGCAAATTAGATGGCCTTAAGACAATGGCCCGTTGGCTATTGGGACTAAAAGATGACGAAGCTTCGGCTAAAAAAACATTCCGCATGCTTATTGCCTTCATTCATCATGGCGGAGATTTGTTAAATCACAAACGTATGTTTGCAGCGGAATCGTCGTGGTTTCGTTTGGCAGCAGGCTGTGCCATGTTGAAAGTGTGCGAACAGAAGGGTGTGGGAGATCAATACACTGCCGAGCAGTATTACAGTTTAGCACAATTAATGGTTCGTTCTTTATACAATTTCTATTAGATGTGATTTTCATTTTTGTGTGGGAATCTCTTTTTTTCTTTCTTTAATCTGTCTAAATGTTGCTTTGCTTTTAAAGTGTGATCCTGTGCCTCAAGTCCGTGAAATGTTTGCCCGCAAGCTGCATAAAGGTTTGAACAAGGGTTTACCTAGTAATTGCCTACCATTGGACTTTATGGGTTTTTATGCTTTCGCTGGAAATGAGACAGATAAAAAGTAAGTAGTAATAAAAGAAGTTTGACATGTCGTGTAACATAAATACATAAATAAGAATAAGTCCAAATTAATAATTGTCATGGCTGTAAAAAATATTTCTTTTCAATATTTCTTTTTTTTTAAATTAAACAAAGGGTGTTTTTTAGACGCAAGAGAATTTAAAATGATAATTCAAGACAGAAATATTTTTTATTATAATTTGGTAAATGATTTAATGGCATTTATTTTTTAATATAAATTCCGGCATATGTATGTCCGCAGCGATTTGCATGGTCCATTCGATCAGTCCAATTTTTGACTACTTTTTCCAATAAATCTGGCCGTATCACGTCTAGGGTGGCTTAAATATTGGCCTTCAATGCTTCAAGAGGAAAGGTCACTATTAAACTAAAATTCTTAGTAAAATAAAAATTAAAATTCTTAGTAATGTTATTCTTGGTTGAAACAGATGATTGGTGGGGAGGCAGAACTGATTGCAGGGATATGAGCGCCCAGTGCTCCTGTTCGGACTATGCAAGCACCAATATACAGAGTGGGTCAACTTTGACTCGCCGATTTGAAATGAAATCGCTGTAGCTTCTTGCTGGAATAATATATCAGGATTATTGAGAACTACTGGACGTAAATAATTTTCCAACATGGCCCGATTTACCGCCCCAGAGACGATTACCGGTTCCTTAGCCATAATACCACATGGCTAAGGAACCGGTTTATTAACATGTCCACTTAAATGAAAATGTGCTTCATCCCTCGTATTGAGATTGTTCAAAAAGTTGTTCTTTCAAGAAGGTACTGTAGGTCAAGGATGAATTTTATTCTGCAAAACCAATGCAGTACTCTTCAGGCCGAAATTTCAGCCATAAAAAGAGCGACAAGCTGGCTAAGGTACCATAGAATATATGGCAAAGATATCCAGATCTGTACCGGCATCGCAGCTGCGATAAAATCGTTGTCGGGCTTTTACAAAACGTCCAGATTGATTCGCGAATGACGCACATGCCGGAAACTCTGAAAACACTTTTGGGTATCGGGGCACACAGGAGTGCCCGGATATGAAATTGTGGACGAACTTGCTAGATCTGGAACCTACCTTAGGGATAAGGAGAAAGATCAACTAGTTGGCGCCGCGCTAAGTTGCTGTAAAGAAGACTTTCAGCAGCAATAACTGAGGCCTGCGCAGACCAGATGGTCAAACGAGCCCACCTGCACGGTATCGAGTTTTCTGTGATCTCAGTATGATTGCAAGCGAACTACAATGCTACTGAGAACCCCTCGAGGTCAGATGGGCACACTAGTGGCTGTGCTGGCATAGGTGTCCTCGCTAGAAGATTAAATCTTCCGTACAATGACCTTTGTAAAAGCTGTCAGGACGAGTAGGAGGACCTAACCTACAGTAGTTCATGTAATTAGCACGTTGACTTCTAAAGCATATGGTTACGTGTTCGGTCGCCAGCTGTAGCAACATCGCTTATACTTTTCTATTCACACACAGTCAGATCACAGCGCCCTCCTTTGCCGGTATTAGCGTATAGCAATATACATAAAATATAACTGTAACAGTACCGTTTGTGTACTTAAGCGATTTTTTGAAACTGCTGGTTATTATACATATATGTTGCAAAATCTTAAGTAATTACCCAGGGTTGGAAACCTCTTTATAAAGTAAAAACATAAACCATATCTGCAGCACAAGAAAAGTAAGAATGTGGATTACTTTCAAAGCTAAGCTTTCAAAGCAAAAATAAATTTCAGGTCGCTACCGACGTGGCGGGCACTGTTAGTAATACCAGAGATGCTGCAAAGCAACCCTAATCTCTACATAAACAATTGCAGTGTTACCGAAAGTAAAGCTTTACTGTAATCTAAAAATCTGGTATATACTTCTGTCCTTTTTCAAAGAAAGTAACATGATTAATATAGTCCTTAATAGCCCGAGTGTTACTTCTTTTTAAAAAAGAAGAAGAGTATCAATTGGGTCTAGCACTCACTACCTTTCCTAACCTAACCTAAATATTTTGATATTTTTTTTATATTTTCCAGATTATTAGACTTAAAGCGTCAATTCTTGGAAGCAGACATCAATCGAAGGCGTGAATATCTAAAAACAATACAATCCACAAGTAAGAGTCTACCTACTTATATATAAAAATGTTTATAATAAATGAAAAACAAAAAAAATAATTCTATTTTATTATACCAGATCCTGATACATCTGCCGAACAACGTTTATACCTACTACCTGATTTTATATTAGCTTTTGCTATACCCATTTTAGTGCACGATCCCAAATATACTAATCACGAGGATCGGGCACAATTAAAACATATTGAGAAATGTTTACGCTTTATATTAGAACCTTTAATGGCTAAACAAGAGGCCTTTTCATATAGTTTCTATAAGAATTTAATTGAATTAATGAAAAACCATTATGTGGTAACGCCACACGAAGATAATCAAACCTATAATTTGGTAAGTTTTTTAAATATTCAAATTAGGTCTTGGGTTACACATAATTAAATAAAAATTTGTGTGTGTGTGTGTGCTTTTTTTTAGAAAATGTGGGCTTGTTGTGATCTCGCTTACTATGTTATTTGTTCCAAAATGGGACAATGTGATTTAACGCCAAACAAAACCTTCAATGTAACCATTAAAATACCCACATTGTATTACCAAACTCCACCCAGTGACTTTCCACCAAACACAAAAGTTTACATACCCTACGATATGTATTCTTTAATAAGTACATTGAGTCCGGCTAAGAAAATAATAAATACTTTCAAGCCAACAACTAGTGGAGGCTCATCGACAATAATAAAATCAAACCCGGAGAAACGTCCAGCCACCGATCATCTAACGTCTATAGATCAAAATTCATTGGTAGGAGATTTTCATTTTTATGTCACTTCCATTTGTTAAGTTTTTGCTGTTATTATAATGAATGTTTTTGTGCTTACAGAAACACGCTTCTTTGTTTGATGGTGTAAAGGACGAAGCTGGTGAGCCTGCTGTCAAAAGAACTCGAACAAATGCTATTCGAGCGGGTAAAACGTAAACTTCTAAGAATTGTAATATTCAACAAATATCTGACTAACTGAAAGCAAAATGAAAGGGAATTTTGAATACAAAAAAGAGCCAAACAAAAACAAAAATCTGTACTTGTAAATTGTAATATTAATAAGTCTTCTAATTTATGTTTTTAATTAATTTTTTGAATCTTTGTACAAAGAAAAAAAGCAAAACACAAAGTGTAGTTAATTTTCAAGACAATTTTGCCAAACAAATGAAATGTTTTAATTTAAAAACTATAAATTAAAAAAAATATATGTTTGAAGAATTTCTTATTTTTCTCTTGTGTATTTTGACTTGTGTATTTTTAAACACAATCAATCGTTTTATTAAAACATGCCTTAATAATACAACAACAAAAATGTTTTATTATAAAACAACATTTTGCGTTAAATATTTTTTTTAATATTATTACAAACGATTTGTGTTTCTGTTTATAAAATAATTCTACAAAGAAGCAAAACAAACCCAAATAAAAATATATTTGTAAATTAGTGTTGAACAGTTTTTAAATGAATTTTTTCAATTATTTTTATTTACTTTTGTTTACTTGTTTCCACTAATTTTTTGTCGTTTATATGTTAGAGTCCACTATTTAATTCTTTATTTCTCTGAAGACTTTTTTTAACTATTTTTTTAACATAACTTTATACCAAACTTCTTTATTTTTAATTTTAAAGTTTTTTATAATTTTACCTAAGATTTGAAATTAATATATTATATATAATGGGTTAAAAAAAAATAAAAAAAATTTTAACAAAAATTTTATTATAACCCATTAATTAAAAACGTAATTAAATTAGTTTTAGTAATAACTAATACAAAAAAAGGAATATCTCTCTACATCAAAAAAAAATAATAATAAATATAATTAAAGAAAAACTAAAGAAACATCTAATCACTGATATGTATGTATATAATTAATATTTAAACACATATATTTAAATACAAAGGAAAAATAATAATAAAGAAAATATTTTTTTTCAATGAAAAAAATAAAGAAAATTTATTATAAAATTTATGAAGATGAGTTTTGAATATTGAAAGCAAAAAAGTTAAATATTAATGCTGAAAAAAATCCTATCGTATAATCTTCGAAAACGATCGAGAAATATGCGAAAGTCTTTTGAAAGTTAGACAGCTCTCGGACGGTGATTTTAAAACAAATCTTTTTCTGTTGACGAACGGGACATAGAAACTAGGGAGGGGGTAGAAAAAAATACACAATTATTATTTTCTATAATTTTTTTTACATTTCTCTTTTACCCATTTGTATTAACATTTCAGCTCAAATGTATTTTGCAGTTAATGTGCTATATCTGTACTTCAAGTAAGCAAATCGTCCAGAAAATTTGTATAAAAAGCCCTTAATTTTTTGAGTTTTTTCTACATAAATTTACTAGACGTATCGCTCGCTTGCAATGCAGAAACAACACATAAAATATTCATACAGTGAGGCGCAAAAAATTGCCAATAACAAGTTTTTGTGTGAAACAGTTTGAGAGGATGTTAATAACTAAGCTGAACCGCATTCAATTCGGCTTCAGAAAAAAAACCATAATACAATCAAACAAATTCACAGGTTATATAACGAAGTTAAGAAGACTTTTTATTGGCGTTTCTCAAGCATTCGATAAGGTATGGCTTGCTGGCCTAATATATATGTAAATAAAAACTGAATTTGCCCGTAAACTTATACATTCAGGTATGTGATGGAAAACGATCGATTTTAAAACGATTGTTTTTAAAGGGTGTGATGAATTTCGATCGATTTTAAGAATTATATTTGACCCCCATTTCTTAATATTTGGGTTTGAAAAATTTATTCTGGGCTCTTCTTTTTATAGTTAAAAAACTGGCATCAAAACAGAGAACTGCAATTAATTTGTAAATGTTTTTAACCGACTTCAAAAAAGAAGGAGGTTATCTATTCGTCTGAATGTTGGTTTTTTTATGTATGTAACCGCAGAACTCAGCCATTTCTGAACCGATTTTAAATTTTTTTTCTTTATTTGAAAGGTTATGCTTTCAGGTTGGTCCCATTTTAAAAACAGTTCATTATATTAAAAATTAAAGGGTGTCCCCATACAACATACATGTTTTTTACGTGTATTAAGAACCGTAAATGGCAGCAAATTAAAATTTTAAAAAATTGCGTGCCGCTATAGCTCCCAACAGCAGAAATTAATAAAAAAATAAATTTAAAATTTAAAGGGTGTCCCCATAGGTGACATAATTTGACCTATTTGGGTCTATCTTTTGAACCGTTATAGACAAAACCTTGAAAATTTGACAGAATGTCGATTACTATGACCGTTATAATAAAATGTATAAATATTCAAAATTTTAAATTAAAGGGTGCTCCAATAGTTCATTTAATTTGATGTATGTGGCCAAACTTTTGAATAGTTGTTCACAGACCGCTGAAATTTACAAAGAACCTGTAGTGCTAAGTCAGCTATAACAAAAAGTATAAAATTTTGAATTTGGAACTAAAAGGGTATCCCAATAGTTAATGTAATTCTATGTATGTGGCCAAACTTTCGAACTGTTAGAGACAGACAGCTGAAATTTACAAGGAATCTGTATTGCAAAGTCCACTACAGCAAGTATACAATTTGAAGTTAGAAATTAAAGGGTGTCCCCATAAATTACGTAATTTGATCTATATGACCCTATCTTTTGAACCGTTAAACACAAACACTTGAAAATTAGGCAGAATATCCACAACTTTCTCTGGTATGATAACAAGTATAAATATTTGGAATTATAATGTAAAGGGTGTCCCAATAGTTCATGTAATTTGATATATATGGTTAAACTTTTTAACCGTTATAGACAGATAGTTGAAATTTAAAAAGAATCTTTGTGGCCAAGTCCTCTATAACAACAGGTCTTTAATTTAACATTGTAAATTAAAGGGTGTCCGAATAGGTGATGTTATTTGATCTGTGCGCCCCTATCTTTGAAACCGTTATAGACAGAGGCTTGAATGGTGTCCCCATACAAGACGGATACTGGTGAAAATAGCTTAACTTTTGAACAGTAATAGGGAGAGGCTTGACATTCAATAGTCTTTATTTTTTTTTTCCTCTAATTTTGGCGCATCTTTTATTTGGTTTAAATCTAATTCTTACAGATTACTTCTTACATTTTTAGTTTAGAATTGGTGCCCTGTTTTGAAGTCGGTTTTTTTTTGCAAAAATTATTATTATAACGACTTGTCAGATATAAAAATTGCTATAGAAAAATTCCCCTAGTTTTCTTTCATATTTCCTTCAATACGCGAAATTTGCGTAACAAATCCTTAAAGTATGCTTTTGATAAACTGCTTTAAATACTATTAACTTACATTCGCAGTTGCCAGATAAATTAAGAATAAAATCCAATTCGGCGAAAAAAAAACGTCAAAATCATCAATATTTGTCAGCGTTTAATTTCATTATGGTAATACATACATAATTTTGTAAACATTATTTTTAATTGAATATTGTAAAGGGCATATAAGACTCCACACGGTATATTATACATACTTGTTTAATTGTGTTTTTTTCCTAATTTCAAAGCTTTTTTCAAGTTTTCTTTGGTTATAATGGTATTTTTTTTAAGACTTTTTGGTTTTTCTGTTTTAATTCCTATAAGATTTTAGCACTTTTTTTTAATAGTTTTAAAATTTATCCCTGGAGATTACTGCGTATTTGGGTTGGAATTTGATTTTAAATAAATTTTTTTTTTCAATTTTTTTAATTATTCAGCCTTATTATTATTGTTTTTCTCTTGTCCCTGCGATTTCAGTTTAAATCTCAAACATCACAATAGGTTTTTTACCAATTTTTATTTTTTTTTTTTTTCAAATTTTTCATATATATGATATTAAAAAAAAAATCATTGACATAGTATTGTTTTTAGCATTCATTTAGTTTAAAACTATTTGTTTTTTATTATAATATACAATATTTGTCAATTCTATTTTTCTAGACCTTTTTAACAATCTGTACAACATCTTCGTCGTTTAGCACATGATCAATACCAACTTTTTGCGGTTGATGTTTAACGGATGAACCCCATACTAAGGCACTGTAAGCAAAAGAAAATTAATAACCTTTTTTATTTTATAAATCAATAACAATAGCCTACTATTTAAATTCTTTCGCTATAGAACGATGCAATTTATTACAGAAATCTGAAATTGTCGTACGTTCACTGTGCAAAACAATAGGTGAACTATAGTCAGGAAGTTGGCCCTTTGGTTTTGTGTAACTATAAAGAAAATTTAAAAAATGCTTTAAAAAATATATTTATTAAGTTTAAATTAGGTTTGCGCTTACATTCGAACCAATTTCAAGTATTCCCACATCATTTCAAGTAAATCATCAAAATTCCAACGATGATGAGCTGATATTGGTACACAATGAGGTATCTTATAGATGACATCCAATTCTTCAATTGAAATTTGATCGATTTTATTCAACAAGTAAATGCAGGGTATGTAGATTCGATTGCCTTCAATTACATCAATCAAATCGTCACTAGTGGCATCATATCGCAGCGTAATATCAGCATTGTGTATTTTGTATTCGGATAAAATTGTCTTAACCAAATCCGAATCCAATTCAGTTTGTGGTACCATCGAATTAAGATTTACACCACCCTTGTCCTTGCGTTTAAAATAAATGTTGGGCGGTTTCTTGTTTAGACGTATACCAAATCCTTCCAATTCATGTTCCAACAATTGTTTGTGACCCAATGGCTTAAGGCAATCGAGTACCATAAAAATCAAGTTACAGGTACGAGCTACAGCAATAACTTGACGACCACGACCTTTACCATCCTTGGCACCTTCAATAATACCAGGCAAATCTAACAATTGAATTTTAGCGCCCTTATATTTAATGCAACCCGGAACGGTAGTAAGCGTAGTAAACTCATAGGCAGCAACTTCAGAATAAACACCAGCTAAGTTGGAGAGTAAAGTGGATTTTCCAACCGAAGGAAATCCCACAAAGCCCACGCGGGCATCACCGGTTTTGGCCACTTCAAAACCTAGGCACATTAACAAAGCAGTAAAACTGGTCCTGGTTAAGTCCTTTTTAGAAGAGTTTTAAAATCTACCTACCTTGTTCGCCTGTACCACCGCCGCCACCTTTTGGAGAAATTAGTTCTCTTCTTAACTTGGCCAATTTAGCTTTCAGCAAGCCCAAATGAGCTGAAGTCGCTTTGTTTTTTTGGGTACGAGCCATCTATTGAAGATATTCATAAAAATCCGATAGGGCAAGACCAACATACAAAATATAGGAAGGAAATAAAGGTTAGATTTCTTCCATATTTTCCTTGTCATTTTAATACAAACCTCGCCTTCAATGGCGGCAATTTTTTCTAATATAGTGCTCATCTTTAATTGTTAAAAATGATTTTATTTGTTACTTAAATTCATTGGCTTTCTTCTTCAGTGATAAAAGAAATAAATCTTGGTGGCTAAATAAAAAAATAACTCGCGTGGACATAAATTCATTCCACCACACACAACATTCAATTTGACAACCAAAATGTCAGAAAATGATATAATAAAAGAAGAACGAATAGTGCTGCCATAATTTTCTGCACAGCCAAACACAATTAGTCGCAATTTACATAGGACAGAAACAGGGCAGACATTTTTTGAATTCTCTTTTGCTCTTGCTTAAACAATTTACATTGGACATAAACAAGACAGACAGATTTTTGCACATTTTATTTTCTGTGTTATATTCTTTACATGTTTGTGTGTTTCAAAAGCGAAAAGCAGAAAAGAGAAACGAAAAAATGTCCAGTACACTAGTCATGAAATACACACTCTACCTCTTCAACCCCTTGCCTACAAATCTCGTCTGTCTGCCCATTTTTCTGTCTAATGTAAATTGCGACTTAAGCTGAAGTACTGTGTTGCCATATCTAAATTGTTTTTTTTTGCTACTCTACAAAAACCGTTATTACTTACAAAACGATTTTTTTTTTCATAAAAAGATGTTTCGTTCAGGTATTTTGTAATATTTAAATATAGTGGAATTAAAAAATAATAAACTTTCTTTTCCCAGCTAAGCAAACCAAACCTCTAGCTCAAGTTTTGCGTGAGAAAAACTCGAGAAATAGATTTATTAGCGAATTAACCAACAAGGAAGATCAAATTTTTAATCGCAGTTTGGATTCAGCCCAAACTGCTCTATTAGAAAAGAAACCCAATCTGAAACAAACTAAACTCTATATACGTCGTTCATTAAAACGTCCACATGATGCACTTAATGATTCCTTTACCACTTGTGAGCAAATGGAAACAAAAACTGAACTATTTATAATGCCATCGCCGAAAATGAAGGTACTGGAAAGTAAGGTTAAGTTAAATAAAACTGTGTGTGGTAATACGGATAGCTTGGACAGACCTTCCTGCAGCACTAACAATAACAAGGAACACAAAGAGAATATTGTAGAATCTTCTGCGACATCTGATCTAATGGCAACTGCTGGACGTAATATGTTGATGTTGATGGGTAAAGTGGATTTCGCATTGAAAATTTCGAAACTTTATCCAAAAGTTAATGTTTTATGGGACGTTTATGGTAATTATAAAAACAGATTTTAAGTTTATGTTTTTATATTTAGAGATAAAACTTTGAAATTACCAAAACTACAGCTTTGACAGACAAACTTTATTTAGCGCGTCAAGCGTAAAATTGTCGCTGCAATTAAATACTAAAAGAAGGGCGCCCAAGTACTATTATGAACGGTAATGTTAACTTATTTTATAAAAGTTATAGACCTAAAAGAAACTAAAGTATCATATCAATGGCAATTTTTAAGATTTGTGGCGGCCAGCTTTACTACCCAAAGGCCAGGATTCACTATACTACATCATCGAACGATTTAATCACAAAAAATCTAACAGAATTTTGTCCTTGTTAAAAAAATCGTTTTAGAATTTTAGAATGAAGTTGCAAGTGCCACACTGTTATAAAAAAAAAGAGTTTGCATGGAAAAAAATATTTTATGAATATTTTCAAAAGATCGTCCAATCGTACAGACCTGTTGAAAAGTCTGTCACACACATACTCATATAATGTCTACTATATTTTCAGCAGACTTGCCATTTTTCAGAGATCGAACGACGGAGTATGTTAGTGAATCATGGCCTTAACGAGGTGTAAATATCAGACTTACAAATTGAAAATCGTTTTTAAAGAGGTATTTTGTATGCACATAAGAAATTTTAACAGATAGATAACGCTTGACGCGCTAATTTAGCATTGACGGTTAGAGTTTCATCAGACTTTTTAAAAAATATGCGCTACCACAGCAATACGCTCTTTTTATAACACACTGTGGTAAAGGACAAATACAAATATGAATTTGTATTATATTTTCTTTCTTTATTTTTAGGAAAATTACAAAAAATGTATAAAGGTAAGAATCGTTTTGAACATATTTTACTTATGCGCAATAGTGAAGGTGATGGCCCCATACTTCAATGCGTATACTATGATTTCGATGGCACTTTGGATGCTTATAAAAATGGTAATTTATCAATTTTATCAACTTAAACTAAAGCTAATATTTCTCTCTTTTCAGATTCTTATGTACGCGTAGTTGGCCACATTAATGGCTGTAATCGCTTAAGAGTTTTTAAAATACAACTTTTAGAGAAACCTATAAAACGATCAAGTGTAATGCGCATACAAAATGTCAATTCATTTGTTCTATTGCAAAATCAAACAGCTGGTAAAGAATAATTTTATATAGTAAATGTAAATACATATATTTTTATTAGTAAATTACTTACTATCTACTGTTTTGATTAATATGCAATTAAACTTAAAACATTTAAAGAAGTAATGCAAATAAGTTTCAATATTTTAATATACTATACTAAGTTGATAAGAGAAATAAACTATAATACTTTGTACTTAAGTTTCTAAAAAAGGGATATCATATTCATTTCAGTTAGTGGTGTAGTAATTTGTGCATTAGTTTCATTTTCGTTGTTGCTTTGTGAAACAATTAAAACGGAAATTTTATAAAAATAAATTAATTGAATTTTAATTAAGAGATATACATATATGGCTTTTTTGTGTTTCCTTTATTTAGATGTCTAAATACAGGAAAACTCCTACGATAAGACCAACAGCAACGGCAGTTAGGTAACCCAAGTGAATGCTGCTTTTTTGTTGATAATAACTGTATAGAAATATAGATAACGATATTTAAATTTTTTTCTTTTTAAATATAACTAAATATAGGATAATAAATTGGAAAAAAAAAGTCAAGAAATTTTAGTGTCATACATATTTTAACTTACTATGATTTTTTACGCGGTGAAAATGGTGATGGTGGACTTATACCTGGTATATTACTATCTAAATACACTAATGTGTAGCCAAATATAGCTACAGCTAGGCCACAAATTAGCGGCTGTAAAATGCTGCTAATATTATTTTCATTGACCCATACTATGGCATCTTGATAACGAGCTTCAGCAAACTCTTTCAAATCAAATAAACTTTCTGATTTCGCATAAGGCACTAAAATTAAAAAAAAAATGACAATTATCAAATACATATAATAAACTTTTATTCTTTGATAAGTTATAAGTTAAAGCAAAAATATATTATATGAATTTTATTTGAACTATTTTTGAATTAATAAATTAATTATTTAGGCTTGAGTTCTTAATTATAAAGAGATAAAGAAAAATTAGATACCAGCAAAGCAGAATGCATTTTCTAGACTGCTACGTCCGTCATCAGTACTCTTTGTATCAATCTACCCGGTAGTTTCAATTGTTATTAATTTTCTATTTAAACAAACTTATCAAAGAAATAGAATCTGAGAAATTTTTTTAATTTTACATTATATTTCATAGAAGATAGAGTTGTTGGAAATTGTTTTACACTTGTTGTTTTATACCATTTTCAAATAAAAGAAAATATATAAAGAGAATTAAAATAAAGAAAAATGTTTGCTTGGTAGTATAATATTAAAAAGAAATAGAGTTTATAAGTGTAAAACAATTTCAAAAAGCTCTATCTTCTATGAAATATAATGTAAAATTAAAAAAATTTCTCAGATTCTATTTCTTTGATAAGTTTGTTTAAATAGAAAATTAATAACAATTGAAACTACCGGGTAGATTGAAAATGCATTCTGCTTTGCTGGTATCTAATTTTTCTTTATCTCTTTATAATTAAGAACTTAAGCCTAAATAATTAATTTATTAATGCAAAAATATATTACTAACCATAAAAAAATTAAATTCGAAAAATATTTAAATATTATTAAGGTACTAAAAAATCTTTTTATGTGTGAAGTGAAGTATATTTAAGAAGTTTTAAAACCCACCACTTTTTTGTAAATTAATTAGTACCTAATTACACTATTGAACCACGAAACAATTTTAGATTAATTTATATATAGATACAAAAATCATAAAAATATCAACTTTTAAATATCGATGCTTACTATAATTTTATCCGTTAGCCCATCCACAACAAATAAAACATTTGGAAGTAAAGGTATGGGTACGCTTAAACTTAGATAGTGTCACTATTGCAGTTATCTAGATATAGGATAAATACTCAGTATGGAAAGTACCCGGCCCTCTCGGCAAAATTATACTCTATACGCTAATGCGGTTTTTGTACTTGTTATAGGTATATCTTAGAATTTTGTAAAATGGTTGTGGCTGGTGAGTCATTTATTAACACACATATACTATTGGCCATGAGGGCTGCTTTTTATTGAATAAATAAATTACCAGGCTGTAACTTGAAAACACGTGTTAATCTCTGAGTACCAAATTTACACTCTACTTATTATTTATATATTTATTTCCTATAATTTTCTATAGATAGGCTTTAAAGGTCAATTTTTGTGTAAATAAAAAGACTATTTATTTAACAAAGTTATTCCGATGTTTCGTTGGCAGTTTTTTCCAACATTATCAGGGAAATTTTTATTAAATATATATTCATTTTCGTCAAGTTTACATTATTCTAAATTTTATCACAGTTTTGTAAAAGTGGGACATCACTACACTTAAAATAATCAAAAATAAATGTAAAATGAATTTAAAAATAAAATATTTATTTATTTAGTAGTAAGTAATATACTTTTAAATTATATTTAAAATTAATTTAACATTTCAATTAAAGTAATTATTTTTAACAAACATCACAATTTTTCTTCTAAATACATTAAAGTTAATTTCATTTTTTATACATTTTGGTAATTATATAATAATTTTTTCAAGCCTTTATATATCACAGTAAATATCTGTACCTCGGAGGGATACCACACTATGTACATTTTCATAACTTTACAGGAGAGGAGTTTTAAACACATGGTGTTCTATCCCTCTAAATGAAAGTGGACTTAGTGTTGTTTTAAAACATGCTATATCCGGTTCTAACTTGTTTTTGACATAGTGCTCTATTCCTCTATGAAATATGAGAAAAGCTGATTTTAACTCTGTAATAAAGTCAATATGGAAAAAATGGACATAGTGTTGTATCCCTCCGAGGTACAGATATATTCTTCTTTGATCACAGTTGCTTTTATTGTTACCTACTTTCACAACTATAATTTTTCTCTTTGTATGCGTATAAAATATCAAAACCTTACCTATTATAGGTAGTCCCTAATTTTATTTCAGTTAATAATATGTAAGCAGAATATTGTAACCGATTATAGCCAAGAGGCTAGGTTATTGAAAATAAATCAAAATAAATAAATAAAAAAAATATACAAAAGGGAAATTTTAAAAAACGATCATAAAAAGCGGAATAGTACTAAAAAAGTTCAAATTGGTACTTTAGTGTAACAACTGCACCAAATTGCGATCCCTGTCAAAATAAGAAAATACCGTTATCATGAGAAAAAAATTAAAGTAAAAACAACAGTCGTAAAGTAGCTCTGGGTCGGGGAACACGTGCGTGCGTCATTGTCATTATCGCTTAAAGTCAATCAGGCCGTCCTTGTTGCTCGGCCTTCGAGTGGTTTGCGTCTCGTTCTCACACTGGCTGATTGGCGTCCTCGAATAGCTGTACTACGGTACTGTTATTGGTGGTTGTTTAATCAGCCACGTGTAATCGTTTGGTTATCGTTTATAACCTATAAATTTTAATTTAAATAAGTCGGACATTGGTGGAGCACCATTTAAAAAAACTCAACTGTTAACTGGAGGAGCACCATTAAACTCAATTTTTAACTGGAGGAGTACCAATAAACTCAAGATTTTCACTGGAGGAGCACCATTAAACTCTCATTAATTTTACCTAGCTGAATTTGGAGTCTCACTTCCTATACGAAGGTATAGGTCGCTCTGCAGATTTTGGAGGAAGCTAAGGCAATCATACCCTGGCGCTTTGGTTTCGTACCTTTGCCATTTACCAATTTTTTTGGAGAGAAACCAAAAAAAAAAAAAAAAAAAAAGTAAAAACAAAACTACATTATCTCACAAAACTCAAATGAATAATTACTTTTATAAAGATGTTTGAAATATAAGGTGGAAGGCTGGCTAACTATCTATAGATAATATGTACATATGAAGTAAGTTCATATGTAAATTCAAATGTATACCTATACATACACATCTAAAACAAAAAGAGGGTGTAGTGAGATCATCAATAACATTAAAATGCGTTTAATTTTCTATTTCAAAAAAACCAAATTGTAAAAGTTTTCTGTATGATAAGTACGAGATCAAAATTTAGAATCAATTAGCAAATGACTGAATATGAAGTATAACATACCTACTTTGCATTTGAAAAAATTCGATTTACTAATCCATTTGCATAAACCTTAAACATATGTATGGATGTATGTACATAGTATAATCAAACAAAAAAACTACTAAAAATATATGTACTTACTTGTGACAATGACCATTTTGTAGAGTACTATTACACCAACAAATAACAACAAAAGGTCAAATATACGTTTTTCCGGAAATACGCCCAAATTACTTAGTTTGTTGGCCTTAAAATTTTCTATATCAAATATATTTCTACCTTTTAATTTGGTCGGCAACTGACTACTGCCGTTGCAGTTTTTATGGAAGGCATTGCTCGGTTGTTGGCTAAAACTGTTTATACTTTTTGTATAAGGCGAAGAGCAAGCTGTTATATGTAGATTAAATGATGAAAAGTTAGAAGAGGAACTTACAATACAATTTGTATTGTCGCTAGCATTAGCCGCAGTATTAGAGGAAATCTTATTGTGAACCGCTATCGGTGTCGATGAAAACAATGATACTGATTCCCCTTGCATGTTTATTATTGTCTTATAAATACGCTGAACGAAAATCTTTAAACACCCCAAAAAAAATAGAATTTACAACAAAACCATAAATAGAAACAGAAATGATTTATTTACACCAATTAGACTCCTCCAGTATGACGTAGACAGGTAAAAAAAATGTAAACATTTGAAGTGACGCAATAGGTTATTGGGTTGTATTAAAAAGTACTAAATTTAATATGTACACGGATGCCAGATAATTCAAAGTTGAATCAGATCAAATTTCAAAAATCTTTGAAATTTTTAAAACTTGTGC
Source organism: Phasia obesa (assembly GCA_949628195.1). Lineage (NCBI taxonomy): Eukaryota > Metazoa > Arthropoda > Insecta > Diptera > Tachinidae > Phasia > Phasia obesa. Next base: position 18,111,371 of record OX451219.1, read on the forward strand.
TTTTCGTGATTTTTATTCTCCAAGCTGAACCTTCGGTTTTAGTTTTATTTATTTTGTGGAAACTGAGAGTTTTAGGTACAATTTTTTGGTGATTTTGCAATTTGAATTTTTCTGGCCAACTGGAAGCTTTTAGTTTCTTTTGTGGATTTCCAGTTAATGGTAGTTTTTGAGGAACAACGTTTGTTTTCGTAAAGTTTTGAAATTGTGATTTTTGGTAAAATTTAATTTTTTGTTAAAGTTTTGGTGCAGATATATTTTTATGATATCGAATTTAATTAATTTTTTTCGGAATTCTCGCTTATCCAAATAATACATCATATTAAAAAAATATGAACTTATCGGGAAAAGAGGTTTGAAATAAGGACAGTTTCTTGTTTTGAATATAAATAAAACGACTACTGATTTTCAATAGTAAATTGATGCTGATTTTCAATAGTAAATTGTCAGAAATTATGATGGGCAGATCGGTATACTAAAAATTTCCAGAACTTACCTAGTGTTCTTGGAAAATTTATTTCTTTTAATCATTTTACCTACATTTAAGTGTATACAAATTAGCGGCGGATAGGTTGCTAAAATATATTTCATTGGCGGTTTTTTACCGACTTCGTTGGTCGGCTTCTTGGCTCTTATCATTTATAAACAAAACAATATTAATTTCATTCACAATAGTAGCAATAAGGGGTTTACAGCTGATTAAAAAATTATCGCTTTGGAATTAAAACAAAAATGTAAAAATCAATTATTTTTTTCATTGAAGTAAAGTAGTATTTGAATAAGATATTGTATTGTTTATTTAAAAACAATATTAAAATTAATGCCTATGGATGGTTTATATTTGAAAAAGTTGAAAGACATTGATAAAACGAGGTTTGTTTTATATACAACTCCGCCCTTGCAAAGAGTGCTACTAGCCAAAGATAACAGCAGCAAAATGGAGCAATTGTCGGGTGTTATGATTATTATTATAATTGGTGGCGGGGTATTGACTTTTGTTATGCTGTTTATATTTGCGAAACGACAAATAATGCGTTTTACCTTAAGAAGCAGGCGAGGGCCCCATGTGCCAGTGGGCAACGATGCTAAAAAAGTAACAGGTTTTAAATGGCTTTACATCTATTAATATTTTTGTTTTCCAGGCTTTAAGAAAAGAAATAGAACGCCGTTTGGATTGCATACAAAAAATTTCCCAAGAACCCAAATTATTATGGAATGACGATAAATATATTTTACAACGTGACAAGCCCTTGCCACCATATTATTATCGCATGCAAGCTGTTGATGATATTAAAATTTTAGGTATGATTTTTAAAACAATAGAAAGAACACAATTTATACAATGTTTTTATATATTTGAAATTAGAACGTGAAATTGCAAAGTATGATGGTTCCACACGACATCCATATGATAATTTAAGAGCATTTCTTTTGACCACACTATCATCATGTTTAAATGGAGCAGGTCAACGTATTATTCATCAATTTTGTGACATGTATGAGCATGCACGACATGATCCTAATGAATTTGGCAGTGAAGAGTATGATGCATATCATAGGATTTTGTTAAAATTAATAGAAGCGTTAGTTAATTATATTGTTTTAGTAAAAAAAAATTAATTAAATTCTTTCAGGGCCAAACAATTAAAACCTTTTAATAATTCACGCAAAAGTTCACCAGCACGTTCAATGATGAAGCCAGCCAAAATGCCTTCTCTACTCGATCCATCACGTCTCAAGCCACCACCCTCAACTTTAATTAGGGCAACGGGTGCTCAATTATCTACAGCCGCTAGCGATTTGACTGCTGGCCATCAATCAAAAGTTAATTTAACATTAGGTCTTCATGGTCGAGATATTGATGGTTGTGAAATTGTTACTAATCCCTTGCATTTACAAACACCAGCAGATCGTGATATTATTATAAGAAATCGCATAAAAACACCAACTTTAGATAACATTGTCAATGACCCGGACGATGAGATTACTGAAGGAGGTGATGATGAAATTATGAGCATTTCTTCAGTGAAATTTAATGATAATTCAAGCGCTGTATGATGATTAAATGTGTAATAATAAGCTGATGTTTGAGTTTTTTTATTTGTAAAAAAGGAAAGAAAAAAACCTATGTAAAAACTGAATGTAAGTTGGTCTTTTGTTTTGTTTTTCTTTTAATTTATATTAATGATGAATTATTACAGAAACATAACAAATGTGCTAGTAATTTTTATTGCCAAGTATTATAAAAATATATCATTTTTATATATGTACACTTCTGTTTTAAAAATGTTACACCATTTACGACCTCAATCTTGGCGCTGAATCACTATTTACATAGTAAACAAAAATAAAAAGAAAAAAAAACAGATGTACTACGGTAAGATTTTCCCTAAAATAATAAAAAACTTAAGGATTTTAAGAAAATAACTGTATTAGATAGAGAGAGTGACCAACTTTGTAATGAGTTCTTTTAACATAGTTATTCTTTAAATTTAATTTTCTGTTCTACATTTTGAATAAAATTAATTTGAGATTAGATTAATAATTATTCCCAAAAGAAATCGAAATTCTTCACACCATTTCAAAATAATAGATTTTCATCTCATATCGAAATGAAATTCTTATAGATCGATTTGTATAGCTCTCTTGAGATCTGGTATCTGATTTTTTTCTAAATTCTTCATAAACAATTGTTTTACACAAAACTGGGCTGGCTACATTTATGAATATATATTTTATATATTTAAGTAAATAACAAATATATATATATTAAAGTAAATAACAAATATATAATTGCTGCCTTTTGCATATTTACAATACATATAATATAAATAATTAGCATTTACCATCAAGACTTTGCATATGCTGTATTAAATCGAATAAGCGGCAACAATAACCATATTCATTATCATACCAGGCAATCAATTTGTGAAAATTGTCGTTTAAAGAAATGCTTGCTTTTGCATCAAATATTGAAGATATGGAATAAGAATTAAAGTCCGAGGAAACTACATCATCTTCTGTATAACCAAGTATACCCTTAAGTGGGCCTTCAGAAGCAGCTTTTATTACTTGTCGTAAAGCCTCTGCTTTGGCAGGGTTTTTAACGCGCACTGTCAAATCAACCACAGATACATTAGGGGTAGGAACACGAAAAGCCATTCCAGTTAGTAAGCCATTTAATTCAGGTATAACTACTCCTACCGCCTTAGCTGCTCCCGTAGTGGTTGGTATTATATTTTGCAATGCTCCCCTTCCACTGCGCCTTTTTTTCTTTGGAAGATCTACAGTTGTTTGGCTACCAGTAACAGCATGGCATGTGGTCATTAGACCTTCAATAATGCCGAATTTTTCGTGTACAACCTTAGCTAACGGCGCCAAACAATTAGTGGTGCAAGAGGCATTCGAGACCACTTTCATGTCAGGCTTATATTTATCCAAATTAACACCACACACAAACATGGGTGCATCCTTAGAAGGCGCCGTAATAACTACTTTCCTTACAGACCCTTTCAAATGCTTCCCAGCTGCCTCTTTAGTTAAGAATTTTCCCGTAGCATCTACCACATATTCAACCTGAGCTTCATCCCAAGGTATATTTGCTGGATCTTTTTCGTTGAATACACGTATTTTTTTGTCATCAATTATAAGATGTTTATCATCGGCACATATGGCGCTATATATACGTCCGTGGGTAGAATCATACTTTATTAGATAAGCCATGTATTCCAAATCTATCATCGGATCATTGATAGCTAGGACACAAGCATCTTTTTTTAGGCAACGTCGTAAAAACAATCGACCAATACGACCAAAACCATTTATGCCAATTCGCGACATTTGTTATTTTATTTTCTATTTGAAAGTGAAAGTAAATAAAACCTAAAGTATATTGATGGAAATGTCAGTGGTACTTAAATTTTTAAATAAGTTATTGAATTTTTATATTTTGCTGTGGTATATTTGGATGAATTTCAACTGGTATGCAAGGTACATCTTACTAAGACAAATCTACCTTGCTTGTATGGAAGTTAGTGTCAACATTTATTTTTCTGCACTAGAATTTTTTTTCGTTGTAAATTTTTTGCCTTTTTTTAAAGTCGCTTAATCTCTAATAAACAAAACTAACAATTAAATTTTTTGTAATACAAATTTCCAAACTTTTTTATTGACGAAGAGTATAAAACACCAATTATATATTTTATTGATCATGAAATCTATCAATGCTATATATAGCTGCCATCTACCTAATTAAACAATTTATTTTTAAGAGATATAAACCTAATAGTTTATTCGAATATTTGCTTCAAATTCAAGAAATGCTTACGTTTATAAAAAGTTTCTTAATCTAAAACAAAACTATTAATAGTTAACAAGTATTCAAAATTATTTTCACGAAATTACTTTCCCTGTAATTTTGAGAGAAAATCCATTAAAAATTGATGTCTTGACGTTATTTCAAACATTGTCCTGTTGGGTAATTTCTCAGCTATACGTTCATATAGTTCTTTGCGATTCTGTGAACCTATCTTCATTTCGATAAGTATGATTTTATCTTCATCTCTTGTCCAGGCCGGATTTAAGGGTAAAACTGTTGACGATTTGTCATTTGTTGCTGCTGTTGAGGTAATCTTTGGCGAATCGCTAGTTAGTGAACTCACTATATCAATTTTACAATCCTCATCGCTGGCTGGTGCCGGTGTCTTTGAATTATATACTTCTTCTTCATTCGAATCGGTTTCCATGCGTAAACAAGGAAATGGACTGGGACTAAGGGCTGATGGCTCAGCAATAAATTCTAAATCTTCTGATCTTTCCTCTTTAACTTCCTCAGATGCCTTTGAAGGTGTCGACCTTTCCGATGATTGCATAGAATTTTTAGTTCTGGCTACTATTTGCATAATTTCTTTTGTATCAATTATCTCTTCCACACTGTCACTTTGTGGTATGTCTCCCTCTATTAAGGTTCTTAAACGTTTGGCACATATAATGGCAGAATTAGATTCATGTATTACTACCATGGGTTGTACCGCGGCATTGCTGCTTTTCAAGGTTTTGCCACTGTTGTTTAAGGGTGATTTTGTTTTCTTATTTGGAGATTTTCTTTTTTCTTTGGAGTTTATAGGAGAATTACAAATTGAAGACGCTAGAGGCGAAGTTAAGTTTGGTTGTGCAGCTGCCGAAGTTGATGAAGAGTTTTTACGTGGCGACAATTTAACTTCTTCATTGAAATTCAAATGTGTCTTTTTAGCATTGGCATGATGACCTAGGAAATTATTTGTCATATTAGGTGTACTAGAGGCATTTGCTGAAGTATAACAGGTAGAGCTATAGACAGAGGGATTAAGTCTGGCAGCATGAACTCTTAAGCTGGCCTCGTCGCACAATTCCACCGAAGAACAACTGTCTTCCTCATCAGCCGTAGTATCAATAACTAAGCCCTTTGAAACATCTTCTTCTTCAGATTTATCTTGGTCATCACTGGAAGGTGCTGGCTCAACAGCATTTACATGTGTTGAAATCAAGTGAGCCGCTGCTTGTAAACGTTTTTCGCCATATTCTTGTATGCCATGGACACAGGAATTGGAGGAACTTGGGGCAGAAGTCTCATTAAGCCTAATTTTGTCATTATAAGAAGCTGCCATAAAGGATAGTTTTGCTGGTAAAAGCATTTTGGAACCATAGAAAATGCGACCGTTTATGTACTGAAAATTATAGGTAATAAATTGTAAGGCACCAACAATATTTGATAAAGCTTACTCTTAACTGGCAGCTTTGTTGAGCTGGTTCGTCATTTGTAGGTAAATCTACAAAATCTGTTATATTTTCAACATATTCCCCAGAACGATTGCTTTGCTGATACTTGAGATTAATGTGTTCAGGCTTAGAAAACAATCTTTAATATACAAAATATAATTAATAATTTATGTAAGGAATCGGTAAAAAAAAATTACCTTTCTGGCGGTGTATTTTGGGGAAATTGTTGCATAAACCAATCAATCAAAAATTGATTACCTTTAAGCAATGGTAATATTTTTGTTTCTACTTTTTTCATGGTTACATCTGGGTCTTCGGCCAAATCGTTTAGGCAATTATATATTTTTCGTATTTGAGCCGGTTGTTTATTAAAATAAATATTTAGTTTATTGATGAAGGTGTTCATGTTATTGACCATGAAATGTTCAAAAAACTTTCCGATTTCTGCCGCCTCGGAGGGCAACAAAAAGGTAAGAAACACTTGAGCCAGCTCGGGATGGTCGGGTAAAAATAGTTTTTCCAATTTCTGTACATATTAGTAAAAAAAAAAATATAACAAAAGTAACGAAAAAGTTATATAAAAATCCTTTTGATATTACTTACATAATATAAATCTGACACCTTATCCTTTTTGGGATCAAACGATTTCAGTATGGCATTGAATTTTTTGCAGTCTTCTGGTTTATTGGCATTCTTAAAAGCCTCTTCAACTTTTTCATAGAAGTTGAAAGCATAAACTAGGCATAAGAAAATAAAAGCGTTAATAGAAAAATATAAATATTTCGGTGACTTCACTTACTAGCATCTTTACGATTAGCCTCCTCTGGCGTGTCGGGCAAAAGCATGTGTCTTAAACTTTCCTCTTGACGGTTTAATTTTCTTACCTGTCTCGCCGACGCTGCACTAGTATCATCGTCTGTATGCGAGTTACTGTTGCGAGTCCGTTTCAAATTAGAGGGACTGTTATTTGATGGCGAATTGGACATGTTGTTGGAATTTCTATTACAAAAACACTTTAATCCTTTCAAAAGATAAGTATATAATTCCAGGGCCTTGAAATGGCAATAATAGTGCTGTATTAAGGGATGATCTTTATATTTTAACAAGATTTTTTGCAAATACAAAGAATAAGTAGTAATTAGTTCACCACACCGTCGTCTCAAATGACGTTTCTCTCGATATGCTGTAGCTTTCTGTTTAATTCTTTTATGAAGTCTAAAGGGTTTGCTAAGCTTGTTAAACGTTCTTAGTTTTTTATTTGTATTTTTAGGACGATTTGAGCTATCATCATTCCCGACAGTTATTGGAGAAGAATATGATGGTTGATTTATGTCTGTGTGTGTACTATCATATACTGGTTGCAGACTTTTTGTTCTCCAATCAAAATTGTACGTAATAACAGGGCAGTCGGTATTTGTAGTTGTATTACTTAAGCTATTTTGAGTTAAATCAATAGTAGAATCGGGTAGGCTATTATTACTTGCATTGTTATTATTGGTAATCGTTGATTCAGAAACTCTTGAGGAGGATTCCGTGTTCTGAGATAAATTGACTTCTGAATAATCAATAGCATTCGAAGGTGTAGGAAAAGCTGTTGTTCTGGATATATCCAATCCGTTGCCATAAACGTAATTTACATTAATTGTCAATGATTGGGGATAATTTCTTTTAGTTGTTGGCTTAGAATTAAAAAATTTTTTTCGTTTTTCAGAAAAAGTATTATTTGTATCAATATCTGAGTGTGGGGTGTCACTTGATTCTACAGGATCATAATAAAGATTAGCGCTATGTAGATCCTGTCCTACAGCTTCTTTTACAAACTCTAAGTAAGAACTTTTAAAGGTTTCAGACACTTTTGTTGAAGATCTCTTACGCGATTTTTTATTTTGATCGGATTTAACTTTAGGCGTTTCGTTTTTCTAAAATTTTATAAAACAAGATATTTTAATAAAATATAAGTTATAATAAAAAGAAACAAAATGCAAATGTCAATAACAACTAAATATCCAAGCAGAAGACATCTCTGCTATTGTAAGAGATGACAAAAGTCAAAATTAGAAAAAAAAATGACATCATTCACAATAGCTAAACTTCTTTGTGAGATGATAACAGTGTTTACTAAACTTAAACTAAATAAAATTACTAAATAAATAATTTCTTTTCTTGCAAGAATTAAAGTAATAATAAAAAAAAAAAAAAGATTTTATATACATTCATCTTTTAATATTTAGTCCAACGTAAATATCAAATTTTTTAAATTAATAAATTAGACCACGTCACTAACTTTTTCTTGTAGTTTTGCCAGCAAGTCATCATCGGTCACAACTCTACGCACCATGTCAAAAGTTACGTTTAAAATTACTTTAACATCGGATCCTAAATTACCTTTTAAAGTTCTAAGTGTTCCTGAGGCTACACCGTTTACGGCCGTGCTAAAATTTGCTGCTGAAGAATTTAAAGTGCCTGCAGCCACTAGTGCCATTATTACCGATGATGGTATTGGTATTAGTCCCCAACAGACTGCAGGCAATGTCTTTTTAAAACACGGCTCTGTATTGCGTTTGATTCCCAGAGATCGTGTAGGTCAACAAGTTTAGTGTTCAGTTTTTTTAATGTCTTCTAGTAATTACTTTTTTTATTATAGATTTTTCTAATATTTTAGATAAAAATAAATGTCAAAAAACAAGGAAAATTTTTGCTTCATTCATAGAAAGTACAAGTGTAAGTCTTGTTTTTCGAAGGACAAATTTTAAAAAGAGAGGAGTACATACTCATTTAATTTCTCCTTTCTCTTCCACAAAAATAGTCTTAATTTTCGAGCCTTACTTAACCCAATAGGTAAACCATTATTCAGCATATTTATTTCATTTTAGATGATTTTGATAAATCTTGAAAACTAGAAACAATTTAACAAAATGGGTGTAGAATTGAATTAGGAGCTCCAAATAATCTAACAAACATTTTTAGTTGTTCGAGTCAAAAGGCTGACCTGAACTATTAAAATGGTTAACATATAATTTTGGTCGGTTTACTTTTCTGAATGCTTGTAGAGGCGTAGCAAAACGTAATATATAACTGATTTAAGTTTCAAATTTAACAATGCTTACTGTTATACAGGCCTGTTCCAAAAATCACTGATTTGAAATCACATAAAAAGTATTCTACAAACGACGATTTTTTAAATATCATAAGACTCGAGACTCAATTTGCTTTTACTTTCTTGAAAATTGAATAAAAATAAACTATAAAAGCCAGGGGTCTAATCACCGCACTCGATATCGAGTAAAATCTCTCGTAATTTTTCATTTTGGTATCGGCACTCGATATCGAATAAAAAGTATTGTAATTTCATTTCGAAAGGAAATGTTTTTAAACCGTGTTTTCTTGTTCACTTGTCGACATATTATTAATCTAATACAATTTGATATAAATTGCGATTTGATGACATGTTGAATGGCATAATTTGCTTACTTGACTCGTATCGAAATATTATTCGATACGATAGTTTACTCGATATAAAATGCGGTGATTAGGCCCCAGCTATTTTAAAATCACACTTGTGATTTCAAAGCGGTTTATAATTTGCAATCACGAGTTTATATAGACAGGCCTAATAATTTTTTATTGTTTGATTTCATTTAACTCTTACCTTTTGTAAATATGTTTGAAAAACTAATGGCAATTCTGGTATACGATCCTTGGGCGGTAATACAACATTATTTTCGAAAGTCCAAATTGGATCATGATCTACCGGTGGAGCTCTATTGTGCTCAAAAAAATACTAAAAAGGAACAAAAAATTACAATTTATTAATGAAAAGTTGTTGGCTGGGAAATGAAATCTTTAAAAGTTTTAATAATTAATTGAAAAATTATTACCTTAATTGGATTGTAGTAATCTACTTTTTGTAAATGCAATATATGATCCCAAATACGTCTATAAGATTTGCCACATACAGTATCCTTGGCCAATCTTCTGCAAGCCGCTCTCAAAGGGGTTGATTTAAGTGTAATTTTTTCCTTTCTTTCATAAATTAACTGCAAATGTTTTTCCAAACCCATGGCAATAAGATAGGCTTCGACGGGAGAAAATATGGGAATTGATGCATTGGTTGAAAAAGGCATTCTGGGTAAATACTGGGGATACATAAAAACGGGCGAGTTGAGGTAACAATCTAATATGCGTGGATGAAAACGAGGTATTCGTCGGCTGGGATGATGGCTAAATATAATATAAGATGAAGTTTGAGTATTAATTAGATTTGTGCCGCCAAGTAAATGAAATATTGTTGCTATGCCTTTCGGTGAAGACCGTTAACACTGGATGTCTGTTTGGTATGGTATGGTTAGCGAGCGCTCTTGATGTGAGAACATCATTAACAAGCCTCGACGATCTTTATCGAAAGGTATAACAACGCTAAGTATTTGGTTTTACTTTTGTATTTGTATATTTTTTCACTTACGTGACAATATTTTCATGATGTAAAAAGTTCATTAATTCAGTATTTTCTGGCGTATCTTGATCTAATTCCTTTTGCCAGTTATGTATAAGTTCTATAGCAGGCTGTAAATTCCATACTTGAAAATTTACATTATCTTTAGCTTTTTCTTGTAAATCTAATAATAGTTCTTTAGTTTTAGGTCCCAGTTTCCATAGTTCCGGATGGCAAGAGGTTTGCACAATGGCTTGTGTTAGCAGTTGTATATGAATTCTTAACTGCTGTTGCATTAAATCATACTGATACTGAGTAAAACCTGTATTTGTATTTGGTATAATAGTTTCTGAACTTTCTGTTGTGGTGCTGGAGATTTTGTTATCTTGAGCATGTTGTAAAGTTTTAAATTTATCTATATATTCAGCAATTATATGACGTCGAACAGATATATAATTACAAGCATTACTTTTTTTACTTAAACTGTTTGGTAACGTAGCAGTTTTAACTATATTGGAATTTTCAGTTGTTAGAGTCGTGGTAGTGTTTTCTTTATTTTCTGGATTATCTACAACTTTGGCTAGCTGAAAACAGTTTGGTTGTCCTGGCACAGGTACTGCGATCAATTGTAATTGAGTATTCAGTGAACTTGAAGATATAACTATTGTTTTGTTATGTGCATTTTCTGTATTGTTGTCGGATTGCGCTATAGGTATCAAGGTCATACTATCCGAGTTTAGGTTGTTGCATATGTTAATACTATTGTTGTTACTTTGTTTGTTATGTGTGGAAGGTGTCGACATAACATCTGGTCGAAAGGTATAGTCATGTGGGTTATTTGTTGATGTTATGACATTACATTCAGTTTGTGTTTCTACAACTTGTTGTCTGTCTATGTTACTAGTTGTGTCAGTCTGTGCTTCTTGCTGATGTTCTGTTAATTGTTGCTGTTTATTCTCAAAATTCAATCTTCGGGACACATTCAAACTATTTTCCCCTTGTTCTGGTGAGGTATTTGGCGTATTAAGTTTATCTTCTTGATGGCTTAGCAAAAATTTACGAGGAGTCTGTAAGTCTATGCTTTCCATGGATATTCCGTCTTCCATCATTAAACCATCATAGAGTTCAGCTACAAGTTCGGACAACTCTTTTTTCGATATATTGACATCTCTTAATTCCTCAGCATCAACTGTTGTAAGAAAAGCACACAGTAAAAAATAGTTTATAATAAAAAATGTACTTATAAAATTTCCAAAACTCCCTAAAGGCAAATCATTCACAAATAAAATTTCTTATATTTTTAGAGCTAAGATTATTTTTATTTTAGTTTATTGTATTACATAAAAAAAAAACTTTGTAAAACCTAATTATCTAAAATACATACATACATATATAGAGAAATATAATATTAAAACTACTGATCTAAAAAATGACTTTGATAAAAAATATAATTCTCAAACTGTTCATGAGTGCAAGATGTTAATAAACTTGTTCTTAATATTTTTTGTAAAGGAAATAGTCGCAAAACACTTGATGGTGAGGGAATGCAGGTGTTATAGCGGTAAAACATTTGTTTAATGGTGGGATATTTCTGCAAAGATGTTAATGTATTATCGCTATCTGCCAGATAAGTATCAATTTCTAATTTTAAAGAATTAGGTGCAGGATTATCTTCAGGTACTGTTTAAATAAAAGAATAAGTTTTTTTTTTAAATATTATACAATTGAAAAAAAAAAAACAAAACTTACTGTAATCTGTACAATCACCAAAATCGAAAAAGTCCGAAGCAGTTGTTATAGTTTGCATGTTGTTTTCTTGCTTGTATGTTGCTAAATTAGCATTAGCTTGTCCATCATGATCTTTATGATAATCTTTACCATATTTAAGTAGCAAATTTCTTGCTTGAAAATTTAAACATAATACTGAGTCCTGTAAGCCCATTAAAAATCTAGTTTTTACTGGCGGATAAGTAATGGCAGCTAAAATGGCTTCCGATTTTGTATCATTTAGTTCATAGTATAACTTAAAATCCGCCAATAATTGATCTTTCAATTTTATTAAGAGCTCGTGCAAATGTTTTAATTTTTTGCTATTGTGCAATCTAGTTAATTTCCATTTCAGTGTTACCAGAGTTGGCAAAAAACAACCATAGTAGTGATTTTGTGGCATATCTAGGAACTCAAATGCGGCATGCAGTGGTTCAAACACCTCCACAAGTTCATCCAAGTATTCGAGTTCTAGGTCAGAAAATGTAGGCTTTTCTAAAAAACCGCATATTTCGGATAGCTGGTTTTTGTTTAAGTGTAACTGTTTGAGCGAATTGTACAGAGATGTAAAAGAAAACAGATTGGGACGTGTGAGGCAACCATTTAAAATAGTTTCAACATTCTGTTTGAAGTGTGCACTGTTAACTGATTTCCATATGGAAAGACATCTAAAAATTATACAAACAAGGAGTTCAATAATTATTTTTAACGTGTTATACCTATTTAACTTACTTTTCTATACAAGCTTTATGTAAATGTCTAGTTTTCATGTCCAGATGATTATTAAATCCGCAGCCCCATATTTTGTTTAGCCTTAATATATCCAATTCTATGACATTCATTAGAGCCTCATTATTAAGACTTAGCAACTTTAAATTTTCTTGCATTTGTTTCAGTAAAGTACCATCTTCTGTGTTGTCTAAGGAATCAAAACCCAACGCTTCGTTGTTTATACCAAAATCCATAAAATCCGTTGCATAATTTTGTATATTTTTCGTCACAATGTTAACAATATATTTCTTTTGAAATCCATAACGCAACAAAACATCATTTTGTATAGTTTGTAAACATTTGCCTGCCTGAATGGGGCTACGTATACAAGCAAGTAAAGTAGTTTGTCTTTGATATTGTTCATCGATCCAATGACATGATAAGGCTAAATATTTGCATTCTCCAAACGACCAGACGTCCGATGTTAGACAAATGTATACTTTACTATTATTAAAATAATTGGCCAGCATTAATTGCTTGTATTTACAATCATCTCCAATAAGTTGATCATATTGAAAGGGGGTTTTTAATATTACGGGAAAATTCAGAAACTCAAATAGTTTCAGAAAACTGGCATCCTCTACTAATTTTAATGGTTGATTAGTAGCTATTAAAAATTGCAAAATATTATGATGGAGCTTCTCTTGTTGTTCTTGATGTTGCAAAATATTGCCCAGTGTGGTGGGATTTGTAGGATAAGGACTAGTTCGTAGGCCACAAAAAGATTTTTCGGATTTCCTTACTCTTGCCCCAGCCCCCAATTCTTGCTTTTGTTTCAGAAAGTTCTGATAGACCTCAGGATGGCGAGCCTTTAAATGGCATATAAAGTTGGAACTCACTTTAAGTGATCCCTTGATTTTAACACCGCAAGTATGACAGGTACATACTATACCAGTGTACTCCTTTTGATGATCTGTTTGCGCAATCTTAAAAAAGTGGATTGTAGATTGATGAAAGGTTATATGTATTACATACCATTGACTATTTTAAACTTACTGTGTGCTCTATATAAAAATATTTTCCGGAAGCAAACAGTATTCTATTACCCAGCCTTAAGTGAAGTGAAATATTATCACCATCAGGCGTCTTTACAGTAGTTAATTCTCCTACGCTATCATTTATTTGGCTAGAGTCATGCTGTTCTTCATCTTGGTAATAACTTCAAAGAACAATTTAGTTAATTACTCTGCTTTATAAGTATAGCGTTGGTTAATTACATTTTTTCTTAAATACTTACAAATTACTATCGTCAAACTCATTTTTCACTTGAAATTCCTCCTTAGTACACATTTCATTAATAAAAGACTTCCAATCGTATATTTTTAATAAAATATGTTTATAAAACTTAATTTAATTGCAATTTCACTAAAATTATTTTTTTAATTGTAAATCAGAAAATTTTCTTTTAATTAAGACAGCACTATTGTGAATAATAATTAAGCCACAAACATAAACAAACATTTTAAGGTTGCCAGGGTGTGTAAGGAAATAATGCCGTAGAATACAAGGTACTAATTTATTAAGCGATTTCAACAAGGCAGTTGATTTATTTTATGTAAGTTTACATATGCATGTATGTATATACTAAACGTGAGCATAACACGTCTTGTCCGGTGAAATCAGGTGCACAGATTTTTGCACTGTTTGCTCTCTTGTTCTCTGTATTTTGCTGTTTAGTAATATTCGACTACACATACAATCAATATTTGCGTTTCAAAAACATGCAATACTGTCCACTTTTTAACATCTTGCGCTCACGTTTAGTATATACAGCTTAGTTTTGGTTGTCAAACTATATTTAAATAAATCTTTAAAACATCATTATAGCCCGTTCAGGCTGCTACGAAATTAATTAAAATTTCAAATTAATTTCAAGCTGAAAATCTTGACCCTACAAGAAATTGATGATCGAAACTAACACATACACCAAAACAAAAAAAAAAAAAAAAAAAAAATCAAATTATGTATGTTGTTTGACTTTTGCTTTATTTTTTTATTTTGCCCTTAAGAATGTTATGGGAAGTTTATCATAAGCAATGATGATAAAATCCAGTGGCTATCCAATGACTGTCACTGTTCTTGTAGGGAAGTGTTCGTTTGACATTTGTGTTTTTTTTTTGTTTGTTTAAAGAGAAGTACCACTCAGGCAGTTAATGCCTACATTAACTGTGGTACTTCCTTTGGAAAGGGATAGTAGTAGATGAGACAGATGGTTAGTGATAGTAAAACTTTGATTCTGGCAACACTGCAATTGCACGTTATGATTATTTTTAGAACAGTATTGCAGCGCCTCTGGTGTTATTTAGGCGAATTAGTTCGAAGCTAGCATAGCCAATTTATAATTATTTTACTTCGCCGGCGATTTAGTGCTATGTGGTAATACCGGCGAAGGAGGGCGCTGTGATATGCATTATTATAAAGAAAAATTAATACATATCAGCAACATTGATGTTGCCACGGCTGAGATTTGAACTCGTGACCATTGCTTAGTAGTCAACGTGCCAACCACTTAAGCTACAACACCCTCAGCTTAGTTTCACAAACAGCTGATCATGCTTAGTTACATTTGTACAATTTTATTCTTTTGAAAAAAGCTTTGTACAACACTTTCGTATTATTTTAGGAAGTACACGAATATTAAAAAACTCTACAACAAAATCTGCGTATAATTATGTACAGTCGAATTCGGTTAGGCGCACACCGGTTAAAAGAAAAAATCGCCTTATTGAAATTAAAAATTGTTAACTATTAATTTTTTTGAATAATATTTTGGAGGCAATGATAAAGCTTCAAGTAAAATAAATGATCTGGAACAAATATTGTGTTAAGGCAATCCAACAAAAAATAAATAAAAGTAAGTAAAAGTTATTAAATTCATATTGGTATCAATAAATCGCCAAAACCTACGTTTTTATATGGCATTCTTAAATCGACAAAAACTATAAAATTATTGTAAACTAGATGTGCCCGCCACTTTGTCAGCGTCCTTGCAATATTTTGTTCGATTTGGCTTTGAAAGCAATCCACACTAAACCCCTTACTTTTTCAGTTATGGTTTATGTATTTACTATATAAAGGTTCTCATCCCTTCTAAAGTAAGTAAATACATAAACCATAACTGAAGCACCGTTTGGTTTAAGCATATCGGTTAGTGCTCTCTTTATGGTTTATGTATTAACTTTATATAAAGGGATTCATTCTTACTAAAATAACTACGTACTTTCACTGCTTTTTCTCCACTTTTTATTGAAAATAAAATATTTTTTTTTTTGCGGAAAAAAAGTATGCTGTATTGGAATCAGGATACTAAGTCAGCTCCTCCGAAAATTTTGTTAAAATCCATCAAGAAGTTTTTACGTGATGTGAATACAAAGAGAAACACAGACAGACGGGAAATGTTATTGTTATTCGGGTATGTTCTGTAATCGGAAACCGAAGGAAATTAAAATGGAATAAATTTTTAATGAAAAATATAACTTGATTCAATTTCATTCGGTTTCGGATTACAGAACATACCCGATTATTTTCTTATACACATGTATTTTTGTTTTCGAATTTCTTTTAGCCCTAAAACAGGTATGGTAATTTTTGCATTTTTTTCAATTATATTAGTATCCCCGCTAACTGTTAATCTTATATCAATAAATCAATTATTTGAGTTTTAAAAAACTAATACTGTCGCTTATAACTAAGCTAATCAAATATAAGAAATTATCCTTGCTTTTCGTAAAATATATATAAGAGATAATAGCATACCTGTTACTTTTTCAGCAGCAACATACTCTGGATCATTAATTGGGTCATCATCATCCCCCACTAAACTGGCATCTATAATATAAAGTTTGTTGTTAAAAATATAATAAATTTTTTTTAGTGATTTCTTCAATTATTACTTAGTGGTTTTGTAAAGTCATTTAAAAACTGCATCCAGTCTTCGTCCATAGGTTGTAAGTCTGATATTTCTAAATGATCTTCTACATCGGGCGGAACAAATTCCGATTGCAAATCTTCTATAGTAGTTTGTTCCAGACAAAACTTGGATCTTGTTCTAGCGGCTATACGCAATTCTTCGGATAATTCATGAGATTTTTTACTTAAAGGCACTTTAAAGCAACCATCAATTGTTAATTTAACGGGTGAGTCCTCATATTGGCTGGCTGGTGTTTGTGGAGTACGGGGATTTGATTCTAAATCGGAAGCTGTGGTGTTGGGATCTTCGTCAGACTGAAATGCAAAAAAAAAACAAAGTTTTCGTATTTCTTTTATATACCTATACTAAGTTCAAACAAATACCGCAAAATCTTCCTCTTTAAAAACATACTCCTCGTCTTCTTCATCCGAACGCAAATCCTCTCTAATTAAGGACGCTATTTCTGGTTCAGATTCTTGATTTTTAATTGAAGGTAATTTTAAAAATGGTGTTTTGTTTAGTTCTCGTGCTTTTGATCTTGTAAGTTTAGGTACTGATTTTGTTTCAGTTATAATTATTGCTCTCTGTTCCTCATTCGTTTGCTTTTCTTTGGCCAATTCATTTTCAGCTTTAAGAGTTACTAAAGCTAAAATGTGCTCATTTTTGACAAATTTCTGAAATAAAATATATTTAATTTTGTATAAAAAATTTAAATAAAGTCTTTGGTACATGGAGTAACTTCATCATTTCATCATGAGTTAAGGAGTTTTTACGGGCTACTTTACGTAGTTGTGTTTCCAAAGCAGCAGCATCTTCAATGTCGCAATCTTCAAGTTCAGATTCTAAATCACTAAAGCGTACTACATCACAACGTTTCCTTAAATAATATAATTTAAATTATTATTAATGCGATAGTAATTATATTTTTATATCATGACAAAAAAGTTGTCATAGCACGTTAAGGGGTTAATTCGGTACTTTTCGGCACAAACAATATAAGAATTTAATTATTTGCATTTTTTTTAAATATGCCAAAGAAAATTTAATAAAACTACCTTTTTCTATATTTTCCTGCACTACTACTGCCACTACAGTGGCTTAATGAAGGACTTGTGCCTGTTGTTATGTTGCTGTTGCCATCTTCGCATTGCGATACTGCTAGGGAGTCTTTGTCACTATTACGCTTTTTTGCTTGATTTTGTGGCATTTTATATACAATTTTTATTCAAATTTCCACTGTTTAAATATTTTACTTTAAAAGTCTTTTACTTAGCAAATCTTTGCATTTCTCAAGTCTCAAGCTTACATGTTGTAAACAATACAGAAACAATGCAAACTGCAGATGTTTTATAGAATTAATTAACAATAGTTATTTGAAAGGTAGCATTTACAGGCCGATTTTACACTATAATATAATAACAAGACATATTGCCTATTGTGAATACGTTAAGAAGTGCTTAACTGTCAATGGGGTGGTTGTGTTTTTTATCCGGCATTTATTAGTTAGGAAAACTCAGCAAATATTTTCTCAACAATAAACATTTTTGATTTTTACAAAAAGGTTGTAAAATTAAACGTAAGCTTTATTTATTTTCTTGCTTTGTCATAATGCTTTTATACTTTATATTTCAGTTGTTAAACTTGAATTAAAAGACAAAATTTACTACGATGACTTATTCAGAAGCTGATGTGGTGCTTTTTAGCATATTGGGTTTATGCATTTTAGAAAATTTATTTGAAATTTATTTATCTTTACGTCAGGTGAGTAATATTGCTATAAATCTGCCTAAATTATGAGATTAAAGTTTGTCTTTGATTTTTAAGAACTAATTTTGATGTGAGATTTAGTGTTAGAAAATTCCTCAGTAGCAGAGTTTTGTTAGTAACAAAACGCGTTTTTTTTGTACATATTTTTGACTCTTTCAAAACTTATCTTTACAGGTTAAGGTTTACAAAAATGCCAAAGAGGTACCGGCCGAACTTATAGAACATATGGACAATGAGACCTTTCACAAGGCACGTGTTTATGGTTTGGACAAAGAAAATTTTGGCATTTTCAAAGATCTCATAATGGACGTTTTAGTCGTTCCCTTGGAATTATATTTTGGTCTCATCGCGGTACTATGGCAATATGCGATACAAGTGGTGCAGAAATTGAATTTGAATGCTGAAAATGAAATCGTGGTTAGCTGTTTCTTTGTGCTCATCTTAAGTCTTTTCGGTTACGTAAAAGATCTGCCCTTTAAGATTTATAGCACTTTTGTGTTGGAGCAAAAACATGGGTTTAATAAGCAAACCCCAGGTTTCTTTGTATGGGATCAAATTAAGGGTTTGCTAGTCAGTAATATTTTATCGGTGGCTTTATCGGCTGCTCTGGTTTTTATAGTGCAGTGGGGTGGTAAATACTTTTTCATTTATTTGTGGGCTTTTGCTGGTATAATATCCTTAGTCTTACTAACAATTTACCCCATTTTTATTGCTCCGTTATTTGACAAATATACACCCTTGGAGGAGGGAGAATTAAGAACCTCGATAGAAAAATTGGCTGCATCTTTGAAATTCCCTCTTACCAAGTTGTATGTGGTAGAAGGTTCCAAACGCTCTTCCCACAGCAATGCGTATTTCTATGGTCTCTGGAATTCCAAACGTATAGTATTGTTCGATACCTTGCTGCTGAACAAAGGACAAAAAGATGATGCTGACATCAAAAAGGAAGACAAGGGCAAAGGCTGCACCAATGAAGAAGTATTGGCTGTTTTGGGCCATGAATTGGGTCACTGGAAATTGGGTCATGTAACAAAAAATATAATTATTATGCAAATAAACTTGCTGCTATTATTCTTTGTATTCAACTATTGCTTTAAATATGCTCCCTTTTACGAAGCAGTTGGTTTCCCTCCCAATGTACGTCCTATATTAGTGGGACTTTTCATTGTACTCACCTATGTCATGGCTCCTTACAATGCTATACTCGGCTATGCTATGACAATGCTGTCCAGACGTTTTGAATATCAAGCCGATGAATTTGCCCAAAAGTTGGGCTTTACCGAACAATTGCAGAAGGCTTTGATTAAACTTAATTTGGATAATTTAGGTTTCCCCATACACGACTGGCTGTACTCATCTTGGAATCACTCCCACCCCACTCTATTGCAGCGCATGCATAGACTTGAGGAACTGGAAGAAACTAATAAAAAGACAAATTAAATTTTATTTTATATTGAGTTTTTTCTTTTAATACAACTCAAAATTGAGTGAAAATGAATATTTTGTTTTTTTAAGCTGCACTAATTTTTCGTATAGAAATTTTGTTTAAATAAAACTTATTGTAATAACAAAAAAAAAATTAAGTTTTAAAGTATTTTTATTCAAATACTCGTTGTTCGAAATCATGATAGTTTAAATTTGGTTGTCTACGAAACGTTGAGTTCATATGCTACACACTTTAACGGACAGCGCCAATGTTGTAATGGTTTAATCATTCCATTCGAATTTGTCCGCTAAACTATAAAAGAGTCCATCGAAACAACCGACCGTGTATAATGGGTTCAACATGATTATTGTTGACATAAGGAAACAGCCATTTTATTCTAAAGTTTTATTATTTCAACTATAACTCGCCAAGTAGATTGATTTTCAATTTATTTGAGTTAAAAATAAAAATCAGGAAAATTAAAAAAAAAAAAATAAATTAAATTAAAAAATAATTGTCTTGAAATATGAAATTATGCCAGTCACTTTTATAATGTGTCCCCAGCCACCAACAACAATATTTCTGAAGTAATTATAGAAAAAGGGTTACGGCATGCGCATGATTTTCCGTTAGATGACGTAGTTCGCCCATTGTAAGGGTTGCCTAGTATGTTATTAACATATAATTTCAAACAATTACGTGCAAATAATTGTAAGTAATATGTAAAAATTGGCAACCCTGCAATTAAAATCTTAATTCTTAGACAATCAGAATTATTAGCCAATAGGAAGACAGTTTCGTGACGTCATTGGCCCAACATGCGCCAAGATATTTAGTTTTATAAGAACAAATTATTTAGGTCTGCTAGTTTAAGTATACATTTTTTTTCGGAAATTGTGGTTCATTTCCGGAAGGTTTAATCGCAATGTTATGTTCAGTGAAAATGATAATTTTTGGCTTAAAGGGTTGAGTGAGAAAAATCCTCGAGAGATTCTCTAGGCACAGCTTAATCCGCAAAACATCACTGTTTAGTGTGCTTTATAAAGCGGTGGACTTGGTTCTTACTTTATTAAAATTGATGTCACCGAAAATGGTATACGGAGAATTCTAAAGAAGACTTCTAACTTTATGGGTCACTTTTGGATCACCTTCGTTCCTCAATGATTTCTGATACTTAGTTTACAACTAGTTTAGTGATAGTTAGTTTACAACTAGTTTACTATAATTAAATCTAACTTTAGACTGTGGTAATTTAAGACTGTCGGCTGTTAACTGCCGACCTTCTTCATCACAGCCAAATCCTTCGTAATTGCTTACAATTGTCTAAGGCTAAATTTCCTCATAGCATCCACATTTAATATTGGTCTGCCCGAAAAACCTAAGCCAAATGCTAGTCAGTTCCGGAAATTCACACACAATGTGCGCTACCTACCTATCGTCTTGTTCGATTCTCATCACGATACTTAATGAAAAGTCCATAACCTATCACTGATGCAGTTATCCAGCTTAAGGTTTCGCGAATATATTCTAGCAAGTTTTTGGAAATCCTGCCTAGGAGCTATTACCTCGGGAGCGCCTTTAGAGGTGAACCCATCTACCTTTTACAGGGTACCACTGTCCACCTTTTTCGGCCAATAAAACCGGAGTTTTTAGAAACTAAACACACTCACACCTCTTCCAAGTCTTCCTATTGGATTCTCATGGTTCTGTTTGATTTTATCAAAATTATAATTTATTAAATTCACAGTAACTGAAAGATGTCCACACACACAGAGCTTCATATGCACAGGAAAGTCTATATTAACATTGTAGATCGATAAATATTCAGAGTTCGCTCGACTCAATTTAGCTAGCTTCCTAAAAGGGGACAAGCAAGGCATATTTAACAAGGTGACTGCACAGGGCGGAGCTAATATTAAAGAGAAATTTTTAAATTTTTTTTATATGGAGTTTGACATTAATCAGGTTTTTTAAGAGAGAATAATATCTATTTTAATGTCAAAATCCATATAAAAAAAATTCAAAAAATTTTTTGCTCAAATTTCCTCTCCCTTACGCTATCACCTTGTTAAATATGCCTTGGGGACAAGGCTTAAAAGTTAAACTTCTGACAGTATATTCTTTTAAGCCGAGATATTCCCTTTTTCCTGCGGCTGACGTTACGTTGCTGATATATGTATGAGAAAAAATAGCGACTTTGGAAAAAATGTCAAGCAAAATTGCTGAAATACGCTTCTAAATGCTGGAAAAAATGAACAAATATTTTAATTTTAGAATGTGCTAGATCCGAGTCAACCGCTGCTTCCACATGCCTGAAAAAGTATTCAAATACTAATGGCATAAAGTTATCCTTCTATTCTATTGTAGAATTTAAAAATTGTATAAATTAAAAAAACACGCTTCATAGACACAACTGGTACCTTTTATTACTGACCGAAAAAATCTAAACTCATAACGTAACTCATAATCAGCAAAGAAAGAGCAGAAAAATCATATTTCTAAAACCAAAAAAATCAACTAGAATTAAAGAAATGATAAAATCCATAAAAATGAGAAAAGTATTAAGTCAAGTGTAAAAACAGCAAAGTTAGCAGAATGACTGAATGTGAATCGAGTTCGCTGAAGGCAGCAAAACAGCAAGCAGATTTCATAAATTATACCTGTTTTACTTGTTCATTTAAAAATACATTCACACACACACTTGTGTTTGCATAAGTTAAACACAGGATATTTAAACCTTTAGTGGGCACCGTATGCTTGGTGTATTTAAGGATTAAAAATTTGCGCTGACATTTGGCTTGGCAATGATACAAAAGATTTAATATAAATCATAAGAGAAATGTATAAATGAATATGAACTTTGGTTACCAAACATAATAATTTTACTTTTCTTGTTTTCTTTCTTGATTTTTGGCCTTCGATTTATTTTTTTTTTTCATTCAGCAAAAGATATTTATTTATATAAACCTTTGCAAGACTTATTGATATAGAAAGAGAGTCTTAAAATTAACGCAAAATATAAATTTTCCTCCAAGCAACCCTAAAAGACGCAAAAAACCAATAATAATTAAGATACCAAGGCGAATCCATACCAGGTGGAGTCGATAGCCCAGCTGATTGTTTTTTTCTCTCCTTTTTTTGCTAGTCTTGTCAAAAAATACATTGTTTCATATCTGCTAGTCTAATATCAAAGTTGTTGTTTGGTATGGTATGAATTCGCCTTGTAAGATACCAAAGAAAGGAGACCTGACTTGATATATCCAAAAAATTATACACCTGGATAGATAGTGACGCACTGTGAACATTTCAGATAGGGATTTTAAAAGAATAATCATGAAAAAAATGACATACCGTTATTTTTGCACCGAGAAAAATATGTATTGGATGTGTAACTTAATTTGATGTCCCCTAGTGTAGTTATAAAGGGTGGTTTAATTTTAAGGGCCGATGTTGATTATGCATAAAACAAAAATTATTTAGGAAACTATTGTCATTTCGTTTTATTTTGATAATATTGATATGGTTCAATTATGTATGGAACAAAATATAAGCCAACCTCGGCGACACACCTCCATCCGATGCTGCAAATTTTCGATGACGCTGAGGCATAATTGAGGTTCTATGCCGTTCATGTGCCGAATTATCTCATCCTTTTGCTCTTGAATTGTTGCTGGCTTAACGACGTACACCTTTTCCTTCCAAATAACCCCAAAGAAAGAAGACCAACGGTGTCAAATCACATGATCTTGGCGGCCAATTGAAATCGCCACCACGTGAGATAACACGGCCAATGAATTTGTCGCGCAAAAGAGTTATTGTTTCGTTAGTGCGTGCCACTCGCTGGACGGTGCGTCCGGTTGAAATTACATATCGTCCACATCTATATCATCCAATTCGGTCCATAAAAAGTTCGTTATCATCTCACAATAGCGAACACCATTCACAGTAACTGCCTGACCGGCCTCATTATGCAAAAAATAGTACCGCCAGCCATAAACCGCACCAAACAGTCACTCTTTGGGGGTGCATTGGTTTTTCGACAATTACTCTTGGATTATCATTCGCCCAAATGTGTCAATTCTGCTTATTGACGAATCCGCTGAGGTGAAAATGTGCCTCATCACTGAAGATGATTCTCTTCGAAAATTGATCATCCATTGTTGCCATTTCTTGTCACCATTCTGAACATTGATGACTTTTGAAATTACCATGGTTCAAATTGAATTAGTCTGAAATTGAGAAATGTCAAATTAAATGCAGAAAAAAACTTGACGTCTAGGTGTGATTCACATTCAACATCGGCCCTTAAAATTTAACCACCCATTACTTTCTTAAATGTTACAGCGCAAATGTTAAAATTTGTTCTTCTTATTAAAGTATGTGGAAGTTGACGAATGCGGGGTATAAAAATTTTATTATGTCATGATTCATAATCATGCCTAAATACTGAGGAACTGCAAAAACTATAGACAGACATTTGACTAGAAGACAAAAGGGCGTAAATATCTTTTTAACCGACTTCAAAAAAAGAAGGAGGTTATCAATTCGTCTGAATGTTGCTTTATTTTTATGTTTGTGCCCGCAGAACTCAGTCATTTCTGAACCGATTTTAAAAATTAATCCTTTATTAGAAAGGAAATGCTTACAGATTGGTCCCATTTTAAAAGATTTTCAGAATTTTGAAAATTAAAGGGTGTCCCCATACGTGTATTTTACGTGTATTATGAACCGTAAAGGCCACCTTTTTAAAATTTTAAAAAACTGCATGTCATTATAGCTGCCAAAAACAGAACTTAATAAAAAAATAAACTTAAAAATTAAAGGGTGTACCCATATGTGACGTCAATTCAAATATATGAACCATTTGAACCATTATAGACAATCACTTGAAAATTGGACAGAATTTCCAATATTTATAATCAGAAATTAAATATTTATAATTAGAAGTTAAAGGGTATCCCCATAGTTGATGCAATTTGATGTATATTGCAAAACTTTTGAACCGTAACAGAGAGACGGTTGAAATTTACAAAGAACCTGTATATCTAAGTCCTTTATAACATCAAGTATATAATTTAGATTTGGAAAATAAAGGGTGTCCCCATAATTGATATAATTTTACCTATCTAGTTGATGTAAATTGATGCATATGGCCAAATTTTGAACCGTTTTAGACAGACATTTGAAATTTACAAAGAATCTGTCCTTTAAGATAAGTGTTTAATTTAAAATTGTACATTAAAGGGTGTCCCCTAGGTGACATTGTTTAACCTGTATGGCTATATCTTTGGAACCGTTACTTTTTATTACTGTGTCAGTAATAATAAGTGTAAAAAAATAAAGGGTTTCCTCATATCTGACGTAATTTGTCGTATATGGCTTTATCTGCTGAACCGTTGTGGATAGACATTTAAATGTACAGAACGTATATTACTATGTCTAAGTTTTTTTTATTTAATTTCGGAAGATAATTCAATATATAAAAATGAAAAAAGAAGAAATTTCGTTAATTTTAACTTCAGAAAAATTATTTTTTTTATATTTGTGGCAATATGTTTGCGGTCAATTTCGGTGTGTTGTGCAAATTAAATTTAAGTGAATAAATAGATTTAATAGATTTTACACTATTAGCGATTTGGAAGAGTTATAGTTTCGTGGAGAAAATAAGAAAAAAAAAAAAATTAAAAGAATATCAAATGCCCGCAACAGGAACTGAAAGCCTTATTAGCTTATTCCTCTTAAAACAGGAATAAAGGTAATGAGGCATTAATGCTATGCAGTTTTATTTTCAGATTTTTTTACAGATTTTTATCTTATTATTTAATTAAAATTAAAAATTTAATAAAAAAACAAGTAAGAGTGCTATATTCGGCCGTGCCGAATCTTCTATACCCTTCACCACGGTGATTTTATTTATACAGACATGTACAGCATTATCCATATTGTTGACTCTTTACTTAAATAAAGTCATATGAGAAAAAATCATTATTCATGAGTTAAAGAAATAGAAGACAAATGAAAACAAATTCCGTTTGCTACAATTGTCGCCGTGTTGTCAGCTGCTTAATGATATTGAAGCCGACAGCTACATCGTAAACTCTGACATTGTTGTAGAAATACTTATTTTACATTTATAAAATTAAATAACTTTTTCAAAAAATTATAAATATTTTCTCCAAAACTTTTTGTTTGTATATGAATTTGTAATTTACAATTTTGTGACATTTTCTTTTGTTGAATAAAATAGAAATTAGTCTAAGTTGACGACAGCCACAACGGTGGCCGTGTAGCCATGTAGCTTTGCTGACTTCAAAATAATCGTTTTATTTTTGACAGTTTGTAGTCGGTATCCTGATGATATCTATGTGTTTAATGCACCTAGGTTTTAAAACTGAGATATCATCTATTTAAAAATCAAACGCATTAAAAAAAAATATGTTACTCTATATACACACATACATACATACATATGTATATTCTTAATATTAAATATATGTTATGTTAGAGTCTTGATTTTCATTTTCAAAGAAATATTGAAATTTTTGTTTTAATATTTCGAAAATTGTGTGTAAAAATTTTTTCTAAAAATATTTTTTTAAAAATTTTTTGTAAAATTTGATTCGAAAATTTTTTCGAAAATTTTTTAAAAAACTTTTTTTTCGAATATTTTTCTTTAAAATATCTTTTTGAAAATGCCTTGTGAATTTTTTTGTAAATATTTTTGAAAAAAAATTTTTAAATTTTTAAAAAATTTTTTTTTTAAATTTTATTGAAATTTTTTTTGTTAAATTTAGGACCTTTCTGCAATCTGTATTGAGTTAGAATGGTCAGACTAAAGCAAAAAGAAATCCTTACAAAAAAAATTTCTTCATATTGACACATGGGGGCTCCTTTTAATTGCTCCTATTTATCAGTGGGTACCCTGTGGGTCGATTGGCTACCTCTATGTGTATTGCTTTCTATTAAGGTCTCTAATACAAATCAAAGCAGAAAAACCCTACCAATCTAAAAACAAACAAATATCGCCCCTCGCAGGGGGTTATTGATCCCCCGAGATCTGTATGCACTCCTTGCGATCTACCTGTCGCAGTCTAATATTTATTTGACAAAAAAAAGCACAACAGAATCATTAAAACCGGTAAAAAAATTAAAAAAAAACGTAAAAAAAATATAGATGGGCTTGGTTTTTGGCCCGCAGCCTCCAAAGGAATGATCCGATGTTGCTGAATTGCAATACCAAAATTTTCGAAACTATACCTAACAGATTGGTGTGCTTAAATTTTTTGTATCTCTTCTGGTGCCTTGGCAAAAGACATTACAACACTAACACGGACAGACGGATAGCGGACATCGCTTAATCAACTTCTCTATGTATAATGATCCAGAATATATATACTTTATGGGGTCGGAAATGAATATTGTAGAAATTACACACGGAATGACAAACTTACATATACCCTTTCCACCTGTGGTGAAGGGTATAATAACCAATAATTTTAGTTAATTTAAATTATTTTTTTGTCAAATCTGCACCCTATAAAATAACGAAAAATAAAGTCATATTAAAGAAATTTCTTCAATAGAAGAAAAAGTGGAGAAAAAACAGTGAAATTAGTCCGATTTGTTTTAATCGATTAAAAGGTACTGAATACTGCGCAACAGATGGCGCTTTTTTTTTAATAATTAGTAACCCATTCATTTTCTGTCTGTCTTTTACAGAGCTTAACAATAATTTTTAGAATATTATATAAATTTTAGAATTTTATCCCGGGATGAGTACCTTTATATAAAGAAAATACGTAAGAGTCTAGACAGAGTTAGTATTTAATAAGCGACAAGAGCATCTTGCCAATGACATCAGCAATAAAAAAGCTGGCTTTCGTCCTAACAAATCTGGAATTGAACACATGAAATGGCGTTCGACATCCTAAACCATTATGCCACATAGAACGCACTTTGTTGCAACATAACATAAAGAAAACTCATATCCCTTATTGTCACACTGTACAAGAATGCAACCTGCCGCGAGGAGAATGTACACGAGGATATAAATGGATTTCCATTGGAGTAGGAGGACATATTTTCTAGGGAAGCCAAAACCACTTTTATTGGGAAATAATATTATGAATATAAATATATAGTATATTTTTTAAAAATTCTGGGGGCAACAGCAAGTCCGATGTTTTCACCGAATACTATTTTTTTTTGGCCAATTATAATCATGGGCAATTGAAATCGAAATACGAAGACGGAAATGGAGGTGAATCAATGTTTTGCGTAGACCACAATCCGAAATAACCAGAACTGCAACTGACTGGAAATCCCAAGGCAGAATCTTTCCACATTATTTATTGCATATTTCTATATCTATATATTCTATATAAATATAATAAAATAGTAACTCATTTCCGTCAGTCTGTCTGCTTTTCATTTGTGTTCGCATCACGTAAAAACTACTGGATGGATTTTAACAAAATTTTGTGTGGAGGTACCTAAGTATCCTGATTCCAATTTAGGATACTTTTTTTTCTGAAAGATATCTCATTTCCAAGAGAAAGTGGAGAAAAGGCAGTGAAAAACGCAATTTCCGGTTTAAAGGTACCGACAATTTTTAATTTTTCTTAAATTTTACAATTTTATCTAGGGATGGATACCTTTATATAAATCAATTACATAAATTATAACTGTAGGACTATAACAGTAAGGCCCATTATTATAACTTGCCTTTAGCTAAAGTTAGGATTTTGTTGGAGCGATAAATAGTTGTTCATTATTAAAAGTAAGCTAAAAACCACTTTTAACTATCACGTACTATAAGGACAATTTATAGCAATGAGCATTATCCTCATTATTATAGCGAAAAACTACTTATTACTCCAAAATAATCCTAACTTTAGCTAAAGGCAAGTTATAATAATGGGCCGTAGAGTCTTAAAATTGGTGTGGAATAATTTGAAAGCAAAATCGAGCATAATATTTTCAGGACGCCCACGATGTGGCGGGCACAGCTAGTCTAGTCTTTTTTATAAGTGACAGTATACTTAAACAAAAAAAAAAAAAAAAATAAGACGAAGGTGATGAAAGTTATGAAAGTGAACGCTATATGCAACAGACCATTCTCTTCAAAAATATCCAACTCCAGGAAAGTCCACAATTTTACCGATTTAAATGACACTGTAAGCTCTGCAGCACGTATTTTTTATAAACGTGATATATCAGACACTATTTATCGTAACTGTTTAATAATAGAATTTTATATTATACAAGCTGTCATCATATTTCGATTTTGCTTTGAAAGTCAAAATCCATACCAAATTTTAAGACTCTTACATATTTACTTTATAACAAGGTACCCATCTCTGATAAAATTATAAAATTTATAAAAAATTCTTAAATTCTAAAAATTATTGTTATTGTGTTATTGTTATTTTAATAATATTGTAATTCCACCAAGTAAAAATACAAATCAAATACAAATTTTATTTAATTGGCCATTTGGCAGTAAGTAGTTCATATTTTGTCATTATTTTAAAACAGTGCGATCTGTTACGCACCCGTGTTTAAAATATCCTGCTTTCAATTCATATTTTGTCATTATTTTAAAACAACGCCATCTGTTACGAACCCGTGTTTTAAATATCCCGCTTTTAATTCATATTTTGTCATTATTTTAAAACAGCGCCATCTGTTGCGCACCCGTGTTTTAAATATCCCGCTTTCAATTCATATTTTGTCATTATTTTAAAACAGCGCCATCTATTGCGCAGCCGTGTTTTAAATATCCCGCTTTCAATTCATATTTTGTCATTATTTTAAAACAGCGTTATCTGTTGGGCAACAGTGTTTCAAATATCCTGCTTTCAATTCAAATTTTATCATTATTTTCAAACAGCGCCATCTGTTGGGCAAAAAAATATTCCGCTTTCAGCAATAAAAGATGCCTTAAAGTATGCAGTACATTTAAATCGGAAAAAATCGGCGTAGTTTCGCTACTTTTTCTCCACTTTTCCTTGGATATTTTAGTGAAAAAAAGTATCCAATATTGGAATCAGGATACCAAGGTACCTCCTTACAAAACTTTGTTAAAATCCATCTAATTTCACTGTTTCCATCTATAGACATAATAAAACAGTAACTCATTTCCATCACGTAATAACTCCTGGATCACGTAATAATTCCTGGATGAATTTTAATAAAATTTTGTGAGGAGGTACCTTACTATCTTGATTCAAATATAGGAAATAGTGAAAAAGTTGTGAAAGTACGCCATTTTACCGATTTAATGGTACTGTAAACTTTGCAGCACCTTTTGTTTTCTGCAATAATTAGAACTTTATAAAAATTTTAGAATTGTATCCAGGGATGGGAACCTCTATATAAAGGAAATATATAAACCATATAACTCAAGCGCTATAAAATTTTGTGTGGATTACTTTCGAATCAAAATGGCACAAAATATTGTCAGGACGCCCACCACGTGGCGGGTCATATATGTACATATGTAAGTCTTTGTTGTTTTTAAGGCGATATAGGTAGCGAATCAACTAGTGTAATATATAGTAATTTATTTCAAACCAGCATTTTGCTGTTTAATTTGTCTCAGAAGTTAGCAGTTTATCAATTTGTTGAGGAAATTAAGTGTTGAAATGATGTGTTATCAAATCCTTATTTTAAATTTTTATACCCATTTTTATAATAAAAAATATACTTGAAATTTATTTAAAAAAAATTGTTCTAAAATATAATTCAAGTAAGTTTTAGTTATTGTAAATATGAACATTAACATTTAGTTCAACTTAGTAAATCATTGTCTAACATTAATTTTCTATTAAATTTCTATTTTATTAAAATAAAAAGGAAAATGTTTAAAACATTTTTAAAGTCCTATTACTTGAATTTATATAAAATTCTATGTTGTTTAGAGAGGGAAAAAAACGTTTTTTTATTTTCTATCCTTCTATTGTTTTCTGCATATTATTCGTATTACACTCATGCGAGCATTTATTTGTCAAATGAAATATTTTATGAATATTTTAACATTCATGTATGTATGTATCTGTGTATGTATGTATTTATTTCAGTCTTTTATATTGTTGCATTGCATTTAGAGTATTTGTCCCCATTTGTTTTACTACACAGTCCTTTTCATTGTGGCAGTAGTAGAGAAACCTTCATTAAACAATAGTTTTCACAACCTTGTTATGTTAACTAAATACAGAGAATTAAATTTTAAAACCCAAGACGAGGGTAATTTGGGAAAGTTTTTAGTTTTAAAATATTAAAAGAAAGTAGAAATTTGGAAAATTTTTTTTACAAAAAATCGTTTAACTGATTGTTTGAGAACAGATGGACATTAGTCACAAATTGCCACTTATAAATATTTTAAGATCTAATATTTTGTATTTCGTTTTCTAGTAAAATTTTCCATGGACCCTTTCACACCTCTCCCATCCGCTATGCCAAAGGGCAAGCATATTATATATTAATGTAGGGGGATTATCCAAAGAGACCACATTCTTAATGGGTCCCTTTTCGACCCCCTTCCATCCTCAATGATTATAGGCCACTGATTTGTAATGTAAGGCAACCTTACTTTCATTGAGTCACGTGCTACAACCAGTCTTTAATCTTTACTTTATAGATTTCAGACTGTTGACTGCTTGTACCGTGAAATAACTCCCAAATGAAATAACTCCCAATGCAATAACTCCCAATGAAATAAGTAAAAAAAAAAAAACTAAATAACTTCCAAATAATATAAGTCCCAATAAAAATGAAATAACTCCCAATACAAATTATATTTGCACCCGGGCACTGTTTAACTGTTTTAACCTCTATGGTATAACATGTACCTCCCGATGAAGGAGGTCCATAACTTTGATATCATACCATATATCATAGATATATGACAAAAGGCTGGCTATACAGACAATATTTTGTTAGCGAAGCCGCTGTTCCATATACAATAGATAGATCATTGAGCTATCCCGGCCTGTGTAGCCGGCCTACGGCCGTATGGAAGGGTTTAACCTCTATAGTATAAGCAATACCGGCATCGCTTACTAAAGTTTTCCTGTATAGCAGGCCTTCGGCCGGGCGCTAGGTTTTTCTCCTCTATGGTATAACCAACACCGGCTTCGCTTACTAAAGTTTTCCTGCATAGCCGGCCTTCGGCCGGGCGCAAGGATTTTCTCCTCTATGGTATAACCAACACCGGCTTCGCTTACTAAAAGTTTTCTCTGTATGCAGAATAGTGTAATTTTAGTCAAATGAAATAACTCCCAATCAAAATAAATGAAATAACTCTCAACAGAATTAAGTTAGGAGTTATTTCATTTGGGAGTTATTTCATTGCGAAATAATTCCCAATGAAAAATTATGAAATAATCTCCAAAAAATCGGGAGTTATTTCATTATGAAATAACCTCCAAAAAATCGGGAGTTATTTCGTTATGAAATAACTTCCAATTTGTATGGGATTTTTCAATTTTTTGTTGTGAGTTATTTCATTTGGGAGATATATCACGGTACCTCGACTGCTAACTGTTGGCCTTCTTTCTCATCACGGAGTCTCTAGTAATTGCTAGCATTTGTCCAAGGTGTAGTTCCCCCATGACATGCAAACTTAACGAGTTTCTGCCCGTGGTCCTAAGTCTTATGCCAACCCATGCTGGACATTCACACACAATGTGCGATACCGTTTCTGGGTCTTCCAGGCATAGTCTGTAAGTAACATCTTCTTCGATTTTTGGTTTGGCTAGATTATACTTGAAGTTTTCATGACCTGTCTTTAACGCAGTTATCCAGCTTAAGGCGATTTTTATAATCGAGGCCTTCCTGCCAAGGGGCTCTTGTAAGAGCCTTCCTTCACCTTTTCAGGTTTAGTAAGTTCACCTATGGTGGGATCTTCGCTCGTATTAGGTCATTTTACAGTGCTAATCTGGGTTCTGGTCCACAGATATTCACAGCAGATCCTCTTTTTGCGAGTTGATCTGCTGCTTCATTCCCAGCTGTGTTCTTTAATCCACATCAACCAAGGCACATCTGTTAAGATTTAAAACATATTCCAGCACTAGTTTAAAATACACTTTCACTTGCCTCATGCGTTTTATAACCGACTGGGTGTCAAGTGCAATGGAAAACTTCCATGTACCCGCATAATGCAAGTAATTCTGTCTGGTAAACGGAGACCTACTCCCCCAAACTCAGACTACAGGACAAGTTCAGCTCAGCTGAGTATACACCTACTTTTGCTCTACAACACCGTTGGAAAACCATCAGTAAAAATGCTAATGTTTCTCTCCATACACTCATTGTCTATAACGCTTTCCGCAATTAGTGTCCCACTCAGTCTTTCGGCTAATTTTTTTCTACTCATGCGTTCCATCGGCATTTGAGCTTCCCCAACATCCTTACTTACTAGGTCCAAAAGGGGCAAGTATACTCGAAGGTTAATACGAATACCTAGCCTTCATGAATCTTTAATCGGAGATGAATAGCAGTCTACTTTTCTTCAGCCCTCATCCAAATTGAGTATGATGCTATTTAAAAAATTACCCTATTGATAAGTCGAAATACTTTAGCTGAATGCATGTTTCATACACGTACACAAGAGAAGTTTGGATATGCACAATTTAACTCTTAACTGATAATTTGTAATTTAACGCTTTTCTAAAATCATTTCAACTGCCCTCGCATATTAAAACAAATTAAACAATGAAGGTTTTAGGTTACATAAATAAATTTAGATAAATGAAAAAGATTTAGACTTACCTTCGTTTAATATTATTATTAAATATAGCAATTGCTGTTGGAACTTAAATAATTTGGGTTGGTCAAAGGATTTATGGTTGCGTATGATTAATGAACTCGAGTTGCAAAAACAGTAAAATAGAAAATAATCATACGCCACCAGCTATAATTTGAAAGATTTTTTTTTAGATTTTAACAAGCTAAGATATCACTTTAGAAATTTGTAGGGATTTTTTCCAATAAAGCAAAAGCTTTTAACTGATAGATAGAAAAAATATGCACAAATAAAAAGGGAAAATAGTTATGAAAAAATATTTATTGTTTGTTTCTTTAAATTGAAATTTGAAATATTAAGGAAATCAAATGCAGGAAAGGCCCTTTGTTAAAAATGTTTGGCATGTTAGAGGAATTTTTAAATAGACGCAAATTAAGCATCCTTTAAGACCACAATTAAATTTGTCAATATTTAAAGCTACTTCTTGAAATAAATTGCTTAAATTTTATACAAACCAAGGCGTATATACCTTACACGGTGGCATCGCTAGAGCTACAAATACAACAACAGACAGTTTTGTTTGCGTAATGTCGCAGAGAATGCCATAAAACATACAAAATAAAAAGTTTTGAAATTTTAGCACAATTAAAATTACACTTTTTTCACATAAAACCACAAACAAACTCACAATACATATCAAAAAACTATTGTTGCAGCGAACACAGCTAAAATATCATTTTTAAACTATTATTTTAACACTTAAAAAACAATAATTTTTTAGAAGTTGTCCAAATAAAAAAATATTTTATTCGAAACAAAAAAAAAAAAAAAAAAAAAAAAATCCCGTTCCCGATAATGCCCAACATTAATACAGCTCTTCATCACCATATACCAAAGGCACATACTGAACTTTAT
This sequence comes from Phasia obesa, assembly GCA_949628195.1. Classification (NCBI taxonomy): domain Eukaryota; kingdom Metazoa; phylum Arthropoda; class Insecta; order Diptera; family Tachinidae; genus Phasia; species Phasia obesa. The sequence goes on from OX451219.1 coordinate 18,145,860, forward strand.
TCAGATATGTCATACGGTATGACCTGTATAGTATTTACACAATTTCGGAGTAAGTGTAAACAAACCCTTGCTCCCACCCATGCGTGGGCGTCCTGACAATATTTTGCACGATTTTGTTTAGAAAGTATTCCAAACCAATTGTAAGACTCTTACTTTTATAGTGCTTATGTATTTAGTTTATATAAAGGTACCCATCCCTGATAAAATTCTAAAATTTATAAAAAATTCTTAAATTCTAAAAATTATTGTAAAACTTTGCAAAAAGCTTTTAAAATATTTTAATAACTTTGTTATTCAACAAAGTAAAAATACAAATCAAATACAAATTTTATTCAATTGGCTATTTCGCAGTAAGTAGTTCACATTTTGTCATTTTTTTAAAACAGCGCCATCTGTTGCGCAACTGTGTTTAAAATATCTCGCTTTCAAAAATTAAAGATGTCTTAAAGTATGCAGTACCTTTAAATCGGTAAAAAAAGGCGGCGTACTTTTATTGCTTCTTCTCTTTATTATCTCTTAGAACTAAGGTATTTTTGCGGAAAAGAAAGTATTCTATATTGGAATCGGGATGCTAAAGTACCTCCTCAAAAAATTTTTTCGTCAAAAATATCTTATTTCCAAGAGAAAGTCGAGAAAAAGCAGTGAAAGTACGTAGTTCAACTGCATAGCGGATATGCATACTTTATTTTTAACCGACTTCAAAAAAAGAAGGAGGTTATCAATTCGTCTGAATGTTGCTTTATTTTTATGTTTGTGTCCGCAGAACTCAGTCATTTCTGAACCGATTTTAAAAATTTTTTCTTTATTAGAAAGGATATGCTAACAGATTGGTCCCATTTTAAAAGAAGTTCAGAATTTTGAAAATTAAAGGGTGTCCCCATACAACATACGTGTTATTTACGTATATTATGAACCGTAAAGGGCACCCTTTTAAAATTTAAAAAAACTGCTTAGTTGCTGCATAGCTGCCAATAACAGAAATTAATAAAAAAAAACTTAAAAATTAAAGGGTGTCCCCATATGTGAAATCAATTTAAATATATGAACCATTTGAAACATTGCAGACAATCACTTGAAAATTAGACACAATGTCCAATATTTATAATCAGAAATTAAATATTTATAATTAGAAGTTAAAGGGTGTCCCAATAGTTGATGTAATTTGACGTATATTGCAAAACTTTTGAACCGTAACAGAGAGCCGGTTGAAATTTACAAAGAACCTGTATATCTAACTCCTTTATAACATCAAGTATATAATTTAGATTTGGAAAATAAAGGGTGTCCCCATAATTGATATAATTTTACCTATCTAGCTCTATCTTTTGAACCGTTATAGACAAACACTTAATAATTAGACAGAATCTCCACTACAATGTCCCGTATAATAACATTTTAAAATATTTAAAATCTTAAAGGGTGTCTCAATAGTTGATGTAAATTGATGCATATGGCCAAACTGTTGAACCGTTTTAGACAGACATTTGAAATTTACAAAGAATCTGTCCTTTAAAATAAGTGTTTAATTTAAAATTGTACATTAAAGGGTGTCCCCTAGATGATATTGTTTAACCTATATGGCCATATCTTTGGAACCGTTACTTTTTATTACAGTGTCAGTAATAATAAGTGTAAAAAATAAAGGGTGTCCTCATATCTGAAGTAATTTGTCGTATATGGTTTTATCTGCTTAACCGTTATGGATAGACATTTGAATGTACAGAACGTATATTACTATGTCCGTTAGAGCAACAAGTATAAAAGTATTTGATTTGAATACTATTTCTTACAGATTACTTCCTTTTAAATTTTTAGTTACGAATTGATGCACATATATTTGTTTTGTAGTCGGTTTTTTTTTGCAAGAATTATTTATAAAGTAAAAAATGCATTAACTGATAAGCAGAATAGTTTAAGGCGGAACTAAAAATGCCTTGGCCGGTATTACCACATAGCACTAATTAGCCGACGAAGTAAAATAATTATAAATTGGCTATGCCAGCTTTAAATTAATGCGCCTATATAACACCAGAGGCGCTTGCAACACTGTTCTAAAAATAATCAAAACGTGCAATTGCATTGTTGCTCTAAGCGAAGGTTTAGTATCACACTAACCAGAGTGTTACTTCTCTTAAAAAAAAAATATAAAAACGTAAGGGTCTTTGGTGTGGATTGCTTTCTAAACAATCAAGAACTAAATATTGCAAGGACGGTGACGAAGTGGCGGGCACAGCTAGTATGTGTAGATAAATGTGAAATTTGTAATTTTGTGACCTTTTCTTTTGTTGAATAAAATAAAATTGTCGCAAACAAAAAATCGTCTTCCTATAAACATGTGTATTTTAGTTTTAACAGTTTGTAGAGTCGGTAGCCTTCTCTAAATTTGTTTTGTGTTATTTTAAATCAAATCCGAAAGCTTTTAAAAAATCACCCTATATAAACGACCACGCAAGAATATTTCTACCCACAAAAGCATGTTGAGACAAAAATAAAAACTAAAAGAAACATTTAACAATCGCCTTTTATAATTTTTTTTTTAAATTAAACATTTGAAATTTAAAACGGCTGCTTGATGCACCAACTCAACCTGCTTTTAGCGCAAGGTTTTTAATGAATTTAGTTTTTGTTTAAGATAATTAAGGAATGATTGTTAATTTTTATGGACTTGTTAACATAAAGAAAGTTTCTATTAGAAAAATCTTTTTCTTTTCGCTAGTGCAAATTCTTTGTTGTTTTTGTGCTTTAAATAATAATTACCGAAAGTGGTTTTTCTGTCTAAAATTTAATTGTGTTTTTCCATCTTTTGCATTTTACCTTCCATCCTTCCTTCCTTCCCCCATTTTTTAGGGTTTTTCATTTTGTTTCTTTTCTTTTACATTTTCCGCACAATTTATTTATTTTTTAATTATACTTGTGCTGCAACATTTGTTGCAGAATTTCTTTTGTCTTTTGTCTATTGTTTAATTTGTTTTGGTTTATTTATTTAAAGGAAATCTTATATTGTACTTGTAGAACTTTTTTAAGAAAAAGGCTTTTGTCGAGTGGTGGTTTCTTTGTTGTTGTTTTCGTTTTATACAGCAAATTAGGCATAGTTTTCTTTTTATTCAAAGAAAAAATTTTATGTTAAAAAAAATGGCCAATTTAAAACTAACTTTAACGTATAAGTAACATACAGTGTTGCACAAAACTGTATGAAAAAATAAGATTTTTATTAATCTTCATTTTTTTTTTAAATACTTTATATAATGAAATTGTAATAAAGGATTAACCAAAGTTCTCACAAGGATTAAATAATTGCGAAGTCTATGAAGCTTAAACTGTCAGCGTAGTTTAGTGAAAAAAATGGTACTACACGAAAGCAGAATACGTTTTTAAAGTTGCACAATATTTCAAAAACCTGATTTTAGATTTAGGAAATTTCATACCAAATATGTATGCTGATGATATGGATTTAACTGATCACTCAGAATATTTTTACAGTAACTGATTGTAGTTTTTATTTAAAAAGTAATCCGTGTTGTTATTTTTAAATGAATAAACACTTAAAATGAAAAGCAAATAAATTATTGACTGACTTTAACATTCATTAAAAAGTGAACTGACTATAAATACCGATTTTCCGTTACAGTCATTATCTTAAGTTATTTTTTTATTTGTAAAAATATAATTTAAAATTTTTTTTCTATCAAAAAACCGAAAAACGTAAAGAGACTCAATAGAAAATAAAAGAGTATGCGTAACAAAGTATGCTTTTTATTGGACTACCTAAAAAATAATTTTTTATTTGATTTTTTTATAAAATAATTCAAAAAACAAAATATGTATGTTTCAAAAGTTTTTTATAAAAATTATATACCAAAAACTATAGGGGTTTCCGAATGCAGTCCCGCTTTATATGGCAAGTCATAAAAGAATAATTGTCACTTTAATAAAAAGAGCTGATAAGTTACATACATACAGTGTCTCACAGCTTATTTGATGCAGGCTATAAATATTTTTTTAAACATAAATATTCCGAAATCTGTTGCATTTAAAAAGTAAAAAAGGCAATGATCATTAAAACAGTTATCTCATTATTATATTACAGCAGAAAAAACGAGACAAAACAACTTCTTTTCAAAAATAACCACAAAAATAGTAAAATACCCATTAAAGTGAAGTCACAGCTTAAATGATGCAGTAAACAAAACATGTGTGTGTGTGAATGATAACGGTATAAATTTACATATTTTTAGTTTTATTCAGTGCCAGTGATCATTAGCAAGCATTATTTGCAAAGAAAAAAATTTAAAAATAGAATATTTGATAATTGGTTTTTTAAAATGGGAAAACGAACCTCTATTGAAAAACGGGAGGATGTTATTCGCTTCTTTAAGGAGGGAAAATCTCAACGGAAGATCGCTGAACTTGTCGCATTAAGTTCCTCTACTGTCCAACATATTATAGAAAGGTTCCGGAATGAAAATAGAAGAGTAAACAAGTGCAGATCTGCTCCTAATAAGATTTTTTCGGACGCCGAAAAACGTTGGATTGTGAGGAAGATTAAGGAAAACACCCATCGAAGCGCGCCAAAATTGCAAATCGAAGCTGAAAAGTTCTTGGGCAAGTCGGCCAGTGCAGAATCTATACGTAGAGTCCTTAGAGAAGCCAATTTTCATGGGCGTACTGCCCGAAATAAGCCACTGATTAATACCAGAAATAGCAAACGCAGAATGGAAATTTCCAAAGAGCTTATTTCCAAGGATATGTCGTTCTGGGAAGCAGTTATTTTTGCTGACGAGAGTAAGTTTAATTTATTTCGATAAGATGGGAAGTCTTACGTGTGGAGAAAACCAAATGCAGCCCTAGACCCACGTAATTTACGCAGCACTGTTAAACATGGTGGAGGCAGTGTAATGGTATGGGGCTGTATGTCGTCTTCAGGCGTCGCGACGGAAATTTAGCCTTCATTGAGGTGAGCATGGATAAAAACATGTACCTGGATCTGCTGAAGGGAAATCTATTACAAAGCGCAGAAAAACTTGGTATTAAAGATTCCTTTAGATACTACCAAGATAACGATCCCAAGCACACTTCAGGCATAGTAAAGACTTGGGTCATCTGGAACTGCCCGCATGTTATACAAACGCCTGCTCAGAGTCCAGATCTCAATTTAATAGAGAATCTATGGTCTGTGCTCGAAAAAAACATCCGAAGTCATACAATTTCCAATGCATCTGACCTAAAAATGCACTGGGGCAAAATTAGTCCCAATTACACAAAAAGTTGGTAGAATCAATGAGATCTCGCCAAAAAGCCGTTCTAGACCAAAAAGGATATCCCACCAAATATTAGTTATAGAAAAAATTTTAAATTAGAAGCTAAATTTAGTTTTAAAATAAACTTTAAATTTTGTGCATCATTTAAGCTGTGACCTAAAAAAAGCAATGAATTTGTTTTAATTTAAGAAATTTAGTTAATGAAGTATATTTTTGTTATTTTTTTTTATAAAATCTATAATATATAAATTAATAAACACGTGTGCTCTTTTTTTTAATCTAGTCTCAATATTTTTCGAAATATTGAAAATTGTTTCGAATAAATGTGACTGCATCAAATAAGCTGTGAGACACTGTATGTACATATGAAATACAGTTGGGACCATTTACTTAGTTTTATCTTCTGCCAAAGAAAGAAAATATATGTATGTATGTATGTACATACTTTCAATTCTCGTTGAGGAATATTCAGCAGTTTAGTGAAGAGGGTATTTTTGAGTATGTATGTATGAAGATTGCTTCTGCCATTCATCTTGTATAATGAAGTGTTCCTGAGATCGTAAAATTGATATCTTGTAGGCCAACATCCAACATTTTTAGAACATCATGGATAAGGCTCCTTGCAGTTGCTATAAGTAAGACCGTTCCCGATTCTAAGAAAAAGTAAGTGTCAGGTCAACAGATTTTAATCTGTTAAAAAGGTGGAAACTCTGCCACTTCGTTACATAAGTATGTATATCTCTAAGTCGAACGTCTTGCGCTTCGCTCTAATTGAGGATTTCAATTCTTTTTTTTGCGATCTTAGTAATTTTGTACCTAATTATACCAGCAACAAAATTCCTATTTTAGTATATATTTTAAATTAACTAGGTTCAGTTTTGTGCTTTCTGCCAAACTTTACTAAATATGAATTGCTTATATCACCCGAGATGTACATATACATTAGACGAAGAAATAACGTATTCTTTTTAAACTTCATTAAATAATTAATTAAAAATAAAAACTGAAACAATACGAACTATTTTAACATAAAGTAGGTCTTCATTTCATATTAATTTTCTTCCAAAGACCATTTTGAAAAAATCATTTTACAATTCTGGTAGCAGCTACATACGTTGAGTCTGTTCATTCTCGTAGAAACGAGTCATAATTCAGACTTACGGTTAAAGCCCTTCCAAGCCCGTATAATCACCTTTGCACTGCGTTATGAGCTTTATTTTATGTCCACATAAATAACACAATAGTTATAATATTTTTAAATTGTCTTGTATTTCTAATTTTTATTTTCTTAATTATTCCGAAGTCAGATAACTCACAAACTTACGCAAAAATTCCGTCAAGTCGATTTGCTGCTCTGCTTCCTACTGATGTAGGAACAAAAGAAAGGTAAAAACTTTACATTTTGCTTATTTTTAAAGTATTTATTACATTGTTTGTCATTTCTATTTTCTAGATGTGCTTCGGAAACGTCAGAGGTCGTTAGAAAATGCATTCGTTATGAAGTTGAAATGTATATTATGAGTATAATAAGTATATGAATTTAAAACTTTAATACTTTTAAATAAAAATAAATATTTTTAAGATAAAAAATTTGTATTGTTATTGTTTTCGGGAAATATGGCTAGTGTAAAAATAGTAAAAACAAAGGAAACATCATTTATTTTTAACCGACTTCAAAAAAAGAAGGAGGTTATCAATTCGTCTGAATGTTGCTTTTTTTATGTATGTAACCGCAGAACTCAGCCATTTCTGAACCGATTTTAAAATTTTTTGCTTTATATGAAAGGTTATGCTTCAAGGTTGGTCCCATTTTAAAAACAGTTCATTATATTAAAAATTAAAGGGTGTCCCCATACAACATTCATGTTTTTTACGTGTATTAAGAACCGTAAAGGGCAGCAAATTAAAATTTTAAAAAATTGCGTGCCGCTATAGCTCCCAACAGCAGAAATTAATAAAAAAAATAAATTTAAAATTTAAAGGGTGTCCCCATAGGTGACATAATATGACCTATTTGGGCCTATCTTTTGAACCGTTATAGACTTAACCTTGAAAATTTGACAGAATGTCGACTACTATGACCGTTATAATAAAATGTATAAATACTCAAAATTTTAAATTAAAGGGTGCTCCAATAGTTCATTTAATTTGATGTATATGGCCATACTTTTGAATAGTTGTACACAGACCGCTGAAATTTACAAAGAACCTGTAGTGCTAAGTCAGCTATAACAAAAAGTATAAAATTTTGAATTTGGAACTTAAAGGGTGTCCCAATAGTTAATGTAATTCTATGTATGTGGCCAAACTTTCGAACTGTTAGAGACAGACAGCTGAAATTTACAAGGAACCTGTATTGCAAAGCCCACTATAGCAAGTATACAATTTGAAGTTAGAAATTAAAGGGTATGCCCATAAATTATGTAATTTGATCTATATGACCCTATCTTTTGAACCGTTAAACACAAACACTTGAAAATTAGGCAGAATGTCCACTACTTTCTCTGGTATGATAACAAATATAAATATTTGGAATTATAATGTAAAGGGTGTCCCAATAGATCATGTAATTTGATATATACGGTTAAACTTTTTAACCGTTATAGACAGATAGTTGAAATTTACAAAGAATCTTTGTGACCACGTCCTCTATAACAACAAGTCTTTAATTTAACATTGTAAATTAAAGGGTGTCCGAATAGGTGATGTTATTTGATCTGTGTGCCCCTATCTTTGAAACCGTTATAGACAGAGGCTTGAATGGTGTCCCCATACAAGACGGATACTGGTGAAAATAGCTTAACTTTTGAACAGTAATAGGGAGAGGCTTGACATTCAATAGTCTTTATTTTTTTTTTCCTCTAATTTTGGCGCATCTTTTATTTGGTTTAAATCTAATTCTTACAGATTACTTCTTACATTTGTAGTTTAGAATTAGTGCCCTTCTATCTGTTTTGAAGTCGGTTTTTTTTGCAAGAATTATTACGGAATTTGTAGTTAAAATTTTTACAGTTAAAAAACACAAACAACTGTAAAATCGGTTATATTTTACCGAATTTGTGGCTTAATTTTTTTTACAGTTAAAAAACCCAAAACAACGGACAAATAAATTATTCTGACGGAATATGTTGTTAAATTTTTTGACAGTCAAAAAAAAAAAAAAAAAAATAAAAATCAGTTATTTTTACTGGTTTTGAGTGGTTGATATTTTAACATTTAAATGTAAAGAAATTTTTCATTTGATTTAAATGAATAGTGAGTAGACCGGTTTTTAATAGAATTTTCATTTGTTTTAAATTGCATTTTCAGTTGATTTAACGTACATAATATTTTGAGTGATGGAAAAGCCATTATTACGTTAATGTAACTTGAATTTTTAAGTTGTTTTGAACATAGTACGGAACCCTACGTGTGTGAATTTAACTCGCACTTGGCTGATTTATTATTTGGTGTCCTTACTCCAATAGCGGACATAGTAAAACATACTCTGTGTTAGTTTAAAGTATCTGCGCTTTACTATTCAAAAATAAGGCTATATACGTGAAAATCACATAAAAATCGGGACACCCTTTAATTATAAGTTTCATTTTTTATACTTGTTGATATAGGCGATATCGTTGGCTTAATATAGAAAAGGCGTATCTACATTTTTTTTGAAATCGCGTTTTTAATGTATTCTGGTAGACCACTGTCAAATACACCTTCCCTAAAAAAAATAGTGGGTTATGATTGCAAATAACGGATTTATAGTCCTATAAAAAAAGCCCTAACTCATTCGAAGTTTTTTTTTTTTAAAGAAAAAAGCCCTAAGTGATTTAAACTAAAAAGAAATTGCCATATATTTTCTATGGTACTCAAAAATTCGCCAAGCTATTCTTTACTGTCTATAATATTGTAACGCATGAATCAGATACTTATGTATGGGACGAAACGGATGGAAATCTAGTCTCTTCCGTTTTTGCTACATGTATTATTATGCACTTAAGGAATTTTCATGCCCGATCGCCTGAAACCCATCACATTATTATTTACTCGGATGGCTGCTTTCACCAAAATCGTAATACTGTTTTGTCTAACGCCTTGTTGACTTTTTCAAAAGAAACCGAAATAACAATTGAACTGAAGTATTTAATAAGTGGCCATACGTAAATGGAATGTGATGCAACCCATTCCCTTATAGAGAGAAAAATAAATAAAAAATAAATAAACTTGCCGTCTCAATTTGTTCAACTAATTAAGGAAGCTAGAAAAGTCCCAGCACCTCTACAAGCGCACCATTTGCGTTATGATTATTTTTTAAATTTCGAAAATATTTCAAAGGTATACACATCAATACGACCAGGTAAAATATTGCACACTGAAAAAACTCTTTAGATATGTATAATCAAACTTTTCTTAAATTTCAGGCAGAAGCATTGGGGATCATACAGTAAACATGCTTCGAGCCTTGGCATATGAATCATCAGGATCAATTTATTTTAAAACAAATATAACAGATGAATATCAGTTACTCCCACAGAGATCGAAGTCTACGATTGAAAATGTGTCCCCGATTGTCTTTGTAAAGAGATAATAGCCATATCTAAAAAAAAGTGGGACGACTTGCAAGATCTAAAAAAATTCATACCAGCAGATTGCCACCATTTTTATGATAATTTACCTTATAAAACCTAATTTTAGTATACTAACATCTGCCTGAATTACGTATTTTAGTTTTAATTGTTTATTTTTTTACTTCAAACATGAATTATTATATTAGTTTCTCCTAATTTTAAGCCCTAACTTACATTTATTTTCAAAAACATTAATATCAAAAAGCCCTATCTAAAATAACTTCTAAGAAATAATAAAAAAATTTAACCAGAATTGAATTTGTTGCTTGTTTTGAATAAAAATTGCAATATAAATGTTTTTTGTAACTTAAGTTTTTAAGGTTTTATTCCGTTTTTTTCTTCTCCTGAAAAGTAACGAAAAGTGTAGATACGCCTTTTCTATATTAAACCATCAATATAATTTTACATATTTTTTTTTTTTTTTTTTTTCGGGTTGGGAGGAAAAAAATGCCTAACGCATCTCAGGAGCTGTCGTCACAGTTCTGGTATGTGGAGCTTGCATCCACTAAAAACCCCCCATTTTTTGAGCCATTTCTCCGCCCCGGGACCACTTTCGTATTGCTTCGGGGCGGGGCTCCTCTTTTGTTTTTATCGAACAGCTGTCGTTGCACCTACGTCTAGGTCCCGCTTTTTTTCACGTAACACTTTCTCTATGAAAGTTGATCTGTGTTTCCAAGTGTTTTCGTCTTTCAACATATATCCCACAATGTTTTCCGGGGATATTTCTCCAACGAGTTGTTCTACAGTCTGTCGTTCTGTTCTCCATCTGTCACAGCTGAAGAAGGTGTGCTCTGCGTCGTCTACGCAGTTATCTCCATATATACAAATAAAGTTGTCTACTTTTCCCATTCTATGGAGGTATTGCAGGAAGATACCATGTCCAGAAAGCATCTGTGTTACGAAATAGTTAATTTCGCCGTGTTTTCTATTTACCCATTTGTCTAGGTCATCTATCAGTCTTGCTGTCCATCTACCCCGTGATTCATTTTGCCATCTATTTTGCCATTTTTGCATGGTCTGTGCTCGTGCATCCCTTGTTGCTGCTTCTCTGGTTGTTCTGTCCGATTGCCTTCGAATACTCCAAATTGCTTTTCGTTCTTCAGCTAAAAGGTCAATTGGGATAGTCCCGCTTATGACAAGGACCGCGGGTTCCGACACCGTGCGATATGCTGAAGCAACTCTTAGAGCAGCAGTACGTTGTACAGTTGCTAGCAACTTTCTACGGTATTTTGCTTGTAGGGCATCAGCCCAGATTTCGGATCCGTATAATAAGATCGACTGGGTCGTAGCCATCATCAGCTTCCTTTTACTGTAGTATGGCCCTCCGATATTCGCCATTAGTCTGCTGAGAAACACCGTTACTTGAGCTGCCTTTGTTGCTGCATATTGAAGTTGAGACCTGAAAGTTAGTCTAGAGTCTAGCCTTATTCCAAGATATTTGAGCCACTTCTTCGTCTTTATTGTCTCAGACAATACCCGCATGTCTATCTCTAGCGGGATATGTTTCCTAGTAATTATGAGGAGTTCAGTTTTTTCCGTAGCTAGCTTGAGGTTATGACAGTCTAACCATGACTTTGTCCTTAGCATGACTTGGTTGAGCTTACTTTGCGCTTCCTCCATGGTACGAGCCGTAATAACGGCTGCAATGTCGTCTGCGTAACCGACCAAGTACGTATCGCTTGGCATTTCGATGTGGAGAATGTCGTCATAACTAATGTTCCACAGTTTAGGGCCTAATATTGAGCCCTGCGCTGCCCCTGCCGTAATCTGCTTTTCGTAAGTTCTCCCCGCGTTTTCATATACGAGTACACGGTCTCTAAGGTAACTTCTAACCATCCTCATGATGTATGCAGGAGCTCCAAACCGTGTCTCCAGAGCCTCTATCATGTCAGCCCACGTTGCACTGTTAAAAGCGTTTCTAACGTCCAGGGTTGCCAGTAAGACTATGGGTCTTGAAAAATGGTTTCCCGTCTGTGTTCTTTTGGCTCCCTCTATGACATCTTCGATAGCACCTATTGTTGACCTTCCAGGTCTAAAGCCATGTTGTCTACTTGATAGTCCTCCAGCATTTTCTAGAGCTGCATGTATTCGAGGTTTGAGCATCATTTCCAGAAGTTTTCCTGCGGTGTCTAGCATACACAAGGGTCGATACGTTGATGGAGAGTGTGGATCCCCTTTTCCTTTGCTTATAAGCACAAGTCGTTGTCGCTTCCAGATTTCTGGAAAGACGCCTTCTTGTAGACAACTATTGTACATTTTTAATAGAGAATGTGGTTTTTCCTTGGCGATTATCTTAAGGATTTCCGCTGGAATTCCGTCCGGGCCAGGTGTCTTTCTGTTTTTTAATGCCTTTGCAGCAGTCTTTAATTCTGCCATACTGAAGAGCGGAAACGGTTCTTCGTTTGATATCGGGCCTACGTTTTGCACGACTTCGCCTGTGGGGAAAAGGGTGTTCACGATGTTTTCTATTGCGTCCTCCTTTAAGTCGGGTGTTGAAATGCGTGCACCAAGTTTGCGCATGACTAATTTATAGCCTAGGCCCCAAGGATCGTTGTTAAGGTCTGATCGTAGTTCTTCCCATTTTTGCTTCTTGGTTTTGAGAATAATATCTTTTAAATCTTTTTTAGCCTTCTTGTATTCCTCTGCTTCTGACGTTGCCACATGTGTTCTTCTGGCCCTGGTATATTTTCTTCTGCATCTAAGGCACGTCCGCCTTAGGTTGGCAATTTCATCAGTCCACCAGTATACGGCTTCTTTACGATGTTTTCTACCAATGGTAGGCATCGCTTCGTTGCATGCTTCTTTAATAAGTGTCATGGTGTTTTGTACTACGTAACCAGAATTGAATTTGTTGCTTGTTTTGAATAAAAATTGCAATATAAATGTTTTTTGTAACTTAAGTTTTTAAGGTTTTATTCCGTTTTTTTCTTCTCCTGAAAAGTAACGAAAAGTGTAGATACGCCTTTTCTATATTAAACCATCAATATAATTTTACATATTACTTTGTGTAAATTTCAAGTGTCTGCCTATTACGGTTAAAAAATATGGACATATGTATATGTTAAAATCTGTTCACTATCGGGACACCCTTTAATTTTTATTATTTGTTGTTAGAGCGGCAATAGTAATACACCCTTTGGAATAATTTAAAAAGTTTATCTTTCCGTAGATAGGGGGCCTCTGACAGACAGTGGACATTGTAGCCAAAACAAAAGGTTTACGGGGTTATCCCTTAGGGTACGAAACCCTAAAAAAGTCGCCTTCAACAACTGAAATCAAAGATCAGGTTTGAATTAGAAACGCAACTAAAGTTGAGCGTTATCTAGAACATCAACATCGAAAAGTACTTACTGACAATAGCAAATGCAAAGCCTGCTAAAATTAAAACATAACTTATAAAACTCAAATAAGGAGTTAAGGGCATTAGCTGAAAATCGGTGAGGAACTTTGAAGTACAAAAATCTTTATTTTTATATATTTTTTTAAATTATACTTTGAATTTTTTTTCTTGTTTTTTAAACAAATTTTCAAAATTATGTTTCAAAACTTTTCTGGAATTTTTTCAGCGGATGTCAATATTTTTGTTTTGTTTTTCTGTTCAAGAAATTTTTCCGTAATTAATTTATGACCAAAATAAACAAAAGTGTTTGATTCAAAAGCTTCATTTACTCGTAAATAGTATTGATACGTAATACACATTATTTGTAAATGTTTGTCTACCTCAATCAAATCATATATAATTATGTACGAAAATTCTTTATATCTTCCCAAATAAATTCATTAAATCAACAATTAATTCTGTTGTCTGTAAAAAATTTATAAAATATTTAAAGAAAAATTAAAATCTTTGAACTTTTATTTTCCACAAAAGAAATAAATTTTCAGTAGAGTGTATTACGTTTGAAACGAAAATAATTCATTTAATAGTGAATGAATGAGTGAAGGGAAATGTTTAATAAATTATTGCTCATTGTTGTTTTTGTTTATGTTACGTGTATTTTGTGTTGTTGTTATTGTTTGAATTAACTTCAGAACGAGAGAAAGAGAGAGATGTGTATTTGTAGTTAATATTGATGAATTGGCCATTTATTTATGTTCATCTTTAATTCACTTGATTTATTACAGCAACAAATATTAATTTTACCATAAAATCGATAATTTATTTTTCTTAAATGTTTGCGTTATAAAACGAATTTTATCATTACGGCAACATAATTATCAACAGTTTTAATTAGGGTTTTTTATGGCTCTAATTGAAACGTTTAATGGTATTAAAAGAAAATTATTTGCTAATTAGAACAGACACGAACACAGTAATTTACAAAAAAAAAAAAAAACTGAAAAATAATCAAGACATTTTGTAGCATGAAATAATTTTTTTGGGGGAATTTTTGAATTTTTTCATGTTAGGTTTCCGTCTCCAAAGGGTAAAAACGTTACCCTATTTTTCGCTACATTGTATGTCTCTCTGTCAGCTCCATCTATCTCTGCAACCGTAATAGGTAGACTCATAAAATTTGCATAGAAATTGTATTACTGCAGCCGCTACAATAACAACTACTGAAACTTAAAGGGTGTTCCAATAGGGCCGAGATACTTGCGTATATTGCGTTATCTTTTGAACCGCAATAGGCAGGCACTTGAATTTTGCACAGAGTACTTATATAAAACTGTGTTCGCTATGCTAACAAGTAAACTGTGGTTAAATTTAAAGGGGCCGATGTTGATTTTGAATAAAACACAAATTTTTTAGGAAATTATTGTCATTTCTTTTTTTGATAATATTGGTATGGTTCAATTATGTATGGAAGAAAATATCGGCCAAATGGCACCTCCATCCGATGCTCCAAATTTTCGATGACGCCGAGACTTAAATGAGGTTCTATGCCGTTAATGTGCCGAATTATCTCATCCTTTATCTCTTGAATTATTGCTGGCTTATCGAAGTACACCTTTTCTTTCAAATAATCCTAAAGAAAGAGGTCCAACGGTGTCATATCCCATGATCTTGGCGGCCAATTGACATCGCCACCACGTGAGACAGCCATTGAATTTGTTGCGCAAAAGAGCCATTTTTTGGTTAGCTGTGTGGCAAGTAGCACCGTCCTGTTGAAAACACATATTGTCCCTATTCATATCTTCCAATTCGGACCATAAAAAGTTCGTTATCATCTCACAAAAGCGAACACCATTCACAGTAACTGCCTGACCAGCTTTATTTGGGAAAAAATACGGCCCAATGATGCCGCGAGCCTATAAACCGCACCAACCTGTCACTCTTTGTAGGTGCATTGGTTTTTCGACAATCACTCTGGGATTATCATTTGCCCAAATGCTTCAATTCTGCCTATTGACGAATCAACTGAGGTGAAAATGTGCCTCATCACTGAAGATGATTCTCTTCGTAAATTGATCATCTAAGCCTGAATAACTTTAACGCGTTGCTCGATTGTGTATCTTTCCATGATTGAAATTAAGTTAGTCTGAAATTGAAAAATGTCAAATTAAATACAGAAAGAAACTTGAGGTTTACGTATGATTCACATTCAACATCGACCCTTAAAATTTAACCACTCGATATGTACATATGTCGAGTACAGAAAAAAAGTAAAATTTTTCAAAATTTTTTGAAAACTGAAGTCATTTATTGAAGTGTTTTAAAGGGTGTTTCTGATGTTGAAAAATTAATTTTTAAGTATGTAATTTGAGTACCGTAATTTCAGAGTCATAAAGTCATAAAGTCATGTTTCTGATGTTGAAAAATTAATTTTTAAGTATGTAATTTGAGTACCGTAATTTCAGAGTCATAATAGGTATGTTAATGGCATTTTCTCTCGTAAAAAACGTTGGAAAAAATTGTAAACTTTAAACGGCTTTCCTGTACAATTTGCCATTAGGACTCTTTCTACTTGTGCTGCCGCATATATCTACTCATAAAAAACTAGTCTAATAATTTTCTTAATAATAAAAAATAAAGTTTATGAGTTTAGTTTTACTTACTAAGTACATCGTTGGTTAAGATTTCTTTAATATATATTTTTTTAACAATTTTAACACACACTGACTTAAAATCGATTTCATTCTCTGATCTACATATAACGAGTGATTTTTTAAGAGCTTGAGAACTTTTTTTTAAAAAAAAACGCATAAAATTTGCAAAATCTCATCGGTTCTTTATTTGAAACGTTAGATTGGTCCATGACATTTACTTTTTGAAGATAATTTCATTTAAATGTTGACCGCGGCTGCGTCTTAGGTGGTCCATTCGGAAAGTCCAATTTTGGGCAACTTTTTCGAGCATTTCGGCCGGAATAGCCCGAATTTCTTCGGAAATGTTGTCTTCCAAAGCTGGAATAGTTGCTGGCTTATTTCTGTAGACTTTAGACTTGACGTAGC
The DNA here is from genome assembly GCA_949628195.1 of Phasia obesa. Lineage (NCBI taxonomy): Eukaryota > Metazoa > Arthropoda > Insecta > Diptera > Tachinidae > Phasia > Phasia obesa. The sequence goes on from OX451219.1 coordinate 18,162,127, forward strand.
CCCACAAAAAATAGTCTAAAGGCGTCAAATCGCATGATCTTGGTGGCCAACTTACCGGTCCATTTCTTGAGATGAATTGTTCTCCGAAGTTTTCCCTCAAAATGGCCATAGAATCGCGAGCTGTGTGGCATGTAGCGCAATCTTGTTGAAACCACATGTCAACCAAGTTCAGTTGTTCCATTTTTGGCAACAAAAAGTTTGTTAGCATCGAACGATAGCGATCGCCATTCACCGTAACGTTGCGTCCAACAGCATCTTTGAAAAAATACGGTCCAATGATTCCACCAGCGTACAAACCACACCAAACAGTGCATTTTTCGGGATGCATGGGCAGTTCTTGAACGGCTTCTGGTTGCTCTTCACTCCAAATGCGGCAATTTTGCTTATTTACGTAGCCATTCAACCAGAAATGAGCCTCATCGCTGAACAAAATTTGTCACATTTGAACATTTCGAACCGAACACTGATTTTGGTAATAAAATTCAATGATTTGCAAGCGTTGCTTGTTAGTAAGTCTATTCATGATGAAATGTCAAAGCATACTGAGCATCTTTCTCTTTGGCACCATGTCTGAAATCTCACGTGATCTGTCAAATACTAATGCATGAAAATCCTAACCTCAAAAAAATCACCCATTATGTTCGTAATAACAAAAAAAAAAAAAATAAAATAAAAATAGTAATAAATCTGCATTCAAATTTAAACATATCATCATCAAACAACACATCGACTTTACAACTTTGCATGCAAATAAAATGTCATTTAATTTAAAACCGGAAACGGAAACTACAATAATAATAACACGACAAGCTACACAATTTCAATTGTATTGGCAAAGTGTAACAAACACACTCGTACACACACACACACACACCCATACAGACAAAGTATAACTTATTTACGATAACAATAACAACACAACTACATAATACAGTTGTATACAGTGTGACCATATTGTTTTATTTTTTGTGATGATTTAGATTTTCTATCAAGTTCCAGCGATTTGTAGTTTTAGACTAACATTCCTAAGAATTTTTTAAAGTTCTTTAATGAATTTAAAGTAATGAATGAATTTAAGAACTGGAAGAAAAATCTTAAAACCGGGTTGAAAAAAATCGAAACCGGTTTTAAATAAAAAAAACCGTCAAATCAGTTTCCTATTTTCGGTTTCTAGAAAACAAAATTTAGGTTGTTTTAATATATCTAGCAACATTAAAGCGGAAAACCGAATCCAAAACCGAGTTTTATATAAAAAATCGTGAAACCGATTTGGGGTTTTCCTTAATGAACTTAAAGTAATTAATGAATTTAAGAACTAAAAGAAAAATCTTAAAACCGGGCTGAAACAAATCGAGATCGGTTTTAAATAAAAAAACGTCAAATCAGTCTCCTATTTTGGGCTTCTTGAAAACAAAATTTAGGTTGTTTTAATATATCTAGCAACATTAAAGCGGAAAAACCGAATCCAAAACCGAGTTTTAAATAAAAAAAACCGTGAAACCGGTTTGGGGTTCTCTTTAATGAACTTAAAGTAATGAATGAATTTAAGAACTAAAAGAAAAATCTTAAAACCGGGCTGATACAAATCGAAATCGGTTTTAAATAAAAAAAACTTCAAATCAGTTTCCGATTTTGGGTTTCATGAAAACAAAATTTAGATTGTTTTAATATATCTAGCAACATTAAATCGGAAAACCCGAATCCAAAACCGAGTTTTAAATAAAAAACCGTGAAACCGATTTGGGTTTTTCTCCTTTTATGTTTCAAGATATTTCAGTTCACGTCTTAAGATTATTTATTACCTGTGATCTTTGAAAAAATCCTAAGCAAGGTGGTTAAGATGTTGAATTGGTGGAACTTGATGGAAAAAAGTAAATCGTCAAAGAAACTAAAATGATCATATTGTATACTAGCTGTACCCTCCATGTCGTGGGCGTCCTGACAATATTTTACTCTATTTTGCTTGGAAAGTATTCCACACCAATTGTAAGAATCTTACTTTTATAGTGGTAAAGGTACCCAACCATGGATAAAATTTTTAAAATTTATAAAAATTCTAAAATTCTTAAAATTATTGTACAGCTCTGTAAGAGGTGTTTAAAATATTTTAATAACAATGTAAAAATACACGAAGTAAAAATACAAATGGTATTCAACTGGCGCCATCTGTTAGGTAATAGTAAAATAAAAATAAATAAAAAAGTGTTTTGAAAATATCCCAGTTTTAAATTTTCAGTTACTTTAAACCGGAAATTGCGTTTTTCACTGTTTTCTCCTCTTTTTCTCTTGAAAATAAGACATTTGTGTGGAAAAAGGTATCCTATATTGGGCTCAGGATACTTAGGTACCTTCTCACAAAATTTTGTTAAAATCCATCCAGTAGTTTTTACGTGAAGCGAACTCAAACGAAAAGCAGACAGACAGATGGATATGGGTAACTATTTTATTATATGTATATACAACTGTTTTATGCTTTTGTAATTCTTATGTTATCGAAAATATACTCTTTTTGCTGTAGGAGCATGTGTGTGTGTGTGTTTGTTTCCCTTTGCCAATACAATGGAAATTGTGTAAAAAAAAAACAAAAACCAAAACCGGGTTTTAAAAATTAAAAACAGTGAAACCAGTTTTTAAATAACAAAAGCTGTGAAATCGGTTTCGAGTTTTCTCCTTTTATGTTTCAAATTACATATATTAAAAAAATCCACACCAAGTTTTAAGACTCTTACGAATTTACTTTATATAAATTTTAGTATTTTATCCAGGGATGGGTACCCTAGACAAAATGCTAAAGTTTATATAAAATTCTAAAAAATTATTTTAAAGCCCTGTTAAAGACAGACCGCACCATCTGCGCAACTTTGCCTAAAATATACTGCTTTCAAAAATAAAAGTTACCTTAAAGTATGCAGTACCTTTAAATCGGTAAAAAAAATCGGGGTACTTTCACTGCTTTTTCTCCACTTTCTCTTGGAAATAAGATATTGTTGCGAAAAAAAAGTATCCTATATTGGAATCAGGATACTAAGGTACCTCCTCACAAAATTTTATTAAAATCCATCTGGTGGTTTTTACGTGATGCGAACACAAAAAAAAGAAAGACAGACAGGAAATGAGCTAAATTAAACTGTTTTTTGTTTCATCGTTTATAGTATAAAAGTATTCATAAAACCAGTTAAATAAAATTGGATTAGATAAATTAAACTGCTTTTTTTGTTTCATCGTTTATATAAAAGTATCCATAAAACCAATTAAACGAAACTGGATTTTGCAAAAATAAAAATTCAATTATTCAATTAAACCGAAAACTAGTTTCTTGAAGTGACTGTTTTTTTTTTAATTATTCTATTGTACTGAAAAATTTAACTAAATTGGTGTTCGAAAACATAACGTTCGAAAAAACTGCTAATTGCCAAAACTGGTTTGTGCTCTCCCGTTATATACATCTTAACATTTCAGAATTCATTCTGAATACACTTCCAACAAAATAAGAATTTTAGTCAGATTTTAGCATTTAAATTTAATTTTTTAAGTCGTTTTATCATTATATATTTTTTCGATTTGGTCACTCCATAGCCAGTTAAACTACTTATTTCCTTCTCTTTCTCTCACACCCACGGAAAAGTAAAAAAAAAAACACACTAAAAGAGTGAAGCAAACACTAATAAAAATAAAACACACGCTTACGCTCTTACACAAACAAATAAAATTCAGCAGGAATAAGAAATGTGACTTAACTCGAAATGATTTGATTTATTCCAAAATAACCAGGATATTAAAGCAGTAAAAACAAGCAGCTAGAAACATTACAGCGAGTCTGAAGGAATTGGCTGTTTGAAAATTTGTAACTACAAATTGCTGTGGGTGGTGGCTAAATGGAAAATAGTTGTAAAAAATTACAATAAAATGACAATTATATGGGTGCTGACAAAGGGAAATAAAATTGTTTGAAAAACATTTTTGTACATAACAAAGGTTAGTTAGAAGCAGGGCTGGAATACACAGTAATAATGTACTTTATTACTTTGTTCTTAAGGAAAGCTTTCCGTGGAAAAACTACTATTTGACAGTTTTTTTAGAATCGTATTGTAATTATTGACGAAATATGGTGATTATTTACGTAAATCGGCTTGGTGATTGAGTACAAAAAAATATTATTTGCGACCGGTGAAAAAATTTAAAGTGTAAAATATAAAATAATTTTTGAAAAATTGTATTTGTGGAATACAAGTATAATTGACTAGCTGTGCCCGCCATGTCGTGAGTGTCCTAAAAATATTTTGCTCGATTTTGCTTTTAAAATACTCCACACCAATTGTAAGACTCTTAATTTTATAGCGCTTCAGTTATGGTTTATATATTTACTTTATATAAATGTATATAAATGTTAAAAATTTTTGTAGAGCTCTTGAAAAGGTGTGTAAAATATTTTAATAACATTATAAATCCACAAATTAAAAATACAAGTCAAATACAAATTTTATTCAATTGGCTAATTGGCAGTAGGTAATTAATATTTGGTCATTATTTTAAAACAGCATCATCTGTTGCGCAACCGTGTTTAAAATAGCCCTCTTTCAAAAATAAAAGATGCCTTAAAGTATGCAGTACCTTTAAAGCGGTAAAAAAAAAGTCGGCGTACTTTTACTGCTTTTTCTCTCTATTATCTTTTGGAAACAAGATACTTTTGCGGAAAAAAAAGTATCCTATATTGGAATCAGGATGCTAAGGTATCTCCTCACAAAATTTTGTTAAAATCCATCCAGTAGTTTTTACGTGATGCGAACACAAATGAAAATTACACAGACAGACGGAAATGGGTTACTATTTTATTATATGCATAGATTTAACTCGATTAACGGCTCCCATATCAACTTGAATATTTGATCTGGTAACCAGGAATATCAGATATGTAGATTTCTCGCTAAACGTGACGATTTTTAATCTTATTTGGCGATTAAATTTTTGATTTGTCGACATGGCGACTGTTTGCCGATTTTTAAAACAGTTGGAGATTTTTTATTGGGTCAACATTAGAAACTGAATTAAGGAATATCAAAATGGATATTCAAGAAATTTAAGTTATAAAAGTAATTCGTTTTTTATATTTAAAGATGATTTTACTTCTGGAAACTGAAACTGGAAACTTTCGATACAAAGTCGTATGTATAAATTTTTTAAAAGTTCACTAGCATCTTTTCTTTTTCATATTTAAAGTTGTTTTTACTTCCGGAAAGTAGAAACTTTATTTAAAGTTTACGAACATCTTTGCATTTTTAAATGTTTGAATTCGTTATCACAAACAATGTTGCTTGTTTTCAATGATTTTTATAAATCAGAACATATATACTTTTGGATGCTTATCAACTACAATAGAAAATATTAGCTTTTGTTTTAAAAAGATTATATTAAATCAGTCAAGTGCGAGTTAAACTCACACACGTAGGGTTCCGTACTGTGTTCAGTACAACTTAAAAATTCAAGTTGTTAATTTTTGTATATCTTAAGGGACACCCTTTAATTTTAAAATTAAAGTCATATTCGCGAAAATTGCTTCATTATTGGAACACCCTTTAAATTTTAGTAATTGTTGTAATAGCGGCCATGGTAATACACTTTCTATAAAAATATCACGAGCCAACCTATTGCGATAATATTCGTCAAACACATGTCACTAATGGACACCCTTCAATTTTTAGTAATTGTTATAGCAGCCGAATAATACATCTACTGTAAACATTTTAAGAGTCTACCTATTACGGCTTAGAAAATAAGGCTATTTACGTAAAAATCATGTCACTGTCGGAACACCCTTTAATTTTATTATTTTATTTCCATAAATATTTCCATAAATATATCAAGAGTCTATTACGATTAAAAAAATAAGTCACTATTCGTGAAAAACATATCACTGTCGGAACAGCCTTTAATTTTTAGTAATTGTCATATCATTTCAAGAGTTTACTTATTATGGTTTAAGAAATAAGGCGTTATACATGAAAATCACGTCACTGCCTCACTGCCGGAAAACCCTTTAATTTTTATTTTTTTTATAAGGATCATAATAATACCCCATCTTTGGATATTTCAAGAGTCTAGCTATTATGATTCAAAACTTAGGCCATTTACATATAAATCACGTCACTATCGGAACACCCTTTCATTTTTGTGTATATTTTTTATACTAGTTTATATAGCGAACTAAGTTTTAATTATTGTTTGTAAGTTTTAATTAAGTGTATGACTCCCACAGTTCAAGAAATAAACACATATAAGTAAATAACACGTCTCTATCGGAACACTCTATAAGATTTAGTATTTGTTGCTATAGTTATACACCTTGCAAAATTTATACATCTTCTGTGAAAATTTCAAGAGTCTACCTATTATGGTTCCAGCGATAAAAGGCTCTGACAGACGGATGGACAGACATTGTAGCGAAAACAATAGGGTTACTTTTTTAGCCCTTTGTGTACGAAGCCCTAAAAATGATGATATTCTATCTAATTACTCGTACATCACATTATTACTTCCTGAGCTGGTAATTCCAATGAATTTTTTATACATTACTTTTTTATATACAAAGGAAGTTTTGAAGTAAGGCTTAAGTTCGTTTTATGCTCTGTAAGTTGAAAGAATATTTTTTTTTCAAATTAAGTGATTAATTTTAATAGAAAGATCACTTTCGATAATGAATTCCACCAAAACTCGGCTGTGTGTTTTTTTTTTGTTCACAGTATTATTTATTTGATGCTATAAATTTTATGAATTCAAATAGGTCAAGTTGAACTCATCTGTTGATGTTTAGTAATGTTGAGTAAATTTAATTCCCATAAAATATATTCTAATTAAGAACACGATGACAAACACCTTGAGGCTGGGCAAGTGTTCACTAAGCATTTTAAGTAATAAACTAAATATTTATATATATTTTGGCGACGTTTATTCTTTTTTTTTTGCGAATTTTAGCTATTTCGATTACATTTATTTTGTGTGATTTAATAAAAATATTTTTGGAATAAAAAATATGTTGTATATATAATTTTAATATTTTTATTAAATATATTTTAATAAATAATTATTTAGGCGATTTTGGAGATTTTTAAAATCAATTTTGGCGATAAAGGTGAAAAAATATCTGACAACCCTGTGCTGGTAACTAACTATAAACCCAATATTTATAAGCAACTACGTGAAACAAACAGCTTATTTGCAAAATAAACACAATAACAAATTTATTCTGTAGTGTATGGCTGTGTGCGTGTGTGTTTATTGTATGGGGGACTGTAGTATTATTGTTGTTGTTCATACAGAAAATGTAAACATAATAAAAATAGAAAAGAACGACATGTTTGTCATGCAAGTAAATAGTAAAAATACATAATTTGTAAACTACTGATCCGTTTGTAATAAAATATAAGGCAGATATAAAAGATGTGATGAGACAACACAACAACAGTGATATTTTCAGTATTTTCCCCTACACAATTTCAATCGCTGACATAACCCTAGTGGTTTTAAAAAGAACTGCGAAATGGAAATCTCGTGAAAGATTCCCATTTCGCAGTAAAGCAAAAACAAAACTTGACATTAGTACATGGAATGTATGCAGTCTTTACGAAGCTGGAAAACTAACAAATACCTTAAACGAAATGAATAGACTACAAATAGATATACTTGATATATGCAAAACGTGGTGGCCACATTGTGGTGAAATTTTATCGCACAATTCGAAGATGTTTTACTCAGGCAATCTGAATAAAACCCATAGAAATGGCGTTGGAATAATTGTAACAAACCGCATAGTCAAAAATGTTACAGGATTTGTACCAAAATCAGTCAGAACCATATGATAAGAATGGATGCCAAACCACATAACATCAATATTTTTCAAGTTTATGCTCCAACGTCCCACAAAAGAAATGAAGAAGTCAAGTCATATTACGATGAAATCAAAGAATTACTCCAACTAACAAAACAGCATGAGAGTTCAACGCATGGTAGGAAGGGAGGCAGTAAGAGGAGTTACTGGACAATATGGCTTAGGATAAAAAAATGAGAGAGGCGACAGACTCATTCAATAACAAACACTCTGTTCTGCTTACCGCCTAGGAGAGACTTTACACCTGGAAATCTCCCCTGGACAGAATTGGAAATATAGTAAGAAACCAAATCGATTTTATTCTTGTCAACAAACGTTACTGTACTTCAATTACGAAAACTTCAACATATCCAGTAGCAGACATACCATCTGACTACAATCTCCTTATGGCAAATATAGTTAAAAATTGTGGATTGGATGCGTGACCCGGTAGGCTAGTAAGTAGTGTGGGCATTGTCGGTTCGATTCCTACCAAAGACTCTGCTTTACTTTGCTCGGTAAATTAAGTTAGAATATAATTTATAATTAATTGAATTGTAACACTTAATCTATACATATAATAAAACAGTAACTTATTTCCTGTCTGTCTGTCTTATTTTTTGTGTTTGCATCATGTAAAAACAAAGTTTTGTGAGGAGGTACCTTAGTATCCAGGATATATTTTTTCCGCAAAAAATTCTTATTTCCAACAGAAGGTGGAGAAAAAGCAATGAAAGTGCGCCGAGTTTTTACAGATTTAAAGGTACTGCATACTTCAAGGCATCTTTTATTTTTATGAACAAGCCGTATATTTTAAGCAGTGTTGCTCAACAGATGGCGCTGTTTTAAAATAATGAGTAACTCACTTCCTGTGTCTTTTATATAGCTTTACAATAATTTTTAGAATTTTGTATAAATTTTAGAAATTTTTCTGGGATGGTTACCTTAAAGTTAATAAGTAAGAGTCTTAAAATTTGGTGTGGATTACTTTCAAAGCAAAAGCGAACAAAATATTGTCAGGATGCATGCAACGTGTATGGGCACAGCTAGTAAATAAATAAATAAAGAAATAAATAAAATAAATTGTGAATGAGGAATAGAGCAGCAGCTTGTTTTGAGTCTTCTTTTAGTCCCCCCTTATTTTTTTTTAGTAATTTTGCCCAGTCCGCTGATAATTACGTTTTTCTTTAGTACTTTCTGGCTGCTATGCTGAACATTTGAACTTAAAGTATGCCGCCAGCTAAGCCCCTTTCAACTATAGCCGACAAATATCATTCTATTTGGATTTCAATTAAGTATAACGATATTTTAAGATTTCGTACCTGTCGGCAGCTTAGACTATAATGAGAACTATAATACTTTTTTCCCAAAAAAAAAAAACAATATATTTTGTCCCAAGAGCCACGAATTATCAAATATATTTTTCAATTAACTGCCTAAGCGTCTCTTGAGTTCCAAGAAATACCCAGCAGCAGATATTGTGCTGCCATTGTGCCTTTACGTGGCTGGATTATACTAAAGCTTCTATAGCTGCTACCCAAAACATCTTTTTCTATTTTTCCAATTCAAAATCCATATTTTTAAGCTATTGGTGTTTCAGTTTTCGAAAGAGAAATTGTTATATTTCTTGGGATTGTTCCTCTCCTCGTTACGTTTGATTTTGTGCAGTGACGAGTGCCTCGATAATAGACTGATTGGTAGTGCGCTAGTTTATCAGTCTTAGGGCTGTGGGTTCGATTTTCGCCAAAGTCTCAGGGTATTTTATGCAGACAAGAAAAAAAGCTTTGTATGTAATATTGTCTTAAAATAAATTAGTCAAGTGCGAGTTAGACTCACACACGTAGGGTTCCGTACTATGTTCAGTATAATTTAAAAATTCCAGTTGTTTATTTCTTTATATCTTATGGGACACCCTTAAATTTTAAAATTAAAGTAATATTCGCGAAAATTGCATCATAATTAGAACACCCTTTAAATTTTAATATGTAATTGATTTTATAGCGGCCATGGTAATACACTTTCTGTTAAAATATCAGGAGCCTATTGCGGTTAAAAAAATAAGGTAATATTCGTGAAAAACACGTTACTAATGGACACACTTCAATTTTAAGTATTTGTTAAAGCGGCCGAAGTGACACATCATTATATTTATATTACGGTTTATAAATTTTGTCACTGTCGGAACACCCTTTAATTTTATTATTCATTATAGTGGCCATGGCAACTTCCTTTCTATAAATATACTAAAGATGTACTTATTGCGATTAAAAAATAAGTCACTATAAGTGAAAAACATGTCACTGTCGGAACACCTTTTAATTTTTAGTAATTGTCATATCGGCCGTGGCAACACATCTTCTGTACAAAATTTCAAGAGTCTACCTGTTACGGTTCAAGAAATAAGGCCTTATACATGCAAATCACGTCACTGGCGGAAAACCCTTTAATTTTTGTTATTTGTTATAGTGGACATAGTTATACACCTCCTGTAAAAATTTCAAAATTCCACCTATTCATTCAAAACTTAGGATATATACATGCAAATCACGTCACTATTGGAACACCCTTTAATATTTAAGTTCAATTTTGTATACTTGTTTATAAAACAAACATAGTTTTAATTACAGTCTGCAAATTGTAAGAGGTTTCCTCTTACAGCTCAAAAAAAAGACATAAACGTAAATAACACGTCATTTTTGGAACACCCTACGTTTTAGTATTTTTTGCTATTGTGGCCGCAGTTATACACTTTTGGTAAAATTTTCAAGAGTCTACCTATTATGGTTCAAAACTTAGGCCTTATACACACAAAGCACACCACTATCGGAACACCCTTTAATTTTTAGGTTTATTTTTTTAGACTTGTTTATAAAGCGAACTAAGTTTTAATTACTGTTTGTAAGAAATAAACACATATTCGTAAATAACACCTCTCTATCGGAACACCCTATAAGTTTTAATATTTTTTGCTATAGCGGCCATAGTTATAAACCTTTGGTAAAATTTTCAAGCGCCTACCTATTACGGTTCAAAACTTAGGCCTTATACATGCAAATCACACTACTATCGGAACACCCTTTAATTTTTAGGTTTATTTTTTTAGACTTGTTTATATGGCGAACTAAGTTTTAATTATTGCTTACATATTTTTTATGTATGCCTCCTACAGCTTAAGAAATAAAGACATATTTGTGAATAACACCTCTCTATCGGAACACCCTATAAGTTTTAATTTTTGTTGTTATAGCGGCCATCGCTATACACCTTCTGTGAAAATTTCAAGAGTCTACCTATTATGGTTCAAAACTTATGCCTTATACATGCATTTCACACCACTATCGGAACACCCTTTAATTTTTAGTTTTATTTTTTTATACTTGTTTATATAGTGAACTAAGTTTTAATAACTGTTTGTAAATTTCAAGTGTATCCATCCTACAGTTCAAGAAATAAACACATTTTCGTAAATAACACCTCTCTATTGGAACACCCTATAAGTTTTAGTATTTGTTGCTATAGCGGCAACAACTATACATCATCTGTGAAAATTTCAAGAGTCTACCTATTACGGTTCCAGAGATAAAAGGCGCTGACAGACGGACAGACGGACAGACATTGTAGCGAAAACAATAGGGTTTCGTTTTTACACTTTGTGTACGGAACCCTAAAAAGTATAAAAAGTCTACATACGCAGATCTGTACATTATGTAGGTAAGTGGGTATTAAAGCTGGAGGTTTACTGGTAGCCAGAGCCAGCCCAAGTTTCTTTGACTTATGTATTATCTGGCGTACTCTCTTTTAGTGGACTAAGTTAATTTTTATGGCGTCTATTTCTCTTCGCCCACCTTAAGTTAGCACCTCTATTGTAAACCGCAAAAATATACCTGTCAGCTGTTAATAGCATGGGTAGGTAACAAAGCAAAACTATTGGAACTGCTGTCAAGAAACCAGAAGTACTCGAATATTATGCAAAGGAAGTGCTTAAACCAGTTCACAATTTGGTTATATGAAGTGCGGAATTATTAACGATATAAAAATTCCTGTAAGACTTCTTAAAAATTCTCGTTTAGTTTAAAAGAATTTTAAAAGTAAAATATTTATAAATATTTGAAAGTAGGGGGTGAAGAGAGTCAGTAACGTGAGCTGAAATAAGAAAGCAAAAAATAAACACAGCGATAAGAAAAAATTTTTAAAATTTAAAAAAAATAAAAACAAAATTATTGATATTTTTTTTTATAAATTTAATATAATTTTAATTTAAATATAATTTTAAAATTTAAATTGAAACAAGTAAACATTCAATACAAATAATTCATTTTAGCCAGTACACGAAATCTATACTACATTGTTAATATTAAATAGCCTAAAGCCAATTTCTGTACAATATTTCAAAAGGAACAAAAAGGCTTTGCTGTTGTTTTTAGTATGAAAAGAAAGAAAATAAACAAAACAATATAAATATGTATGTACACTCCTTTGGGTCATTAAATTTTACATTGTATTGTATTTCTTGTGTTTGCTTTTAGCAACAGGTGTTTTGTTTTAAATGTTATTAGTTTAGTATATAGAAAGAGCACGAAAAAAAATACAAAAATAAAAATAAACATAAAATAATATGTATGCATGCATAAACATGTTATAAAGAAATTTAATAACGGAAACGGAAAAACAATATTTTTAATGTTGGTCGGTTTGTTGTTTGGTTAATTTATTAGCAGAAAATATTTTCAAACCGATGAAACGAAAAAAACACTTGTAAACAAATATTTAAATAAAAACATATGTATTTACATGTACTTGCGAATGTTTATAAAAAAAACATGTGCTGGCTTCCACTGTACTTTTTAACCAAATGCTGACAATGCTTTTTTTGCCTATTTTTTTCTGTTTTTGTTCTACATTTATAGTATTGACTTAAGTCTTGGCTAGTTATTTTGCTAAGTTCTGAATTTAATAGCCTGAACTGTGGTTAAAAGTTTTTATTATAGACTTAGTTCAGGATATTGTATTGGTCATAGCTTAATTTATTATTTATATCAAAGTTTCTTTCAAAGTCCGTACTAAAGTCTTACATAAAACCTTGCCTAAAGTCTGGATTAGTTTTAAATAAAGTGTTTAGTATAGGCCTAACTACGTGACTAAACTTATGACTGGAGTCGTGACTATATATATATATATATATATATATATATATAGTCCTAACAATAGTAGTTTTGGCTATAGCCTTTATTGCAGTTTTGACTATGGTCTTGATTTTAGTCTTGCATATAGTTTAAACTGTTGTTTTAACTATAGGTTAGGTTAATAGAGAATTACATAATTGTATATGTGTAGATTTACAAAACCATTATTGATTCATTGTGACTCCTCTGATATTCTCTACTGTTCTGTTTTAATCTCTCCATCTAAGTAGTCCCGTGAGTCTCGTAAATTTGACTATTTGCTTTGCATCTATACCCTTCAAGTCCTCCATATTCTGAAAGAAAAAAGATCCAAAATATTTATTACGACTGTGTGATAACGCAGGGTATTGACAAAGATAGTGGAATGTATTTTCCTCTTCTTCGCCACACCATCTGCAGATATCATCATCACAAACTCGAATCTTTTTAAATAAATATCTGAGATCATTATGACCTGATATTATACCTACATACATTCTCAGTTCTGACTTACTCATACATAACAGCTTATCTCTTTTTGAATTTGCTATAGCATTGATCAAATCTATACTGTAGTATTGACTATAGTCTTGACTGTAGTATTGACTATAGTTTTGAATGTAGAATTGACTGTAGTATTGACTATAGTTTTGACTGTAGCATTGACTATAGTCTTGACCATAGCATTTAATATAGTGTTGACTATTGCTTAACTGTAGCCTTAACTATAGTTTTGACTATATCCTTAAATATAGTCTTGATTATAGCCTCGCCTTAAGTCTACATTAGTCTTATTTAGTGTTGAGTACAGTCCTTACTAAGCCTATGACTGAAGTCGTGACCATATATAGTCCTAAATATAAGAGTTTTGACTATAGTCTTGACTGTAGTTTTGATTGTAGTCTTGATTGAAGTTTTGACTATGGACTTGACAGCAGTCTTTTCTATAGTTTGGACAAGACTGCCTAACTATAGTCTGGACTATAGTCTTGACTATGCCTTAATTATAATCTGGACTATAGCCTTAACTATAGTCTGGACTATAGCCTTAACTATAGCCTTAACTATAGTCTGGACTATAGCCTTAACTATAGTCTGGACTATAGCCTTAACTATAGTCTGGACTATAGCCTTAACTATAGTCTGGACTATAGCCTTAACTATAGTCTGGACTATAGCCTTAACTATAGTCTGGACTATAGCCTTAACTATAGTCTGGACTATAGCCTTAACTATAGTCTGGACTATAGCCTTAACTATAGTCTGGACTATAGCCTTAACTATAGTCTGGACTATAGCCTTAACTATAGTCTGGACTATAGCCTTAACTATAGTCTGGACTATAGCCTTAACTATAGTCTGGACTATAGCCTTAACTATAGTCTGGACTATAGCCTTAACTATAGTCTGGACTATAGCCTTAACTATAGTCTGGACTATAGCCTTAACTATAGTCTGGACTATAGCCTTAACTATAGTCTGGACTATAGCCTTAACTATAGTCTGGACTATAGCCTTAACTATAGTCTGGACTATAGCCTTAACTATAGTCTGGACTATAGCCTTAACTATAGTCTGGACTATAGCCTTAACTATAGTCTGGACTATAGCCTTAACTATAGTCTGGACTATAGCCTTAACTATAGTCTGGACTATAGCCTTAACTATAGTCTGGACTATAGCCTGTTTTATAGCCTTAACTATATTCTTAACTATAGTCTTGACTAGAGATTTAACTATAGTTTTAACTATAGTCTTAAGTTCAGTTTTAACTATAGCCTTAACTATAGTCTTCATTATTACCTTAACTATAGTGTTGACTTTAGTCTTAGAGAATATGTCTAGACTATATTGTGAACTATAGTATGAACTGTAGTATTAACTTTTTTATTATTTTCTAAAATATTGATTATTAATATTGACTTTGATATAGTCATAGTTATATAGAGGTTATTGTCTGTAGTATGAACTACGTATATGAACCTAACTTTGTCTGAACTTAAATGTTTCCTACAATCTTGTTTTTAGTCTCACTGTTATATCGATAAACTTTTTAACTTTTTCCTTCTTTTTTTACATTTTAATTGCCAATTTTATCATCGTTTTTGAATATCTAATAACTACATGATGATATATCATTATCCGGTCACTGACAGTTTATTATAACAACTTTTGTAATTCTAGCATTTGTTCTCGACTTCATTAACATATTTATGATATTGACACTCATAATTATCTTTACCAATAGCTGTGAGTTTCAATTGTCTTTTTCCAATGTTTGTGTTGGCGCTTCGTCAACTAACGAAACTCATTGTTTTCTACATATTAAAATGTAAATTATTTTTTTGTGCCTTACTTTGTGATTGTGTTACTGTGTCAACAGCGATGAAACGAGTTTTCAGAATAATATTAAGAATAAATGTATGAAAATTTAAATATATTTAAGGGTAAGAATATAATAAGGAATTAAAAAAGAGTTCGAAATAAAAATATTACTTAACTTCTGAATGCAGTTGTATTATGCGGAGCTTATGCTTAATAGTTTAAACCCCACGTAAAATTATACATTGGTTAAAGTATGAGTGTAGTGTAGACTACAGTTTTTAGTCGATGCTATAGCCAATAGTGTAGACTACAGTCTGTAGTCGATGCTATAGGCAATAGTGTAGACTACATTCTGTAGTCGATGCTAGGGCCAATAGTGTTGACTATAGTCCGTAGGCGATGCTAGGGCCAATAGTGTTGACTATAGTACGTGGTCGACGCTACAGCCTGTAGTGTAAACTATGGACTGTAGTCCATGCAATAGGCTATAGTATAGACTATATTATGTAGTCGATGCTATAGCCTATAGTGTAGACTACAGTCTGTAGTCGATGCTATAGTCAATAGTGTAGACTACAATCTGTAGTCGATGCTACAGCCTTTAGTGTGAACTATATATAGTCTTTGTTTTATATTATAGCCTATAATGGGGACTATAGTCTGTAGTCGATGATATATCCTTTAGTGTAGACTATAGTCCGTAGTCGAAGCTACAGCCTGTAGTGTAGACTATAGTCTGTAGTCCATGATAAATCCTATATTTTAGACTATAGTATGTAGGCCATGCTATAGCCTATAGTGTAGAATACAGTCTTTAGTCGATGCTACAGCCTATTGTGCAGACTACAGTCTGTAGTCGATGATATAGCCAAAAGTGTAGACTACAGTCTGTAGTCGATGCTATAGCCTTTAGTATAGAGACTACAGTCTGTACTCTAAACTATAGTGTGTATTCGACGCTACTGCCTTTAGTGTGAACTATATATAGTCTATGGTTCCTATTATAGTCTATAGGACTATAGTCGTTGTTTTAGTCTATGTTCCTGTGTTCCATGCTATAGTATACAGTGTAGACTATAGTTTGCAATCGATGCAAGTGTAGTTGATGCTATAGTCTATAGTCAAAAAAAAACATTTTATTTTAAACAAATTTAAATACATATAATTCGATATAAAACTCTACATTTATTGTAAATTTGTATGTTTCTTGCATAAGAATACAACAAAAGAAAAGCATACAAAATGTTTAATGATTTTTTTTAAACATATGGGAGTGTAAGTACATTTGCACACATAAACACACGGCCAATGTGTGCTCTAGAGCTGAACTCTTTTTGTTTATTTAGAACAAAAAGCGCATAACACTTGATTGGCTTATGGCCAATTCATAGCACACTTTAAGGAACTGATGGCATATATAAAGTGCATATAAAGTAGATAGCACACACACACACACTCACACATGCATGTTTTTTTGTTAAAAACATTTTTAAAGAAAGCCTAAAAACTGCTTATGTATTTGTTGTTTGACTTATTTGGTATTGAAATGCATGGACTAAGACATCTTTTGCAGCAGTTTTGGAAATTAAGTAATCATTAAATGAAAATTTTATGCCATAATGATGGCTGAAGAGGGGAAAAATTAAATGCACTAATGCACAAATATAATAGGAAATATTAAAATTTTAAATAAGACATATAAGGAGACCGATATTGTCTATTTGGTTTGAGTTATTTTGTTTGGATGTAAAGCTGTTTATATTCTATAACACTGCAGCAATTTTTTTGTATGTTTTAGCTAAACGTAGCATACACTTAGCATTTAGTTTGAATTAACTTGACTAAGCATTAAGGCCTTTATTTGGATTGTCGAACTAAATAATTTCTAAAAAAACCTTGAATTTTTATAAGGAGTATTTTTTTAAAGGTCCCTTTTGTCGGAGGGAATTAAACTGTCAAACGGTTGTCAGATGTGGCAACTCTATTGTTATTGTGCAGAGACCAATAGAAAATTATGAATCAAATTAGTTCAGGAAAATATTTTCGTTATAGTCTGTGCATTGATGAGACTCATTTTTGACTCAATGCCAAATTTATAGTAAGAAAAATCGGTAAGAGATGCTACATCCGCAAAAAATCTCTAATGTGCCTTCTGCACTGATGGCATCATTGGTTCTTACTTACGTAAAAATAAGGGCGGAGAAAACGTTTCCGTTGTTTTTTTTTTTTAAGTTATAATTTTCAGACTGGCATTGAACGGTCAAAAGGTTGTCATATCTGGCAACTCTATTGTAATTGTGCTCAGTGAGAGCAATATTAATAGAAAATCATGAATTAGTTCAGGAAAGAATTATCGCTATATTCTGTTCATTGATGGGTTTATTTTAGGATCAATGCCAGATTTGTAGTAAGAAAATCAATAAGCGATGTTCCAGACGCTGCTACACTCTCAAAAAATCACAGATGTGCCTTATGTATTGATGGAATCATTGGTTTTTACTTATGACAGACAGGAATTAAACTGTCAAATGGTTGTGAGGTCTGGCAACTCTTTTGTATCAATTGAAAATCATGAATCAGTTCAGGATATCTCAGTATATTCTGTTCATTGATAAGGTTCATTTTTGGCTCAATGCCAGATTTGTAGTAAGAAAATCAATAAGGGATGTTCCAAACATTGCAACATCCTCCAACAATTCACTGAGGGTATCATTGGTTCTTATTTATGTAAAAATAAGGGAGGGAAAACGGTTCCATTATTTTTTAAAGGTTTTATTTTTAGATAGAAATAAAACTGTCAAACGGTTGTCAGATCTGCCAACTCTATTGTAATTGTGCTCAGTAAGACCAATGTCAATAGAAAATAATGAATCAGTTCAGGAAATTATTATCACTATATTCTGCCCATTGGTGACGCTCATTTTTAGCTCAATGCCAGAATTGTAGTAAGAAAATCAATAAGCTATTTTTTTTATAGGTTTAATTTTTAGACAGGAATTAAACTGTCAAACGGTTGTTAGATCTGGCAACGCTATAGAAATTGTTGTCAGTCAGGCCACCGTCAATTAAAAATCATCAATCAGGTTAGGAAGATTTTACCGCCACATTTTGTTCAATGATGAAGCAGACTTTTAGCTCAATGCCAAATTTGGACTAAGAAAAATCCATGAGATTCTCCAGGTACTGCTACATCCGAAAAAATTGCATAAAGATGACATTCTTTGTTCTAATTTATCTAAAAATAAGGCCAATCTGCTCTGTACGAGACAAGGCGAATTCATACCAGGTGTGAGCAGTAGAGCAACAACTACAACAAAACTACAGTTTTGACATTAGATTAGCAGATATGTAACAATGTATTTTTGACAAGACATTAGCAAAAAACAATCAGCTGGGCTATCACCTCCACCTGGTATGAATTTGCCTTGGTATGAGACTAACGTAATAGCGCTGGCAAAGTATTGAGTATTGGGTATCGAGTACCGAGTATTTGATAATATTTTTGAGTACTCAATACTCAAAAGTAGTTACTCGATACTTTTAACGTTAAAGTCTTATAAACAAATTAAAGAGAAAATTGAGCAACTTCATTAAAACATTTATTAACAGTGTGGTTTCATTATGTAAGCAAATGTATTGAGTACTAAAATTAGCAAAAATTGACAGCACTATAACGTAAATAGAAAATTATTCACCGCTATCGCGAATAATAATTCCCATGAAAACACTCCCAAATTTTCTATCGTGAATGATTTATACATTTAAATTTGTTACTGTAATCATTCACGATAGAAAATTTGGGAGTTTTTTAATGGGAATAATTATTTGCGATTGGGGTGATTATTTAATTTAGGAAGGTTTTATCGCTATATTTTGCTCAGTGATGAGGAAGCTTTTTGACTCAATGCCAGATTTTGACTAAGGAAAATCTAGATTTTCCAGGCACTTTTACTGTCTCATTACTTTTGTGTGCGTATTATGGACGGATGACATCATTACTTATTTAAAAATAATGCCGGAGAGCACGTTACTGTCAACGGCGAGTGGTATTACCAGAATTTGGGTCACCACAATTGTATGGAATGTTTTCTGAAAATATAAAACTTTTCCAGAGAATGACTTGAAATGCTATGCAGCGCATTATATAATAGAATTACTTAAGAAATAAAAAATTGTGTGAGTGATGCCTACATGGACTTTTGACAAAAAAAAAATCTTTCACCGTCTTGTTGAAACTTTACTTAAACCATATCCATACTACTTGCCAGAGTAATTGCAAACGTTTTTACTCTTCTAAAAAAAAAACTTATCTAACTGTATGTAGAAATTTTGACCTTAATTTGCTTCTAATAGTCTGCTTATATCCTTTCAATGTAAACGCCAACAAATTGGTGAATTGCCAAAAAACAAACAAAAACAAAAGCAAAAAAGAATACGAGAAACTTGTCGGCTGGCAGTTGTGTTTTTCTTTCTTCCTTTTTTAGTTGCCTTAGGCTTACGATAAGAATTCATAGAAGTATAAAGAAAAGTTCAAATAATTGTATCACGTTTTAGCAGCAGATTCAATTTGTTCACAAAAAACCAACAAAGATACTCGTAACAGCAACAATGAAAAGAAAAAAAGTTTCCTTTGCACAGACATGCTTTTGGGATAGATTTGAAATAAGAAAAACAAAAATTTTGGTGCTGTGTGTAGTAGTGTTAAGTGTAGTTTAGACAGTTTTTAACATTTTCAAAGAAACTAATTTATATCTAAATTAAATACCTTCCAGATGTTGCCTTAAAGGGTTAAATATAATTTTTTAAATTCTGGTTATTTAAAAGTGTTGCCTATTTTAAGGCAACTGTGTTTTGTGGTTGGAGTTTAGAAAAATAATTTGTCAATGGGATGCATATTTTTTTTAAAGGTACAATGTTTAATTAAGGGTTTCCTTTTGTGTTATTTGAATAGCCACTAGCAGCAACTATCAGAAATGCTGCAATCACCAAACAAATCGTCACCTTTAAATGGGGTTGCAATAATACATTTTTTATTCATGTAAACATTTTGCATCAAATACCATCACACTTTTCACTTTTTTTGTTTATTATTGCCTATCGAAATCTATATATATAATAAAACAGTAACTTATTTCCTGTCAGCCTGTGGGTTTGTCTACATTCGCATCAAGTAAAAACTACTTGATGGACTTTAACAAAATTTTTTGAAGAGGTACCTCAGTATTCCATTATAGTATACTTTTTTTCCGCAAAAATATCTTATTTCCAAGAGAAAATGGAGAAAAAGCAAGGAAAGTACGCCGATTTTTTTTTTACCGATTTTTAGGTACTGCATACTAGTGCTGTCATACTAGTGCTACTTTTAATTACTCGATACTACTAATACTTTTCAATTGTTTACTCAATAGTATTCAATACTTTTGCTTACATAATAAAACCGCACTGTTAATCAGTTTTCATGAAGTTGCTCAATTTTGTATTTAATTTGTTTTTAAGACGTTAACGTTAAAAATATTGAGTAACTACTTTTGAATATTGAGTACTCAAAAAAATTATCAAATACTCGGTACTCGATAGCCAATACTCAATACTTTGCAAGCACTACTGCATACTTTAAGGCATCTTTTATTTTTGAAATTGGGATATTTTTAAACACGGTTGCGCAACAGATGGTGCTCATCCCCTTGTTTAGTAGTTGCAGACCATCTCGTCACAGCATTGGAGGCTTCTGTAGTAGTTCAACAGCACACCGGACTAAATCGTCTTATTTGTGATTTAGGTCCAAACGACAGTCATCATATTATTTTCCGAAATGCCTTAATAAAAAACCGGTTGCTCAATAAAGATTAAATTGTCTCAATTAAGAAAACATGTCTGAACAGGGTATAAGGTCTTCTTCGAAAACCTAAGCTCCGATTTATTCAATGCAATCCTAGGCGCAGTTTTATTTTTTTGCTCTTTTACTAAAATCAATTTTCTTCATGGTAGTTACACTGAATTGGAGTTGTCAATATAATTTTTTTCTCGATCCATTCACTCCTAGATCCTACTGATATTCTATACCTTTTCCGACAAATTTGCCAATTTCAAGATTCAGCATTCTGTTTGTTTTAAAATCAATGTTTTATGAAAGAGTTATTTTTTTTTGTTATTTTTTGTGGATACCAAAATAAGTGTTGTTAACCAATTAAGCACCTTATTTATAGTAACTATAATGTAAAGATAAATACTGTACAGTGGTACGAAACTCACTTGAATATAGAGTAAAGCTAAAGAAGAATAAAGACAAAATGCGCCGTCCAAAAAATTTCGCTCTTAAGGGGTGAATGGCGTCAAAAAATCTGTATATTTTAAATTAGGCAAACTACGTCATCTAACTGGAAATAGTTCAAATGGTGTAATATTGTTTCTATCATTCTTGTCTCTGTAGGTTGTCTTTACTCTAAGGGATAAGAGAGGATTTATAGTTTGAATTATTTTGCCCTTCACTGTCTACATTGGTTTTAAAGGACATTAAATAAATTAATTGCTAAAAAAGCGAATTGACACAGTCCAAATGTTTATTTTTTTGTTTGGTTTGGTTTTGTTATAAATTACGATTCGAATGTAAACGACATGGGATTTTTATCATTTACAGAAAAACTCAAAAGACCTCTCTCTATACCACAGTAAATTAATCCACTGAACAAAACACAAAAATGTTCCGCAACATGTTGACAACAGCCACGAATGGCAGCAATGTTTATGATTTTGTTTATTTACGCTCTTCTTATCGTTGTATTTTTTAGCTCTCATTTCATAGTGTATATGTGTGTGCGTGTATGTGAATTAAGTTTACATTTTCATTGATACTAAACAATTTTTGTTGGTATTTAGTATTTGTTGCTTGTAAATAATTTTGGGCATTACTTGCTTGGTTTATAGAATTCGGGCATTTGTTATTGTTTGTTTTTTTCCTCTCGTATTCTCACATTGTTTTACACTTTACATACACACTATCACTGTAGTTTGATTTAAATTTGTGTGTGTTCGTTTCACGTAAAAAGCCACGTTTTCCATCAATTTTCAAACAGTCTGCACAGGATATTCGTGATAAACGTTACTCATACGCAGTAAAAAGCTCTGGCTACTTATATTTGCAAAATTAAACAACTTTAAAGCAATTTTTAAATAAAAATTTCTTTTAAACAAATAATTTCAATTAAAAAAATATATATTCTAAGAAAAAAAAAAAAAACAAAAATTAAATTATAAAAAAATTAAAGTAAACAATTTTATAAACAAAATAATATTAAAGTGAAATTTTAACAAAACTTGTTAAAGACGCAGTAAAAATTATATGTTTAGTCCTGCCCAGAAAAAGTAAATATAAAATAATTTAAGTTGTATTTAATGAAATTGTATTGAAAGAACGAAATTTCTATTTAAATCAGATTTATTTTTCAATTGATGGTTTTTAAATTAAATAAATGAAATTTCTAAATTAACAGAGAAAAAAAATTTATATGTAATTCAGCAAATTGAAAATAATTTTTTTTAGGATCAAGCTCGTATCCCAATCATTGCAGAAATAAAAGTATATTTTCAAACTGGACTTCCTTATAACCAATTGCAGGTGGTTTATGGATCATATTAAATTTTATTAAATATGAATATTCTTTTATATTAATATAGTAAATTATATAACCGAAGTTTACAGCTTAACACTACCTATTACACATATAACATAAATTCTGAAAAAGGATGTAAAGATCCAGAATATGCATTACTATATGCTAGTGTCAAAAATTATCCAGTTTTCTTTGAAATGAATTTATCTAAATTAAAAAGACAAATATTTTTTAAAATCTAAGAAGAACCAGAGCCTAAAAATAATTCATTTGAAAATCGTTAAATAGAGCGAGAAATATATTTACGGTTTTTTTTCAATTTAAAAATAAAAAAATTTTCAAAAAAATATATATCTTAAAGACTAAGGTCAAAATTTATAAAAAATATTTTTGTTTTATAAAAGGTTTATAAATAAATTTTCATACAAAATTTGTTGAATAAAGCTTTTATAAACTAAACATATTTTTTATGAATATGGTCCTAATAATTTTTTTTATATAAAAAAAAAAATATTTAAAACTTAACTAGGTTAATACAAAAGAAAAAAAAAATAAATATTAAATATTTTAAATTTTATAAATTTTAAACAAAATTATTTTTTTTTTTAACTTTTCAAATTAAAAAATTTGAAAGAATATTATTAAAAAAAATTATTACAAAATAATTATTTAAAAAAATTGAATAATATAAATTTTACAATTTTTTTTAACTTTTCAAATTAGAAAAAGTAAAAAAAAATTATTTAACAACAAACATTTTTAACATTAAAAAAAAAAAAATAATAAAAATATCAGGTTTCAAAATAATTAGAAAAAAATTCTAAAAATTAATAATTTTTAATTCTAAAAATTAATTTTAATTCTAAAATTAAATATTTTTTCTCTAATTATTTTGATATTTTTATTTTTTTTTTAATGTTAAAAATGTTTGTTGTTAAATAATTTTTTTTACTTTTTCTAATTTGAAAAGTTAAAAAAATTTTTTTTAAATTTATATTATTCAATTTTTTTAAATAATTATTTTGTAATAATTTTTTTTAATAATTTTCTTTCAAATTTTTTAATATGAAAAGTTAAAAAAAATTATTTTGTTTAAAATTTATAAAATTTTAAATTTTTCTAAATAGTTGTTTTATTCAAGATTTTTAAAAAATCTATACATATACTAAAATAGTAACTCATTTCTTGTCTGTCTGTCTTTCATTTTTTGTGTTCGCATCACGTAAAAACTGCTGGCTAAATTTTAAGAAAATTTTGTGTGGAGGTACCTTGGTATTCTGATTCCAATATAGAATACTTTTCTTCCTCATAAATATCTTATTTCCAAGAGAAAGTTTAGAAAAGGCAGTGAAAGTATAACGAATTTTTTTACCGATTTAAGTCATCTTTTTTTTAAAGCAATATATTTTAAACAATGTTGCGCAATAGATGGCGCTGTTTTAAAATAATTGGTAACTCATTTCCTGTCTGTCTCTTATAGAGCCTTACAATAATTCGATTTTTTTTTACCGATTTAAAGGTTTTGCATACTTAAAGGCTTTTTGGAAGCGATATAATTTTTTAAGGCGCTGTTTCAAAACAATGATAAAATATGAATTAAAAGCGGTTGCGTACCAGATGGCGCTGTTTTAAAATAATGACTTACTGCCAATTAAGCAATTGTTAAAATTTGTAATTGATTTTTGTTTTTGATTGTTATTAAAATATTTTAAACACCTTTACAATAGTTTTTAGAATTTTATATAAATTTTAAAATTTTATTCAGGGATGGGTACCTTTATATAACGTAAATGCGTAAGAGTCTTAAAATTTGTTGTGGATTACTTTCAAAGCAAAATCGAAGAAAATATTGTTAGGATGCACACAAAGTGTGTGGCCACAGATAGTCATTTATAAAATACTAATTAAACATTTTCGAAATAGAAATGTTGGCTTCTGTTACAGACTTTTCCAGATAATTTTAATTTTTTTTTCTCGGAGCTAAAGTTTAAGATTTACTTGTAGTTTTTTTTTAAGTTAAATTTTATTTTCTGTTAAAGAATTTTTTCTTATATAAACTTTATGTTTTTTTTTTGTCGAAATTTTCCCAGGAAAAGTTAAGTTAAAATTGTGGTATTTTTATACTAATTTTTGAGAGTTCTGGGTGCCCGGAAAGGTAGTTGGTAGAGTGTCAGTCTTTGAGTCAGGGGGTTGTGGGTTCGATTCCCAACAAAGACTCTGGGTGTTTTCACTACAGCGAATGAAGGTCTTTGTTACTATGCTTGATGATTTCAGTTAGAATATAATTTGCAAATAAATAATAAATTAATTTTTTTTGGGCTTTAGTTGTAGTAGTCCTTCTCTAAAGGTCCATACCAGAGAGGTATCATTGGAACTCTGCTATTATCATTACGATATCTGCGCTGAATTTTTACTGACAACAAATAATAACAAAATGATTAAAAATAATTAAATACTGCAAAATCAGAAATAAAAAGAAATCCTTTATAAAAACGTTTTTTAATTTAATAAAATTAATAAAAAATAAATTAATCCCTAAAGTATGCTTTTGAAATGCTTTAAATAATATATTTTAGTAATCAAAGTTGCCAGATAAAAATGGCACAAAATCGTCAAATTCTACAAAAAAAATTCTAAAAGTCCTTAAAATAGCTTGTAAAGCATTAAAAAAATATAATAAATGCAGATAATAAAAAAGTAAAGGGGTGTCAATAGCGCCCTGCTAATATTACTGCAATATCCACCCTAAAATTTATTACAGACAACAAATAACAAAACAAAATTATTAAAATGCCATAAAGTTAAACAATAATGAGAATAAATTCCCTTACAAAAATTAGTTTTTTAAAATAATTTAAATTATTTTAACACCGCTCGTGTGCATCAGTTTTTTGGCTACAGTACGCCGTTTATTCTTAAAGTGAACTAAAGACTTATTTTAAAATTACTTCAAATAGAAGCTCTCCTTGCTTCTTTCCCGACAGTATTTTTTTCAAATTTACCTTTTGTTTTTTGAAAGTAATACACAGCAAATTTTAAGACTCCTACTATTATATTGCTACGGGGCACAGTGAACGGTCCCCATACTAAATCCCCTTATTTTTCCGGTGCGGGGACAATTAAATACCCAAAATTCCCCCATTTCAGTAATTATTATTTTTTTGAATTTTAATTTATTATTTCACATTCGAAATGATAAAGCGTGATAGTTTTTATACCCTTCACCACAGGTGGAAAGGGTATATATAAGTTTGTCATTCCGTGTGTAATTTCTACAATATTCATTTCCGACCCCATAAAGTATATATATTCTGGATCCTTATACATAGAGAAGTTGATTAAGCGATGTCCGTCTGTCCGTGTTAGTGTTGTAATGTTATTTGCCAAGGCACCAGAAGAGATACAAAAAATTTAAGCACACCAATCTGTCAGGCATAGTTTCGAAAATTTGGTATTGCAATTTAGCAACATCGGATCATTCCTTTGGAGGCTACGGGCCAAAAACCACGTCCACCTATATTTTTTTTTACGTTTTTTTTTTAATTTTTTTCGGCTTTAATGATTCTGTTTTGCCTTTTTTTGTCAAATAAATATTAGACTGCGACAGGTAGATCGCAAGGAGTGCATACAGATCTCGGGGGATCAATAACCCCCTGCGAGGGGCGAGGTTTTTTTGTTTTTAGATTGGTAGGGTTTTTTTGCTTTGATTTGTATTAGAGACCTTAATAGAAAGCAATACACATAGAGGTAGCCAATCGACCCACAGGGTACCCACTGATAAATAGGAGCAATTAAAAGGACCCCCCATGTGTCCATATGAGGAAATTTTTTTTTTGTAAGGATTTCTTTCTTTTTCTTTAGTCTGACCATTCTAACTCAATATAGACTGCAGAAAGGTCCTAAATTTAACAAAAAAAAAAAAAAAAAAATTCAATAAAATTTTAAAAAAAATTTACAAAAAAAATTGTTACAAAAAAATTTACAAAACATTTTCAAAAAGATATTTTACAGAAAAATATTTAAAAAAAAATTTTTTAAAAATTTTCAAAAAAATTTTCGAATAAAATTTTACAAAAAATTTTTAAAAAATTATTTTTACAAAAAATTTTTAAAAAATTATTTTTACAAAAAATTTTTAAAAAATTATTTTTACAAAAAATTTTTACACACAATTTTCGAAAAATTAAAACAAAAATTTCAATATTTCTTTGAAAATGAAAATCATGACTGTAATATAACATATAATTAATATTAAGAATATACATATGTATGTATGTGTGTATATAGAGTAACATATTTTTTTAAATGCGTTTGATTTTTTTAAATGCGTTTGATTTTTAAATAGATGGTATCTCTGTTTTAAAGCCTAGGTGCATTAAACACATAGACATCATCAGGATACCGACTACAAACTGTCAAAAATAAAACGATTATTTTAAAGTCAGCAAAGTGGCTGTCGTCAACTTAGGCTAATTTCTATTTTATTCAACAAAAGAAAATGTCACAAAATTGTAAATTACAAATTCATATACAAACACCGTGGTGAAGGGTATAGAAGATTCGGCACGGCCGAATATAGCACTTTTACTTGTTTTTTTTTATAAAATATAATCAATCTCTAATTATTTAGAGTTGCCGTATACCTTTTTTGAATATAACAATATTTTAAATTCAAAAAACATAACAATTGTAAACAATTTCTTAATCACTACAAGAAGTTTCTGAGTCTGAACCAGTATTGAAAGATTCACCTACTATTTTGTAATTACTAATTTCTTGATTATTGTCGGAAGAGCTGCTTTTATTTATTGTATTTCTATTAGATGAAATTAATGGATCTGAAGAAATTAGTAGTTTATTCATTAAATCTTGATTACAATTTTCTCTGCTATTTTTACGAGTGTGCTCAGGTATGTTCTTTCTAATTGTTTTGTGTAGACATTCTAAAACATCTTCAGAAAGCATTCCTTTAATAAACCAAGAAAATCTTTGAAACAAAATGTTTATTTCATACAAGTCTTTAAATATTACCAATAGGTAAATCCCAAATATTTTATAATTTCACAACTATGAATGAGAAGTTTATGCACCGTTTTTTTCTTTTATTACAGAGTTTTCTTATCATTCCTAAAAGTGGTTTTACACGGCGTGTGTTTGTCATATGACTTGTCAGTTTGATAACCCATATGTAATTTCATGTGTTTGTCAAAATAGGCATTTTGCATACGTTTTATAATTTTTGCTTTCAAACGTACATGTGTAATTACATCTGACATAACCTATAATATATATAATTTTTCCGCCACACAGTCTTGTATTGCCAACCGCAGCTGATGCAAAGATGGAAAGGTAGTGCTTTTGTCACACCTTTAGTGCTTTCGGTACCACAAAAAATCTAAAATAGCAAAATATCTAGTTGGCATTACAGGATGTCAGATGCTTTGTCACAACAAAATAGAACACGTTCTAAATGAAAAATGTCATATGTATTGTACACATGGAAAATACACATGTTATGTTTGAAAAGGTTCACACGACGTGTTTAGAATTTAGACATGGAAAAGTGTAAAGTCATATGACAAATACACATCGTGTAAAACCACTTTAACATGCCAAGTCTTAAAAGGCAATCGATACGCAAAGTGTAACATGCACACAAAGCATCTTAGCATCTTTGAGGGTGCTGTAGCTTAAGTGGTTAGCACGTTGACTACTAAGCAAGGGTCACGAGTTCAAATCTCAGCGCCCTCCCTCGCCGGTATTGCCACATAGCACTAAATCGCCGGCGAAGTAAAATAATTATAAATTGGCTATGCTAGCTTCGAACTAATTCGCCTAAATAACACCAGAGGCGCTGCAATACTGTTCTAAAAATAATCATAACGTGCAATTGCAGTGTTGCCAGAATCGAAGCTTTATCTACTACTATCCCTTTTCAAAGGAAGTACCACAGTTAATGTAGGCATTAACTGCCTGAGTGGTACTTCTCTTAAAAAAAAAAAAACAATGCAAATCTAAAATTCCATATCTATAATGGTATTCGTTGGGAGAATAAGTAATGCTAAGTTTGTTCATATCTTTAGGTTTAGCTTGGCATATAAAGCACTTCGACCCCGAGCTTGTGTTGGTTAATGTTTAAGCGACCGCACCATCTAGCGAATATTAATCTAAGAATTTCCAGAACGAATAAGTTGCGAAGGTCGATTAAAAAAAAAAACGAACTAACATGAACACACGCCGCGATACAGGTCTTCTAATTTAGCCTCTATTTTAACCTTTCACTTTCAGAATCGACCTAACTTTTCCTAACTTGAATTTGTTCATATATTTTCAAATATATGAACAAATTCAACAACTGATAATTTTAATGAAAATATAAAACATGGATGATTTTTAAAATCATTATATTTCAAAAGTTGGCAAAGAAAACACCTAAATATTTGTATACATCTTTTAGTATATATTTGTATACATCTTTTAGTATATATAACAGATAATAAGATTATTGATTCATAAAAGTTGTTTTCTGATGTGCCTATTTTTTCGAGTCCATCGAAGCTGACTATTTTTTCAAAAAAAAAGTACATATTTTGGCTAAAAACTTCACAATTTTTTTCACAGTGTTGTTATAAATATTTAAATTTTAAATTTTTTTCATTGTTTCTGCTACATTTCTGAATAAAACAAATAAATTTGCATGCTTTTTTATTGAAAAATAAATTTTTGAGATTTATTTTTCCAAACCCATTTTTTGTTACTTAAAAATTATCAAAATAATTCGATTTTAAAGCCGTGTAACTTTTTATAGGTGTAACGCACATGAAAAGCCAAACCACCTCTGGAATCGCGGGAGTCTCAGCTTCCATATGTATTTTATTGATAAATTCGAAAGTTTTTTTTTAAATTTTTTTCACTAGACAGTTTACTGTGCGGGGATGAAAAAGTTTATAATTATTTTGTATTGGAGGGGTTCCCGTCTCTGGATTAATTACTTAGGATTGTGCAACACTAGTTTCATATAAAATTCAATTATTCTGAGTTTCTACACATATTTTCTAAAGTTTGCCATTAAAAAAATAAAAGGTGCTACCAAGTTTTCAGTTTCATTAAAATAGGTACAATTGGGTACTTTCATTTTTTATTTTTATTTTCCTAGAAAATAATGTAATTTATACAAATTGAGAAATATTCCAAAAATTTAAAGCAGTAAGACACTGATAGGCTAAGAACTCTGTCATTACAAGTATGTTTCCAAATTTCTCCCAAAAAAGCCACGCTCAAAAAAAAAAAAAAAAATTTTTTTTTGTGGTGGCCCACTGTTATACGTAAAAATCCATGAAAATAAAAAATGTTCAACATAATTTTTCTGACATAACAACTGAGAATATGAGAATTCAAAATAATTTTTTATTTATATTTGAGAATTTAACAACGAAAACATTTAAAAAAAAAAGTAACTCTAAAAAATATAATTTTATATAGAAATCCAAGTACATCCATCAAATTCAATTTTTTTTTGGCATTTTGATCTCTTAAATGATAAAACGCTGCTGGCTGTTTTCAAACTGTTTTCCTTGTAATAAAAATATAAATTTCAACACATAATTTAATAGCAGCCAGAATACTTTTGTTTATATATATAAAAAAAAAACTTATTATTTTGTACTTTTTATGAGGAAAATAAATCAACAAAGTGCTAATGCCGTCACTATTGTTGCTCGCCGCAAATTTAATTAGCAATTAATTGTTCTTAATAAAAAAAAAATTAAAAAAAATGTTTTATGTTAATGTTCCTAAAAAAGACCAAAAAACAAAATAAAATATAATATAATAAAATACAACATAACAAGATGTTAAATTTTAATTAAATTGTTCAACATGTTGTAATGTAAAACGTGCCATTGAAATTTTATAATGCAAGAAGTTGCCTTCAATAAATAGAACAAATTTTTATATGACAAAACTTTATATGAATAATTTCAGCTTTAGCCACTGTGCCCTAATTTAAGGCACTAAGGCTTGTAGCCCCTGAGGGTTATAAAAGACAAATTTAATATAAAGGTTTGAATATATCGCTTTCAAATCCACTTAAATAATAATACACTGCCTGCATAAGACTGTGATTACCCTATATCAGACTTGAGGGATCTCAATTACAGTTTGTAATTAATTTCACATGCAGTTACTTAATTATATGTAATTGTAATTTGAATTTTTCATTTACTAGAAAAATTACATCATTCACATTTGAAATTGTAATTGGGAGTTTTCCAATTATAATTACTTGTAATTTGTAATTAAAAAAATCGAATTACAATTACTTGTAATTAAAAAAATCCAATTACTATTATATGTACATAATTGTAATTGAAAGAAATCAATTATAATTAAATGCAATGGAACAGTTTGAGCATTTATAAGGTAATTGAAAAAACAAATAGTCAATTATTATTTTTTAACACTAGAAAGACGGGAGAATGGACATACCTTAAAAGACGGGCAAGGGTCATTTGACTACCTTTAACTTTTAGTTGCAAAATATTACACTTAGGTGCCTATTATGAGCAACTTTCGATCTTCGATTGTAGTCGAAAGTATTGATCGAACGAATTTTCATTTGGTATTATGGCGCACATTCGATAAAAATAGCGCTATTGTGAATTTGTGTTAATTTGACTATTCACCATAGTACATAGTTATCAGATGGCACTACAAATAGATATTTTATTACTTATTTATAAAAGCATATTACCATAAATAAAAGAAAAAACTGAATTAATTATTAATTAATATGACCACTTTCTGTTGTTCTAACGGGTGGCCCTATAAAATTTAGCTCTTACGTGGTTTCTTCCCATTTTTAGCCGCTTGAACTTTTGTGCATATTTCTTTTGGCAGCTGAGGGTTTTGTTCCATTAGAAAAATGAGCTTTTATAATTGTTGTTTTGTCCCTAGACCTGCATGAAATTAAAATAATTTATGTATAGAAAAAACATAAAATTCACAAATACATACTTACATTTTCAATAAGTTTTACAAACTGACACAAGCCATCAAAAGCAAAATTGTGTTGTACAACGAAATTTTCGACAGTGCTACCAACTCATAATATGAATTTGACATTCGATTTTCGATGTTCGTTAGCCAGCGAAGATCGAAAATCGAATGCAACTCATAATAAGGGCCTTAGATTTAAAAATTTGGTTTAAAAATTGTTTATTTATGCAAAATTTAACTCTAAATTTTTCACATATGGTGAAACATCCCTTTGTGGACTGTCTCAACTAGAGTTGTTCGTTTTGAGAGCAAATTCTCTGCCAACGATATTGAGATAAAAAAATTGTCGGTAAATGCCAAGCGTAATCTCCTCCCAAATGGGAAACCGTTGAGCAGATATTTCGATGTTACATCTACGCAAAGCCAACACTTTATACTAAATCTGTCAGTTTTATTCGTCATGGCCATGTATTGTGTAAATTTGCATCTAGCTTTTGTAGGAAAGAATTGTTCGTCTATAGCGATGTTTTCACCTGGTCTGTGACATAATGGAAAGGTCTGTTACATACAGGCTAGGTTTAGGATGTTCAATCAAAACGTTATGAGCAGCAAGACGATCTGGTGCGAAGCGGTTTTGAGACAAAGTCTTCCAAAGATTCAACCTGCTGACTGCATGTCGTGTTCATTTTCTACTATTGATGGAATTTGAAAAGTGATTATAACAGCATATTTCTTTTAAGTAAATAAGAAAAGCAATGGTGTATCATCGATCGAACTATTATTAGAACTTATTTCTGGAACGTAACTATCACTATCTTCTACTTTTACAAGTAATTAATTTTCGCTTGCATCGTCTGGTATTGGCTGACAGTGCATTGAAATTGGCATACTAGAGGTAACAAAGAACAACGGCATTTTTATAAGTCAAAAAATTAAATATGCGTCTTTGATTTTTTTAAATTATTTTATGAAATAAAAAGTGAGAAAAGTAATTGATAAAATGATTAGTGCCAGTCATATATGCAAATGGTCAGATGATCCCTATCCGTCTTTATAGGTAATTGTTCTAATAATTTGAATTTGGAATAGCTAAAAAATTCAAATAATAATAAATAAAAAAATATTATCTTTAAATAAAATTTAATGGATCTTTATTAAAAGTCACGAAGTAAAAAGTTTGTGACATAATTGATAAGAGAAATATTATGAGATATTATGAGGCCAAATGACCCCAGTCCGTCTTTCTAGTGTTAAAGCATTTATTGACCAAAAAATATTTAATTATAAAAATTATTAATTAACTCCGCCAAACGAAAACGTAAAATAAATAGTTTAGCTAGAAAATGAGTTTTTAGTTTTTCATATAAAAAATGGTTTTTTAATAAAAAAATCTTTTTTTATAAATACAAAAAATTATATTTGGAATCGGTTATATATATTATTTGTTTTTATTCACGCATGATTCCTTTTGAAAATTTATTTAAATAAATATTTTATGAGTATAAAATATTTATTTTCAAAAAATATAATAATCGAAATTGATTACTATGGGGAAAGCATATCCAGATAGCTATTTCGCTAGTGCCCAACTAGCTCATCAGTGGATTTTTCCCAATTTTTCTAAATAAAAAAAGAAGAATAAAATAAACTTTTTGAAATCGAAATGGTTACTATGGTTTTTTATTTTGTTTAGAAATTTAGATTTGGCTTTCTTTCTAGACTGATTGAACTTCTCATTTAGTCTATTAAGTTTTAAGCATAAGAATCTGAATTTTTATTCAGAAAAATTGGGAAAAATCCACTGATGAGCTAGTTGAGCACTAGCAATTATTATCAATTATTATATTATTATATTTTTTGAAAATAAATATTTAAACTTTTTTAAATAAAAAAAAAAATTATCACAGATTTTTGTCCTTTTGCCTGTAGGACGCTTAGTTTAGCTAAAAAGACAAAATCACAGTAAAAGAAATAATGTAAAAATGCAAGGAAAAACATTTAATTTGAATTAATTATGACCAACATTTGGTCACTCTAGCTTTAATTGTCTTGAATGTTTCAGAAGATCAGTGCTAATTTAACTTCACAGAAAAAATTTGTTGCTCCAACTAAAGGTTTTAATTTCATTTAAATTAAATTTCAATTAATTTTTTTAATTGAGTCAAATAAATATTTGTTTAAAACAGAAAAAAAAAAATTTAATTAAAAATTTGAAACAATTAATTAAACCATTAATTTAATCAATTAAATATTTAATTAACTTTTAATCTGAAGCCAATTGAAACATTTAATTGTTTAAAATATTTTTTTCTTTGCTATTGGTTTTAAAATGTAATTAAAAATTGTTTCATTGTAATGATAACTGTCTAATTAAAATTAAAATTACTTATAATTTATAATTGTGAATTATCAATTATAATTGCATGTAATGTGTAACTGAAAATGTTCAATTACTTATTACAAGTAATTGTAATTAAAATCTTTTAATTCCAAAGTAATTGTAATTAAAATCTTTTAATTCCAAAGTAATTGTAATTAAAATCTTTTAATTACAATTTTAGCTATTTGTAATTAACTTTAGTCCTAGATTTCAATTACAATTACTTATAATGTGTAATTGGGCATATCCAATTACACATTATACATGGATATGGGAATATCCAATTACACATTATAAGTAATATAATTATAAGGGCAATTAATATGTAATTGAAACCCCCATATCTGCCCTAAATAAACTAGCATTGACATTGAACTGGTAATTATCATTCAATTATATATATAATTATATATATAGAAACTCAAAATTGCAACTGCGTGACTTTTAATAGATTTTTGTACTACAGACCTCTTAATACTATTCATAAACACTATCCTTTCACAAACTTTATATTTATTTCCTTTTTTTCTCTAAATACCCCCACTGTGAATTGTTAATTGTTACTTATGTGCTGTTTATGTAACCCAATTGAACAATTCGTCTAGGAAATTTGTATGAAAAGCACTCAAGTTTTTGAGTTTTTCCTATACACATTTTCTAGACGTTTTGTTCAATTGGGTTACATAAACAGCACATTAATTTTTTGAAATTTTTGTTGCTTAATTTTAATTTTTTTTTTTATTTTAAACTTAAAAAATATTTTTTCTACCTCTTTTAATTATTAGCCAAATCAATTATAATCTTAAAAAAAAAAATAAGAAAACCGATGACATATAAATGTTTCTTACAACACTCAAGCCCATTCATTACAAACAACCACTTTTTATTTTTCATAATGGCCTCAAACAACAAAAGTGACAATTGCATTGTAGCCAAATAATTATTTTGAAAATTTCATAATTCAAAACTCATTTATTATCTTCACAATTAGACACTGAATCAAGTGAAGACAAATAAAAAAAAGAACTTTTTGTTATCGAAAATGAAGACACACAAACGCATTCCTTGCTCTTCTAAGGCACTTAATCAATTACAATAACAATTTGACTAAACAACAAGAATTTTGTTTATTTTGTTCAAATTTCAAAAGAATAGAAAAGTATAGAATATAATAGTTTTGTTTTTTTATTTCTCAAGTATGTTTATTTGTTCAACTGAAAGATCAAATATTGTGTTGAATTGCATCTGTTGGTTGTTCCACTAGATTTTGCAGTAGCAGCA
Organism: Phasia obesa; assembly: GCA_949628195.1. Taxonomy (NCBI): domain Eukaryota; kingdom Metazoa; phylum Arthropoda; class Insecta; order Diptera; family Tachinidae; genus Phasia; species Phasia obesa. The sequence continues at coordinate 18,197,743 of OX451219.1, forward strand.
GCAGAAGCTGAAATGGCCACTGCTGTTTTACAGGCAGACTGTCTACAGCAGACACACAAATCATATGGCAATTATGGCCATCTCTTAGCACATGGCTAATAAATGTCAAATTGAAATCACAACAAATACAGTAAAAGCTTACAAATTTTTGCTTAAGCACCTTTACTACAACAACAATACATTGCAAAAGTTAAACCATAAATTATTTTTATTTTTAACATGACAGTTTTTAAAAGTGCAAGTTTCTTTAACAAAAAAAAAAAAAAAAAAAAAAAAAAAAAATTTCTAAAACTTGGCACAAACATCTGAAAATAAAGTAATCTGTGCAGTCAAGCGCCAACAATTTCTGCAAACCAAAACAAATACTAAATCTGTTGCAGTTTTCCTTAATTTATTTATTTATTTTTTATTCGGACCAGCAGTCAGGGAAAAACCCCTACTCATTTAATGTATTGGGGTAGAACTACCAAATTAGGTTATGGGAAGGAGAGCAAAGAGGGAGTAGTGCTTGAGTACATTCGATTTGAATTTTGCTACACTGAAAGTGACAGGAAAGATCTCGGCTGGAAGTTTATTCTACACACGAACTGCTTTGCTGAAAAACGAATTTTTCCTATAATAAGTGGTGCGATTCACTGGCCAATCGGCGACAAATGGATTAAGAAAAATCGTGTGAAATGCAAACATGTGCAGGTATCGGGAATAAAAATCATTCATTTTTTCATTAGAGCATATACCATTATCTGTTATTACTTTTATTACTTTTTAACCCCGGGGATTCCAATTGTCACTGCAGGAATATGGCAAATGTTTTGACGCGGTTCACTCGGGGAAAATACGGGCACCAGACGCTAGGGTTCCTAGAGCCTAAATCTGGAAGAAAAGGTCTGTGTGTTAAAACATACGGGGCCTTCTCGAGGCCCGACCAGTGCCCAAAGGACTGGTACCACGGGAATCGGTGGCCCCACAGAGAGCCTATCCTCTCTGTGACCGGTTATTGGTGAGGTCCCCTTCGGGGGTACACGTGATGGTTGTGGTTTAAGATCGATTTATGTAGGTAACGTGCAAGGTCGATCAAGTGTGCTGTTGCACTCTCAACAGACGGAGTTTGGATAGTCTCCAAACCCCTAGGCCAGAGGTTATAATATGGATCTAGGCTTGCCTTGGAAAGGCTTGCCATATTATATAAATTGCTACTCATTGTGACTGTATCACAGACAAAAAGCGATTGGTGGCAATCGTAAAGTGTTGTTATACTACACAATGGGGGCGCTAGTCTACGCCTAAGTTTCACTCGGTAGTAAGACCACCGTGAGGTTAGACCGAGCAGGCAGGTACTCACATTAATCTTGTTCCACAATACCATTATCTATATATAAAAAAGTAACTCATTTCCGTCTGTCTGTCTGCTTTTCATTTAAGTTTGCATCACGTAAAAACTACTGGATTGATTTCAACAAAATTTTGTAAGGAGGTACCTAAGTAGCCTGATCGCAATATAGGATGCTTTTTTTCCGTAAATATATTTTATTTCCAAGACAAAGTGGAGAAAAAGCAGTGAAATTACGCAGTTGAACTAACCGGATATGAATACTTTATCTATATTTATAAAAAAAAGTTGCATTGTGTTAGAAATTTATGTTCTCTGGAATGCGTAAACCGATTTTGTTTCTGCAAAGTTGATATGAGAGGTGACGTCAATACCAAGGTTTTTATGTACAAACGGTTTCTGTATGTGTATTGGTTCATGAGTTATAGCCGGAATAGTTGGCGTGGTACCGCCCATACAAAGTAAAAAATTATTATCGTGTTTCTGGCGAACTGCAATAGATAGCGCCTTGAAACTTTGTAAGAGTAGCCTTTGTGCTAAGGCGCATAGATTTCCAAAATACAGAATGAATTGGGACAGTTGGCGTGGTACCTCCAATACAAAGTGAAAAATGATTATTGTGTATATAGAGAACTATAATGGGTATGGTCTTCAAAGTAGATACAAGTAAACCCATACCCATGCGGATACTCTAGAAAAACATAGTCTGAATTAGGACAGTAAGCGTGGTACCCCCCATACAAAGTAAAAAATTATTATCCTGTATGTAGAGAACTGCAATAGGTAGCGCCTTGGAATTTTGCATCAGTAATACCCATATTAAGATACATGGTGTAGAGAAACATAGACTGAATTTGAACGGAGGGCGTGGTACCTCCTACACAAAGGGAAAAATTATTATCACGTACCTAGAGAACTACATTAGGTATAGTCTTGCAACTTTGCACAAGCAACCCTCATACTAATGTGCATAGTCTAGCAAAATACAGACTGGATAAGAATACTGGGAGTGGCACATCCCATTAAAAGTAAAAAATTATTATCGTGTTAATACCTATAGTCTAGCAAAAAACAGGTTATTTTTGACTTGAGAATAGCGTGCGTTTTCACGTTAAAATTTGGTCATACTTTTCTTCCAAGTGTTTATTGTGTTTTTTTTTGTGGATGGGTGTAGCGAAGCGCACCGGGGATAGCTAGTTTTTTATAAACTAAAAAAATACATAAACTGATATGTAGCATATCTTAAGGCTTAACTAAGTACTGTTTAGTACAGCACGGCACCTTTAATTTTTGAAAGTTGTATTGTTTAAAACACAGATCAGATTTAACTACTTAGTACGGCACGGCACTTTTAATTTCTGATATTTAAACACAGATGGCACCAAATAGCCAATTGAATAAAATTTGTATTTGTTTTTTAAGTCGCCTACGTGTTGTATAATTTGGTTATTTTGTAAAATACATACTCACCCCTATCGCGAATATATATTCCCATGAAAAAAACTCCCAAAATTTCTATTGTGAATGATTTCTACCGTAAAATACAAGTAAATTGTTATTGTAATCATTCACGATAGACAAATTTGGGAGTTTTTTCATGGGAATAATTATTCGCGATAGGGGTGACTTAGTTAATTACGTTATTAAATTATTTTTGTTATTTAGCGTTAATTTTTAAAATTTGGTAAGAATACAACGACTTGAGTGTGGCTATAAAATTCTGTTGTTAGTTTCTGCTTCGTGGTATTCTATAAAAGTAAGTCTTACAATAGGTGTGGAATATTTTTAAAGCAACTTACAATCGAGCAAAATATTATTAGGACGGTCACGACGTGGCGGATACAGCTAGTCTATAAATATAATAAAATAGTAACTTTTTCCCGTCTGTCTGTGTTTTTTCTGTGTTCGCATAATTTAAACATGGTTGCGCCACAGATGGCGCTGTTTGAAAAAAACAAAATATGAATTAAAAGTGGAATATTTTACAGAGCTTTACAATAATTTTTAGAATTTTATATAAATTTTAGAATTTTATCCAGGGATGGGTATTTTTATATAAAGAAAATATGTATAAGTGAAGCTGTATAAAAGTAGTAGAGTCTTAAAATTTCTTGTTGATTACTTTCAAAGCAAAATCGAATAAAATATTGTCAGGACGCACACAACGTGTGTGGCTAGTATTTAATATATATATTTCTTTTATTATATTTTTTAAGGAATTTTAATACAAACTTTTTAATCCATCAAATTCAAAATTTGTTGGCATTTTGATCTCTTGAATGATGAAATGCTGCTGGCTGTTCTCAAAGTGTTTTCGTTGTAATTAAAATAAAATTTCAACACATAATTTCATAGCAGCCAGAATGATTTTTTATTATATTAAAAAAAACTAATTTCTTTGTACTTTTTATGAGGAAAATAAATCAACAACAAAGTGCTAATGTCGTCACTGCTGCTCGTTGCAAATTTAATTTGCAATTAATTGTTCTTAAAAAAATGTTAAAGAAACAATGTTGTGCGTTAATTATTCTAAAAAAAAAAAACAAAATATAAAAGAATAGAATGCAACTTAACAATATGTTAAATTTTAATTATATTGTCTAACATGTTGTAATGAAATGCGTGTCATTGGAATTTCATAATGAGAGGAATACCCTTGAAAAAAACAAGAAATTTTTATATGGCAAAATTTTTAATACATTTTTTAACTTCTAGACTCATTAAAATTATTATTATTATTTTTTTGCATGGCCCCACAGTGTGGCTCATTCAACAACTTCTTTCTAAACTACACAACTGCAACTACATAATATTTTTTGAAAGCACCTTAGTTTAGATACCTTTATTGTACGTAAAATTAATTAAAATTTTATTTGATTTTGATTTATTTTTACTGTTCCGTGCCCAAAGGGTAAAAACGTAACCCTATTGTCGACAATGTCTGTCCGTCTGTTAGACAATTAGACTATAGCAACAAAAACTAAAACTTCTAGGGTCAGTAATTAAAACTTTGTTCGCTATATAAACAAGGATAAAATAAGAATCTACAAACCTAAAGGGTGCTCCAATAGTTACGCGATTTGCATGTAGATGGCCTAAGATTAGAACCATAAGAGGTAGACTCTTAAATAAATAATCCACACCAAATTGTAAGACTCTTAAGTATTTACTTTATATAAAGGTACCCATCTATAGGGTGGCGCAAAAATAACCTTCCGATGTTTTTTGGCTGTAATTAAAAAAAAAAATGAAAAACTTTTGATTTGTGGATTATTTTTATTTGGTCTTTTAATTTTTTTACATCAAGTCGAGAATATGATGTCATGTAAATGGCCGCCGCCACCTTTGATTGTAATTTGAGCCCTTTTTATGGCATTTTCCATCACTTTGGCAAAAACTTCCGGCGATAGGTCCTCACATTTTTGACGGATATTGTCTTTAAGAGCTGCAAGAGTCTGAGGCTTGTTGACATAAACCCGCGACTTCAAAAAGCCCCACAAAAAGAAGTCTGCAGCGGTCAAATCAGGCGATCTTGCTGGCCAGTGCAAATCGCCAAACTTGGAGATTAGGCGCTCGGGAAATGAATCCTTCAGCATATCGGTTGTGGCACGTGCAGTGTGTGCCGTTGCACCGTCCTGTTGGAACCACATGTTTTCCAATCTCAATTCATCAAGTTGTGAAAAAAAGAACTCGTTAATCATTTCTCTGTAGCGCTCTGGTCGTCTGGTCGATGTCGACGGCGCTTCCATGACATCCTCTGCTACAGCAGCAATATTCTCTGCAGAACGGCTACTCCGGGGTCTGCCACGCCTGGCAGCATCTCGTGTTGTGCCAGTCTCTTCGAGGCGAGCGGCTAAACGTCGCAGTGTTTCACCAGTAGGCGTTGGACGGCCAGGAAATCTGCGACGAAATTCACGTTGTGCCAAAGTCACCGACCGATTATTGGTCAAATAAATAGTCACCAATATTCCTCGTTCTGGAGCACTGTAGCGTAACATTGTTTATTAACGTGTATTTCGCAAGTGTTTACTACACAAATGTCAAAACAGAATTGACATTAGGGGCCAATCGCAAAATTTATAGCATTTTCTGATAGGAGGATTACTTTTGCGCCACCCAGTATATTTATAAAAAAAAGTTGCATTGTGTTAGAAATTGATGTTCTCTGGAATGCGTGAACCGATTTTGTTTCTTCAAAGTTTATATGAAAGGTGAAGTCAATACCAAGGTTTTTATGTACAAACGGTCTCTGTATGTGTATTGGTTCATGAGTTATAGCCGGAATAGTTGGCGTGGTACCGCCCATACAAAGTGAAAAATTATTATCGTGTTCCTGGCGAACTGCAATAGATAGCGCCTTGAAACTTTGCAAGAGTAGCCTTTGTGCTAAAGCGCATAGTCTGCCAAAATACAGAATGAATTGGGACAGTGGGCGTGGTACCTCCCATACAAAGTAAAAAATTATTATTGTGTATATAGAGAACTATTATGTCTTCAAAGTAGGTACAAGTAAACCCCATACCCATGCGGATACTCTAGAAAAACATAGGCAGAATTGGGACAGTGGGCGTGGTACCCACCCCATACAAAGTAAAAAATTATTATCCTGTATCTTGAGAACTGCAATAGGTAGCGCCTTGGAATTTTGCATCAGTAACCCCCATATTAAGATACATTGTGTAGAGAAACACAGACTGAATTTGAATGGAGGGCGTGGTACCTCCTATACAAAGTGAAAAATTATTATCGCGTACCTAGAGAACTACATTAGGTATAGTCTAGCAACTTTGCACAAGTAACCATCATACTAATGTGCATAGTCTAGCAAAATACAGACTGGATAAAAATACTACGATTGGCACATCCCATTAAATGTAAAAAATTGTTATCGTGTTAATACGTATAGTCTAGCAAAACGCAGGTTGGATGGGAACATTTTTGCCTTGAGAATACCGTGCGTTTTTGCTTTTGGGTCAAATTTGGTCATACTTTTCTTCCAAGTTTTTATTGTGTTTTTTATGGATGGGTGTAGCGAAGCGCACCGGGGATAGCTAGTCCCTAAATAAAATTTTAAAATTTCTATCAAATTCTAAAAATTATTGTAAAGCTCTGTAAAAGCTGTTTAAAATATTCTTCTAACAATGTAATTCCACAAAGTAAAACTACAAATCAAATACAAATTTTAATCAATTGGCTATTTGGCTGTAAGTAATTCATATTTTGTCATTATTTTAAAACAACGCCATCTGTTGCACAGCTGTGCTCAAAATATCCAGCTTTCAATTCATTTTGTCATTATTTTAATCAAACAGCGCCATCGTGTTTAAAATATAGCGCTTTCAAAGCTAAAACATGCCTTAAAGTAAGAGCCCCCACGCAAACCCCTAAGGGTCTGTGAGCACATCCACAACCAGAATTTCGCAAAGAGAACAAAACATGTACAAATTTTAAATCAATAGCATACCAGCTTTCAACAAGGTAGATTTGTGTCACTTTGCTAAATATTTAGCAAACCAATGCATTTTCTTTATAACCACTTTTTTTGGTTGGGGGCCTTTGCTTTAAGTATGCAGTACCTTTTAATCGGTAAAAACAAAATTGGCGTACTTTCACTGCTTTTTCTCCACTATCTCATGGAAATAAGATATTTTTTTTGCGGCAACAAGGTATCCTATATTGGAATCAGGATACCAAGTTACCTCCTCACAAAATTTTGGTAAAATCCATCCAGTAGTTTTTACGTGATGCGAACACAAAAAAAAGAAGGACAGACAGACACACAGGCAAGCAGACAGGAAATGAGTTATTATTTTAATATATGTATATAGATGTTGGACACTATGCTGGCTGGTGACGTTTATATGACGTATATGGTCGTGATGTATATATGATTATCATTTGAGCCATAAAAATATTTTAAATGCTTAAAAGGGCACCATAAAAGATGTCAAAAAATTAAATTCTTGAACTTTTGAAGTTGTATATTGAAAATAGTAGAAAATCCTACGTATGTGCGTAGGACTGAATGTTACGTATATGGCCCTACAACGTAACAGTCAGACTCTTGAAATTTACAAAGGGCATGTATAGCAAAAAGTAACAAAAATAAAAATGAAAGGTTCTTCTTTATGTTATTTATTAAATGCTTAGGAATTACTCTCCTTAAAATGTTTACTTTAGATTTGATGCTAGAATTAATTATGTGCTTTAAAATTGTACAAAATCCCCCATTTACTTTTAAATTTTTTCTTCAACATTTTTATTTTATACCAGAATACCGAAATGCTTACTCACTGCTCAATCATGCATGAGTATGTACATTTTACTTTGTTTCTGCTTCTCTCTCATTTGTGTGAGTGAGAGACTAGAAAATATTTTGTGTTTTTTCATTTATGAGTGAGATTATTTATTTTTTTTCCTTTCTATTCAAAAGTGAATAAATGAGAAAATATTTTGTTTTTTCACGCAAGTGCTCATATATGAGAATTTAGAAGTTTGTTAATTTTTCATAAATGAAAAGATCGTAGAAAAATGTTCGTATTAAGCATTTACATAAATGTAAGTTTGTGTTTATGTATATACGAATATTTTGTAATCAGCAACTGCCGGCGTATGCAGTAAGAAAGTGTTTTATAAATGACATTTATGAAAAATTTTACTCATAATTAAAACGTTCATAAATGAAAAAAAAGTACAAACATTTATGTAAAAGAGCATTAATGAGAATGAACTAATTCATTGCTTTTCACATATGAATAATATGGATATTCTTCGTTTTTCATCGGTCATGTTTCTAGGCTAACAAACACAAACAGTAACAGTCATTCATGTGTGATCGTAGGCAGAGCACTTTTTGTTTGTTATTCATTTATGGCTGTAAAAAAAATTTAAAATTTTAGAAATCTCATTTATGAGAAATTTTGTAAACTAACTGTGCCCGCCACGTCGTGGACGCCCTGACAATAATTTGCTCAATTTTGCATTGAAAGTATTCCACATCAATTGTAAGACTCTTACTTTTATAGTGCTTCAGTTATGGTTTATATAAAGGTACCCATCCCTAGAAAAGTTTCTAGAATTCTAAAAATTCCGAAAATTTCAGTACCTTTAAACCGGAAATTTCTTTTTCACTGCTTTTTCTCCACTTTCTCTTGGAAATAAGATTTTTTTGTCGGAAAAAAGTGTTCTATATTGGAATCAGGTTGCTATAGTACCTCCTCACAAATTTTTGTTAAAATCCATCAAGTAGTTTTTACGTGATGCGAACACAAGTGAAAAGCAGACAGACAGACAGACGGAAATGAGTTACTATTTTATTATATGTATAGATGTTGAAATTTCAATGCTCATAAATGAAAAATTCCGTACCCTGTTTTATATCCAACCCCCACAATATACGTATACTTAATATTGAATTACTTATACGCCGGTGTCGAATCATTTTATTTTAATAATAAAGGCCATCTCATATTTTTTTACACTCATTTTCTAAACAAGTTTTCTTTTCAAGAAATCGTATTGTTTGTTACACCATAAAAGTGTACCTGACAATGTCAAGGCATGTCAATTGTGTGGTGGTGTTGTTGTTTAAAACTTTTTAATAAAATATTTTCAAATTGCTTTTAACTTGTTCGTGCTGTTGCTTTTGTCTTCTGATGAATTCTATTCATTTTCATTTGTTGTTGTTGTTGTAGTTGTTGCATACGTGCTTATCTGTTTAGAAAACTAAATTCACATATAGATATATAAAATTGTATTTTTATGTATTCATCTTAACATTTACAATTTTTATACTACGAGCTAAAAGACACACTCACATACACACATACACACACTCACATACACACACTCGCACACACTGAAACTTTGGTTGTGTGTTTTTAGTTTAACTTTTGTTTCTAACGATTATTACAGCATCAACATTCACAGTTATTAAGTAAAATAAACAAGCAGCAACCGACGTATATTTCTATATGAGGTTTAATCACACGCATATATATACATATATATATATATATATATATATATATATATATATATATATATATATATATAACATAAACGTATATAAACACATCATAAACATTAGGATAATCATCAGAGATGGAAAATTCTTATTTCTTTATAATTTTTTGACAATCCATGGATGAGCGTATACCAAAAAAAATAGACCTCGAAAAATTAAAAATGTATGATGAAGTTATGATAAAAAGCCATTAAGCGACAAATATTTGCCCCTTCCCTTAAAAAACTCTACGTTATACAAAAAAACTGAAAGTCAATTATTATTAACTCTTACTAGAATATTAGTAGTTTTATTTAAAAAAAAAAAAATTAAAAATTAAACAAAATGGAAATTGTTCAATAAACTCTTTATAAAGGAGAATATAAAGCTGGATTAGCCCATTTTGTCTGAACAAAATTTTTGTTCGGACAAAGTTTTTTTAATACGTAGTTTTACATTTCTCTTAGGGAGTGAAAGAAGTGATTTTGTCAAGACAACTCTCAGCTTGATTAGGTTTAATTTTAATTTTTGTCCGGACAAAATTTAAATGAGTTGCCACTAAAAAACTTTTTTTTTTGTTTGTATTCATTATCAACAAAGAAATATTTTTCAATAAAAAATTATTTTATGAAAATTGAGTTCAATGAAGAAGCCCTCAAGCCCTCAAGCTTATAATGGAAGTGAAAAAGCCCAGAAGAGAATGCATGTACGACATGAGCAATAGCTTATATAAAAATAATCAAAGTAAAGTATTAGGACGACAATAGCTAACGAAATTAATTTCTTCCATTTTTTTTCCAACAGCCATTAATAGAAGCAATTTTCTTTAATAATGCATGTTTTAATTAATATTTTTATTATTTTTATATGCAATTTCACACCAAGATTTTATTTTTAATAACTTGCTGCTTTGTTGCCACGTTGTAAAATTAATATGACTTGTTTACTTATGTATTTTATATGGCAGCTTTGTTTGTACGGGCAAATTTTTCGAAATGGGTGAATCGTGCTGTAGAAAACTTTCAGAAAAAAATATTTGTTCTCACAAAAATTTTGTCCGGACAAAATGGGTGTATCCAGCTTAAGTAACAATTATTTTTGGTTTATAACAGTTTTATAATTTTACTAGCTGTGCCCGCCATTTCGTCAGCGTCCTTGCAATATTTCGTTCGATTTTGCTTTGAAACTAATCCACACCAAAGACCTTTACTTTACTATATATAAAGGTTCTCATCGTTGCTAAAATAACTGCCGCCTTAAACCATGCATATCGGTTAGTGCTTTACTTATGGTTTATGTATTTGCTTTATTTTTATATAAAGGGTCTCATCCTTACTAAAATAACTGCGTACTATCACTGCTTTTTTCGACTTTCTCTTGGAAATAAGATATTTTTTCCCGGAAAAAAGTATCCCATTCTGATATCTTGATACTAAGGTACCTCCTTACAAAATTTTATTAAAATTCATCTAGTAGTTTTTACGTGATGAGTAGGCTGACAGACAGACAGACAGTCAGGAAATGATGTACTATTTTATTATATGTATAGATTATATATTTTGTATGAAATTTGTATAAAATATATTTTCCTGTTACTTCTCTTAGGAGCAGATGGCTGGACTGCCCATTGGTTTTGCCTTTTAACTGTATTGTTAATCTTTATGCTTGCCATCTAAATAGATGTCTAGTCTACTGTAGCCCGTCCCAGGATGATGAGACTGCCATCTATTGTTGCCTCGAAGTGATTCTATAATGGTGCAGATCCTTGCTGTATGGTGTGGAGTCTTGCTGAACATTTTTCATATTTAATTTTTTATTTTCCATTAACCATTTGCTCATTTTGTTTTACAGTGTATTTGGCTGGAGCAAATGTGAGCCTCTTTTTCATGTCTGCCCAACTTCGAAAAAATGGTCCTTCGGTTTGAAGTTTGAGGTTTTAAACTCTACCATGCTATTGCTTTAAATTTTTTTTAATAACGTTTTATAAAACAAAAATATGTATGAATCCATAAGTGTCATATTCAATTGAACGGCAGTGTATGATGAAGATAAATAATTTTCACTATTCTTTATAACAACATATGAATAAGAATATTGCTTTTATTTTTCTTTTTCCTTTTCCTTTTCTTTTACTTCTCCCTTTTGTTTTTATTCTACCTGATTTATTTATTTTGTCGTTAATATTCTCTTTATTGTTTGATATTGAATAGTCGTCGTCAGTAAACATGAGCAGGACTTCATTAAAATCAACCCACTGACTAAAGTGTGATGTTGCCTAATGTTTTGGCAGAAGAGGTATACAAAGAAAGGAAAGATAAATAAAAAGTTTATTTGAATAATAACGTGACATTTGATGAAAGATAAGAGTTCATACAAAAGAAAGTGTAGGAAGTAAAAAGAATAGAGTAGAGAAAATTTATAATACAAATTTCAAAGGTGGTTAAAAAACAATAAACATTAAAGGTGGTCTTTTAAAAAATCAATTATCTTAAGCAATTTAAGTTTTTATTTATTCAATTTATATGAGTTTCCAAAAAAAAAATATTTTTTTTATTAAAAAAAATGGTTAGAGTTCCACAGTGGGGTATTTAGCCAAAAAATGATATAAATCTATAGTTTCTAATTGGCTATTACAATTGCAGTAAAGCTTTACAAGTATATAGTAGAGGAGTTGGTGAGAAAAGTTTTGAATTCATAGCATAGGACAGCGCTCCCGGGAGAATTATATAATCAGACACCCAAAATACATTTTCATTACAGCACAACCAAATACATTTTCTGTTTCGCTACATAATCCTTAAGCATTCGTCGTATCTACATACTTTGGGTAGTTATTAGTTGTATTTATCATCTATTTAACCACCAAATTCAGATAAAACAGTACGAGAAATTTTATTTCCATTTTTTCTATATATTAATCACCTAATTTATAAAAAAATATCCTTTTAACCCTGTTTAGTAGTAGAGAGACTGATATCACTGACTTTAACAATTCATTTATTTCATTAATTTCATTAATTTCATTAAAACTTTATTTTCAATATACAAATTATTTAATAATGAAGAAAAATTTTTGGTGAAAAATCTACTTTGAGTCAAAAGTTAAACGAATATAAATTTAAAAGGGTTTTTTTGGGAATATTTCCGGGGAAAAAATTGTTCTTCTATCAGTTATTCAAAAAATGGTTTCTCATTTTTTTAAAAACTATTATACAAAAACAAAATTAATTAAAAATTTGTGTTGCCTCCTAGAACTAGAGGCCTCCATAGTACCCTCTGTTTTATTTTTGTTAATTATAAACGAATTAATTAATTCAGTATTTTATTATAGAGATAAAAAATTAGACACTAGCAGGTTGTAGTCTTCAGCATTCTTCGTAACTATCTATAAGGTTGTTTGTATTGTAATAATTTTTCTATTTAAACAACTTATACAAAGAAAGAGGATAAGAGAAATTTTATTAAATTTTTTAAAATTAATTAAAAATTTCTCATATGAATTAAGCAAATTATGAATTAAACAAAATAATAAAAACTTAAACCTGTTTTGTAAGATCTAATGTGATCATGCTATCGTTTAATAGGAATAACTCTTCTAGCTCTTTTTATAATAATTTACGGAAAAAAACTGAAAAATCCCATTTAGGGAAATTTTCAAAACTTTGCTGGGAATTACGGAATTTGCATTAAAATATAAAATTTTAACCACTATAAGGTCTAAATTCAATATTTAAGCTCATCTACACACATTAAACACATTAAACTGAAAAATTCCATTTAGGGAAATTTTCAAAACTTTACTGGGAATTACGGAATTTGCATTAAAATGTAAAATTTTAACCACTATAAGGTCTAAATTCAATATTTAAGCTCATCTAAACACATTAAACACATTAAACTGTAAAATCCCATTTAGGGAAATTTTCAAAACTTTGCTGGGAATTACGGAATTTGCATTAAAATTTAAAATTTTAACCACTATCAGGTCTAAATTCAATATTTAAGCTCATCTACACACATTAAACACTAAAAACTACAGATTTATTTATATCTTTTAGTCAAATCGCCCACTGTGAGGAGTCTAAATAAAACTGTCTATTAGATCGAAATACAACCCACATTGCATCATTACTCCAAACAGATAGAAGTTTCACATATATGTACATATCTATATATCAGTGCCTAGCATGTCGTCTTAATCTGACGCTGATCTTATGACTGAGAGAATAGAATGCATCCCATGAGGTCCAAATCACAGCCAGAAATATACATATGTCCAGCAGAAATTCACCAATAATCGGTCACGGGGACGTGTGATTCCTGTGTGGCAACCGGTTCGCGTGGGACCAGTCATCTCGAAAGTTTTTATCTTCCAGTTTCAGACTCGTTTTAAGAGCCCATATCACAGTAAGCATTAGCATTAATGTGTTAGAAGTCGAAAAAAAAAAAACAAAAAGCCTACGGGGCGCTCTAAAGAGTCAACATATATCCTTCAGACACCAAAGGGCTTCTTCATCACCTCTTGCACGCGATCGAGTTGCTCAAAAATTAAGGTTAGGCCGGATGTAGGTTGTATATTACACAGTTGCATGAACAAGCTCATTTAATGGATGTGCTCATAAGCTCATAAGCAATTAGTTACACTCGAACACAAACTAGTTTACTAAACACATGCCTACTCATACTATACTATTAGGGAGCAAAAATCTGTTGGTATCATAAACGCAATGAGCTGACCGAGTAAAATGAACTTCTTATACAAGGGAGCGCAGTATTTACTCTTCTCAAGTTCGAAAAACTCAGTGTATTTTGTTTAGGTGTTTTGTTTTCGTGTTTCTTAAGATATGTAGAGCTTAAAATGGACATAAGTAATGTTTTTAATAAATTCTGAAATTTTTGTTTTTCACTCGAACTGTGTTCGCGTTTTACTCAAAGTACCAAACTGCTTGAACTTGTTGATTGTTTTTATATGTTCAACATTTACTCATACATATTCAAACTTGCTTATGGCAACTCTGCTAGCTCATCGTATTTAGCTCGTTAGTGTTCGATATTTAATATTGTCCACTCATCGTTACTCATGTGCAATGAACAGACATGAAATCAATGAAGTATTATACTGAGCGTCTTAAAAGCTCATGCAGTGCTTTATTGTATATATATTTAGAAGACCAGTTGGAGTGAAGTGTATTTTATGCTGTGAAATATCTTTGCTAGCGTTACCCTGGACACTTTAAAATTACCCGTCTCTATGGGAGAACACTTGAAAAATCTTTAAATGATTTAAAACCTTCTTATTTATTTATTTTTGTTTTTCCTAATCCACAGCTTAAAAAAGAAATAATCAAATAAAAGTCTCTTTTACATCCTCCTTCCTCTATTAACACC